>CAMZMU010000014.1:6034489-6260026 GCA_947311845.1 Poa pratensis
GCTCGGGTGGTGCATCAACCATTGTTGTCTCGTGTCTCATCGTCATCGTCGTCTGAGTCTAGGTCGCCCGAGGTGTTCGGGATCCTGGATCTATAGGCTCGTCGGAGTAAAGCTCTCGCGTTCATCAGCCATATTGGCTCGTCCACGCCAGTTGCGCTCAGCCGCTCACAACGTGTTTGGCTGATTGCCCGAGATACAACAGTCTCAGCATGAGGAATAGCTCTGGCGAGTTTTTCTATGCCCGATAACTCGTCTGGTGATGACACCATGGGCTATTGTTGTAGGCTCTTATGTCAATGCACTGCTCGCGCAACTTTCCCCCCTTTTTCCTCCCGTCGTTGCGCCGTTTGGGAGGATCGTCTTCGACTACTGGAGCAGCTGCAAGTGGGGGAGGTAAGGTAGGGTATCTCCAACAATAAGGTTGTTGCTTCAAGCTTCACTCCCTGCACCCGACCTACGTCTGGGGATGACTGGCTTTCTTCCTCGCCGAGCTCCGGTGGTTGGAGCCAAATATGAGGAGTGGTTGGTCTAGCGTCTTGGTTAACAAGCTCGAAAAACATTCACTTCTTGGGGTTGTTGTGTTGGAGTTTCGGATCCAGGCGCATTGTCTCCATCACGGTGGCGAAGGAGGTGAGAGCTGATCAGGACTTCACTACGCGGGGAGTTCTTGCTGCATATTGGTAATTATCACATGGCGGCCTTGTTTTCTCGCCATGTTCTCTCACTGAGATGGCAGCCGCTCCAGATGTAGTTGACAACATTATTTCAACCTCCCAAGTGGTTTTGTCCCCGGTGAGAAGAAGTAGGCAGGCGGTGTAGCCTCGGTTGCGACTGTGGCCAAACAGGAATTGGAGGTCCTGGTCGCTTTTTTATCCATGCTATAGGGCATTTTGCAAGGCGACTAGGACGTGGATAGGGTTTTTCGAGATAAATCCTTATCGGTTCGGTTGACACGGACATGGTGCCGCCTTTCGTGTCACTTTCCCTCCGCGTTTGCAAAATTGTAACCAACCGATCATTGCAGCTCTATGTCGTTTTTGTCTCTCTGCGTCATGGGAATCTGCTAGGACAGGCGCACGCACATGTTTGGCCGCATGCTGCATCTCTCTCTTGGCCACAGCAAATTCAATCCACGTTCGCCTTGTCAGTTGCATGCCGGACTGCCGCTCTCCTTCCTCTTCCGTCTTGGATTGATACCTTTGGGCTTTGGCGACACTAGCTGTTATGCAAAGGGTGGCATTTGCTTGGATCGTGGGTTTGCACCCACTCGCACTACCCATAATGGATTGGGCACTTTCGGTTTTTCCTTTTCTTTTTTTATATTGTTTATCTCCCTGTCAGTACAATAAACAGACAGTGGGAATCAAAATGGCATCTTGAGGCAACCGTCATCGTCACGCGTTCGGTGGTGGAGATGACGAGTTCGTCAATCGGGGGGCGGCGGGAAAAGTCGCTAAACGAGGCGGAGCGGTGACACGCTGGCCACGACGAGCCTCGTGAGCGCCGGTACCGGTCGCGCATGCGCCCAGCCACAACCTCGTCCACCCTGCAGCTCCTTGACTTGCCCCCGGGCGGCGATCTCTGCGCACTCCTCGAGGATGAAGGGGTACATCGTGGCAAACATCTTCGCTCCATCGACTCCCCTCCAAGCCTCTGTCGAGCATGCTCCCGACGTTGAATGACATATATGGATTCCTCGTCCAATTTTCTTTCCTTTTTTGTTTTGTGTAATTTTAAAATTTATCTATGGTGCGGATTTCCCTCACGATAACCAACACGACTCCATGTTGCCGGCCAAAGTTGATGTTCACGTATGGGAGTACTAGTCGATACCCCGCGTCTTGCGGCGGGGATACGTAGAAAATATTTATAGAATTACACAACACATCCGCTTGAGGTAGCAGCCCATTCGTCGAAGAATCAAAGTCATTAGATGATAGGAGAAAGGTCACCTCACCTTGCATCGTCCTGGCTCGGCCTTTTGTCGTTGGACCAACGTGTGTCTCTTGAGTGGTGCTGATATTGGGTTGTCGACCACGCGTTGTTGTTTTCACCACAACCGATGAGGCTTGTCAGTACTGTGTAGAGCCGGCGTTGCGTTCAAAAGTCTTGTCGTTCGAAGGATTGCCGCTTGACTATGTTCTCCTGCAGGAAAAAATCTTCCCAAAACGGAAACTCCAACGTCCCCTCGTATTATCATGGGTAGGGCCGATCTACACCCTTATGTAGCCGCTGAGGTTTCATCCTTTTGGGAGGCTACATTTCGTCAGAGCCTGACCTAAGCGGCAGAGGTGATGGTGTCAGACGGAAAGGAAGAAGCTGCAGCGACGTGGCAGAATTTGGTGCGGTGCGGCTCAACGACTAGAGCACGTGGCGGTTATAGAAAGGTGGTGGGTTGATGGGGCGGTCCAAGATTTCTGAAAACTGGAAGTTTTTCCTTTATAATTTCCCAAGTAGTGTGAGTGTGTTAGGAATTTCTTTATAATTTCTCAAGTACAGTACAGTACAGTATTAGAGTACTAATTAAAAAGCCGAAGAGTCCAAAGCCCACACCCTAGCTGACCTGGCCCGTGGTCCAGCCTAGCCAAAGGAAGCCCATCAGCGGACGAACTGCACATAGACGAGTGCCCCCTTTCCAGTTTCTAGTCGAGCTTGACAGTGCCGCCGCCGCCGGCCTTCCGCCGTTCGCCACTGCCGTGCTGGTTTAGGGTTTAGGGTGCTGCTCCGCGCCTTCGGATCCGCAGGAAGCCAAGAACAGAGAGGTAATTTCGGAATTTCCCTAAACTCTTGAGGAATCGGATCGAGCCGTACATTCTTCAGTTTAACGGTTATTTGTATCGATTCTATGTTGAACGAATAGAAGTACTCCCTCCGACCCGAAAAACTGGGCGGGGCAGTGTTTTAATTAAGTTTTACAAAAACCCCCTTAATACTTCAAATTGTTTTCCAATCAAGTCCTAATCACATATCGTCTTCAACCACGGGTCGGGGCCGACCGCGCGCGGCTGCCCTCCGCAGCTCCCCGGCGAGAGGGAGTCCGCCCAGGGCCGGCCCTGAGGGGGGGCAGGAGGGGCGGCCGCCCCGGGCCCCCAAATCCAAGGGGCCCCTAGCTACGTATTCGTTTAAGGTGGAGGAGGAGTTTGGAGCACCTGTGACGAACGGCGCCATTAGACATGTCCGTAGCTTTTGATCTCGTACGGTTCAGTCTTCAGGAGGGAGACGAAAGGAAGCGTTCCATCATTTTAGTGGGCCTTCTTTCGTCAGTTAACTTGGGCCTTTTCTCTTTCAACTAGTATTGACCTTTTCTCTTTTGGTTAAAACGTGATTGCCTCTAAAAAAAACGTTAGGAGGTGATCTAATGGTGGGGCCAGTGGGGTAGAAAATAGATACAGTACGGATCCATGGATTAGAGCTCACGATGCAGACATTTCTTGTTGATGCATATTCACTTACAAAATTCTCTTGATGTTCCATCAGAAAAAAAATCTTTGAGCTAAAAAAAATCTTGATGTCCCATCAAAAACAAGTTTACATCTAGATATGTTAGAAGAAATGTTTAGCACAATGTATACATTGTTTTGATACTGATATTGTTTTTTGACGCACTTTGGCTGACATAATATTATATATATGTACTATTAATATGGTTTTATTTGTATTAAAGGGCCCCAGTTTTTAGTTCGCCCCGGGCCCTCAAAATCTCAGGACCGGCCCTGAGTCCGCCGCCGCTCCACCCGAAGTTGGGAGGCTACCGCGGAGGGCTCCCGCCGGCCGGCCACTTCCCCTTCGCAGCCCAGGCCGTCGATCTCTCCATCATCGACCACGGCGGCCGTCGGCCGTCCAGCTACGGCCTCCTCTTCCTCGACAACCACTCCGCCGCCGCTCCACCGCCGCCGCGCCGCCTCCGTTGGCCGCGCCTTCTGTTGTCCCGTCCGTGCACTCGCCGCCCTGGTCCGGGACGTTGCCCTCCCGGTGTGCGCATGGAGGTCACGCGCGAGCAGCCAACGCCGCGCGCGGAGGTGGCGCAGGAGCCGTCAAGAACTCCCGCGGTGGACGCGCAGGAGCTCGCCCAGCGACCGACGAGGAGGTACGGATTAGTCTCTTTCTTCTTCCTCTGGCTCTACCATTTCCGCATGTGAATCGTGGCTGCTGACCATCTTCAGCAGAGCATGTACACATCAATAAATCGAGACATTATTGTCTGAGAGCTACCGTTCAAGAAATTTCGAATAAGCAATTTGACACTGAATACAAGAACATGGCATTAGGTGTTTTTTTGTTGAGACATGGTACCTCCAAAGATCCTAGTGCTACCATGGCTATCTGGTTGTTTGTCTGGATGAATCCTGAGCAGAGCAGGTTGTAGCACCCTGTTGCTTGATAAGCATCGCTCTACAGTATTCAGCAGCAATACAAAAGTCAGTACTCAGTACCATCAGACAATTCCAAGAGATGGGTATGTCGATCTAGACAAAGAGAAGCTAAAAACAATTCTCATGGAGATTGAAAGGATTGTGATGTTTATCTTACCGTCCAGTAGGTAAAGAGTCTGGTGTTGTTGTCTCCATACAGGTCTGGGTTAACCTGAAATTTAGTAGAGGGCACAGGGAATAAGCCACAGGGAAAGAGATTACACAATTTAGTCCATCATCATAGCATTCTAAGCTCCTAAAAACAGTACCAAGTGCTTCTTTCGAATGTAGAAATATCACAGCCTATAGTCTAGCTTCTACCAAAGTGCAGTGTCCTTTGAGCAGTGCACATATCATAATTGCAACACAGAAGAAATTATTGGACGCATGCAAGGAGGAAATGCTCTCTCATAACTGTCAGAAGAGCACTGTAATTAAGTCAAGACTGTATGTCAATGTCCTATTGCTTGTAATTATCGGTTTTAAGATAGGTCTAAACTGATGCATCTTACTCACAGAATTTTATGTCTACTATTTACAGAAACTTGACCTCATCCGGGAAACACTAAATAGGCGAATTTGAAGCTGCAACACAGCCAAGAATAGAAGAAGATAAGCCTGAACAGGAGAAGAGGAAGGGAAAACAACCAATAATAAAAGAAGAGAAGCCTGAGGAGAAGAAGAGGATCAAGAGGACAAGGAATGCACAAGGCATATGTCAACAAGGCCAACAAGGCCAGGCTAAGCTGTAAATTATAAACAATTATAAGCATGGTATATTGCATATGTCAACAAGGCCAGGCTAAGCTGTAAATTATAAGTACTTTGCACTAGCAGTTCTATTGAGATATATAGTCCTATATTATGCTAGTGCTGTTACATCTTATTGTGTTGTTCCTACAGCAGAGTATATGATATCATGATACACTATCATTGGGTATGGCAAGTACAATCATCCGGTGAATGTGTGAGCTTGTTCACTTAATTGGTCACCAGACACGTATCAAGTTGAGCATGGATCCATGATTAATATGGGCTCCTAATATCTTTCATGCTTATAATTTACATGTTGAGAGGCAAAGTAAAGAAAAGAAATCAAGCTCCCATGCTTTCTTCTTCTTTTCTCAATCTTTCACGAGAGGCTAAATAAACCAGACATAATTAAGCAGCATTCTGTCAATGCAGAACTTCTGTTCTTACCCAATTAATTGGCATTTCCACAACTAATCGCTAACTTCCCCAATATAGTCCCTAGACTGAAAAGTCTAACAATACCATCTCAGAATAATTGCAAGGTATAACCAGTGTCAAGCAAGCAACAGAAAGTAGGAACACTGGATTGCGACACATAGAACGAGAATCGATTAGAGTTTGCTACTCCTGCTCAGTACCTAGGCATTGGCGACGCGGCGGTCCTCCTCGTGGATCCAGTAGAACCCAAAGACGAAGAGCATGGCCACACCTACTCCTGCTCATGCTCCTGCGTCCGCTACCGCCACCATGTACAGCACGGCGGCGCGCCACCGTCTCTGAACGCGCAGGAGAAGCTGGTGGTGCTGGCGCCCGAACAGGAGGACGACGTGGTGCTAGCGCACGTCTTGCCCATGGAGGACGGCAAGGCTTCCGGGCGGCTCATCTGCCCGTCGCTGAGCGCGGAAGGAAGCATCGGCCCGTCGCCGAGCGACCGAGCCGAAGAATGGATTTTGGATCCAAAAATCGGATCTTGCGGGAGCCCGGGCTAAGATTTGTGGTGGGGATGCCGACCAAAGCTTCCAATCGACGGGGTCTAGAGAGTAGGGCGGGGTGGCTCTGCGGCGGTGGTCGCGCGGCGGGCGGAGAACACCGGGAATGGCCGGCGACGGTAAAGGAGGCGACGGACGGAATGGGAGATTGGGGGAGGATGTGTCCACGAACTGGAAACTTCAGGTGAAAGACTGCGGGGGGGTTTTCATAAAATTACCGCCGCGAACAGTTTTTCGGGTCGGAGGGAGTAGAAGATGAAGAGAATTTCTTCCCATTAATCTTCACGTATCGTGTTACCAGTGCCTGACACCTATTGAGGACTTAGATCTGAATCCTAGACAAGTATATTAACTTGGGTCCATTCTGTCAAATTGTTTGTGCTATTTTTACGAGTTTTTTTTTGCTTAGTTATTGGCCCGGGGCTTGCTCTAATCTTGGCTCTGCCACTACTTGCGTCTGGGCATCGCGATCGTCGGCCATGAAGAAGAGGAAGACCAAGGTGAAGAGAAGAAAATCCCATGGAACAGCGGGGGAGGCCGTCGGCGACCTCATTAGCAGGCTCCCCGACGCCATCCTCGGCACCATCATTTCCCTCCTTCCAACCAAGGACGGCGGCCGAACGCAGTGCCTCTCCCGCCGCTGGCGCCACCTCTGGCGCTCCGCACCCCTCAACCTCGAGGTAGGGGTCAGCCGCAGCGCTCGCGCCCACGCCGTCCCTTACAGCGCCGTGCCCAAGATAATCTCCCAGCACGCTGGCCCCACCCGCCGATTCTGCTTCACCAACCTCCGCGCGGGCGCCATCTGCTCCGAGGTCGACAGCTGGTTTCGCTCCCCAGCGCTCGCCAACCTCCAGGAGCTCGATCTCGGCTGCCAGACAGGATTTCACGACACAGGATTTCCCCTGCCATTGTCCTCGCTCAGCTCCGCAGTAGTTCCCCTGCCACTGTCCTCGCTCAGCTCCGCAGCCACACTCCTTGTTGCCAAGATCATCAATGCCGTTTTCCCCAGCAGGATCCCGGAGCCCATTAACTTTCTGGTCCTCAAGCAGCTGACCCTCCAAAGTGTTTCCATATCGACGGAAGTCTTTGACACCTTGCTCTCTGGCTGCCATGCCTTGGAAAGCCTGTCCATGTCTGGGAGTCGTGTTTTGGGTAGCCTGCATGTTGTTTCGCCGACTCTTAGGTGCATCGGCTTCTGTGGTAGCATGAACCCAAAAGAAGAAGTGGTCATCGAGGACGCTCCTCGCCTTGAGAGGCTTCTGATGCCTCATTTTTTCTGCGGCACTATCCGGGTAATTAGTGCGCCTAAACTGGAGATACTGGGCACCTTTTCACCCGTCTTCTCCACGCTCCTATTCTTCCAGGTAGCACTGGCGGCCAGCCTCTTTCATTCCACATTCCCAATCCTGCATACAGGTAATTATGTTGTTGTTTTTTTTCATTCAGGGAATGAGCCCTGTCAGCTCAGCAAATTCGATGTGCACCGTGAAGGTTTTGGCTCTCAGGTCTTCTGGCCGTGAATTGCACGCAGTTCTTAACGTTCTCGGTGGTTCCCATGTTTGGAAAAGCTCTACGTTATTGTGAGTACATTCATATTTGCCGGTTTGAAATATCTGATTCAGTTGGCATGTTATCTAGTTAGCAACATCTTTAACATGCGCCTCTTCTTTCCATTTTGCAGTTTTACAAACACCATGATATGGATAAGACAAATGAGTCTCGCTATGACACACTACATCCAGTCAAATGCCTTGAGACCCATCTGGAATATGTGTTGTTTAAGAACTTTGTAGGCAATGACAAACAGATTGACTTTGCCAGGTTCTTTGTTTTGAATGCACAAGTGGCAAACAAAATTGATTTCGAAGGATCTGGTAGGGAGTACAGCAATGAATCGGTGGCCGCTTACTGCGAACTGCTGCAAGTGGAAAACAGTGCTTCTCAGGATGCTATGTTGGAATTCAGTATTAATACTACTAGTATTGATCACCATGTCAAGGAGCACATCCATAACTTGTCGGTGGCCGATCCCTTCAGACAACCAGAGTAGACAGGGTTAATCCAACTGTCTTTCTTAAAACTGCAGAAAAAATATTTGAATGCAAAATGAGTTTACTGCATAAAAGTTGTTGTGTGGGGGGGATGCAAATAAAAATAAATACTGCAATATTTGTAACTGAGACGAAGCTTGTACCCGATGCAATATTGGCTTTCTTCGGGCTAGAAAGACAGGCTTGTGCTGCTAACTTAATTGTCGTTTCCGCTATATATGAGAAGGTGGGACATGCATTGCTTCGGTTGAATTCTGTGAAAATGAAACTGATTGCGCGTAATTTTACTCTTTGGATTGGGTGAAGCACCTGAAATAGTGTTGGCTTTCGAGTTTGCATCCTAGTGTATATTACTAATGCAGAAATATATTTCTAAATATGTTTATTTTTGTTCTTGCAAAAACAGATTACGTTGCGTCTCTTCAGTAAAAGAGGCTTGAGATCCTTAAGCATGCATATACGTTGGCAGTTTGGATGGAAACGATGAGAGAAAACTCATGGCACGACGACAGCCGGTGCTCAGGCACTCAAGGGTTCATTTCAGAATATGAAGAAAATGTTCAATGTCGGATTACAGACTCGGTCTGCAGATGTACCACTCTGCAATTAATCGGTCTTGGAGCTATAAGATGGATGGGCGCATTGAATTTCCCATTTCGAGCTCCCGGTTTAAAAACAATTCAAATCTACAAATACGATGAGTGTGCATTTTGATTCTCAGGGAGGGATGTACGATGTGTCAGCAGTTATAGTACAGTCATTTGTAATCCTATGATTACATATCCCAGTTCTGTTCAAACTAATCCTGTGGCAGCACATACCTTGTCTCAACTGAAGTCATTTGTTGTATTATTTTTGTTGTTGCAAGTAATGTTTGTCTCTGAATTTTGAAGGGAACATTTTCAAGTAACCCGAACGTTTCAATGGTCGACAGACGCTGGCGGGCCAGCTGGTGCTCCATCATGGAGGACATGTAATTCGGAGGTGTCGAAGACGCATGACGACAACGCTCGAGGGAGAGTCAAGGACACGAGAATAGCTGAGTGGGCTGGGTAATGTGTGCGCCTCCTGGTCGAGATCGGCCGGCCGGCGTGAGTTCACCAGCGATGACCCCCCCTCCCGCCTCCCTCCCTCACGTCGTCGGCATACTGGCAGCCTGCCACGGCGGTGACGGGCCTCCCTGCCTCCTCCCCAGCCCCAGGGACGGAGCCAGGGGGTGCTGGCAGGGGCCATAGCCCCCCTTGTGCTGGAAATTTTTGTGAATACCCCCCTATGTAGTATGTATTTTGACCCCTAAGTTTGTGAGAAATTGACTACATGGCCCCCTCTGAGAAGTTTTGTGTTCATTTGGCCCCCTCCTTGTCTTAATCCTAGCTCCGTCCCTGCCCAGCCCCTCTCTCCCCCGACGCTACGTCCCAAGCACGCCAAATCCCGGCTCAGCTCCATGGAGGTGTCGCATCCCCTCGACATTATGGTCGTCGAGCGGTGCACCCGAGGACTGCTTCCTCGGCTGGCATTGGTGCCTCGGCTAGGTGTTTCCCCTGCTGGGACGGTCGTGTTGACGTCGTTGCTCCGTCGGATGCAAACAAGGTGGTCACTCTGCGGCCATGGATGGAGTCCCCGGTCTTGGTCCTTGTCTCCCTTTTTATCGGATCTTGTTGTGTTTCCCTCCGGCCAGCTCAGCTCTAAAAGCCGCCATTTTCCTGTGTTTTTGTGTGGTTGCTCGCCGGTATCAGTCCAAGGTCCTCGTAGTGTAGTTGTGCCGGTGCGACAGAAGGTGGTGATGGAGGGCTGCGCTGGGTGCGGTGATGGCTGGATGCCGGGATGGCGGCGATCTTCGAAGAGCTAGAGCTACACAGGGCGGAGGTTTCCAGTTAATTGTTTTAAATTAAATCGTAGAAAGTACAATTCACCGTTGAAGCATATTTGTTTGTATACACAGAAGAAGTTTATATTCACCGTGGAAGCAAATTTGACGTTGAAGAAAATAAAGCAATAGTACATGTCAAGCAAATCCAATCGCATCAGCAACACACTAATATAGCAGTTGAAACAAAGCTTTGGTTTGCCGTGGCAGTAAAAACATATTTTTGCAAGCAAATTTAAATAGAAATATAATACTAATAGAAGAAGACTCATTTTGGGAGTTAATTAAATAATAAGAATAGAATCATGATTTTGACAGAGTTATGGAAACAATTTGGGCGTCCAAATCGGTAGCCAATCTAACGTACCGTTAATTAGGTGTTCGTTATGGAAACAAATCCTAATTAGAACTTTTGGAGGTAAGAGGAGGTGTTTTGTTTCTCTCCCTCTCCCGTTCCCCTCCCATGAACAGTAACCGAGAGGCGAAAGGGAAGGAGCCAAGGTCCTCTGCTCCACCGACGGCCAGATCGTCGGTCCCCTCCCTCTCCGGCCGTCCGTGCGGCGGTGGGAGAGTGGAGGGACCTCCGATCTGTGCCTGAGGCTTGTAGATAGTAGGGCTAGCTTTCCCGGCGGTGCGGCCAAGCTGGTGGTGGCAGCGGCGTCTTGGAATAATGGTGCTGAAGCTTCTCCCCCATCACGGCGTTGCCTTGCGGGGCTGCGGCGTGGAGCTTTCGGCGACGGCGGCCTCCGGATCGGTAGATCCGGTGTGCCTTTTGTGCTCCAAGATCTGCGGATCTTGTGGGCTCTTGTTCTCTGCGGGCGGCCGGCGAGTCGGTGGCGTCGTCTGCGCGCCTTGGAGATCCCGTCCTCCGGCCCCGCCCTCGTCGCGGCGTTGTTTCCTCCTGTGGCGCTGCAGGGCTTGTGAGGTGCTGGTGTGTAGGAGGTATGTCTGGAGGTGGAGCTCTGTTCTTCGTCTCGCGCTGGAGGTTGCTGCGGTGCTTCGGAGGAAGTTGGGTCGACGCTTCGGCGCAGCTGGGCTGCTGGTGGTGTCCGGAGCTGGAGGAGGAGAGAGCGGCCTGGCTGTGCTCGTTCATCGTCGATGATCCTGGTGCTTGCGTCAGGTGGTTCATGCAGTCGTCAACAATGTTGGAGGTGTTCTCTCGTCCAGGTTTGTGGTGTGTGGTAGTGTTGATGCAGTTTCCTCTGTGCGTGGTGTGGATTCAGTGTTCTGTTTCCAAGTTTCTGTAGCGTGCGTGTGTTCTGTTCTTGTACTCTGATCTTCGGTGAATACACGCAAGCTTTCTAAAAAAAATCCTAATTAGTGTAAATTCAAACCAACTAGGAATCGGCTTCCGATTCCCTACCGCTGCCCGTTCGTTTATATAATCTGTTCCGGAGATTAGGCAGGCGGACGTGCGAAGTAACTGTGATTTTTAAAAAGTTAGCCAGAGAGCCCAAAGCCGCCGGCCGGCCAGCCATGAAGAAGAGGAAGGTGAAGCTGTCGTCGGCGACGCAGAAGAAGAGAGAATCCCATGCAACCGTGCGGAACGCCGCCGCCGATCTCATCAGCAGGCTGCCTGATACCATCCTCGGCACCATCATCTCCCTCCTGCCCACCAAGGACGGCGGCCTTACGCATACCCTCTCCCATCGATGGCGCCACCTCTGGCGCTCTGCGCCCCTCAACCTTGTCGTAGAGATCAGCCCAAGCGCCTGCGCCGACACCGTCCCCTACACCACCGTGTCCGACATAATCGCCCGACACGCCGGCCCCGCCCGACGGTTCCGCTTCCCCGACTACCCCGCCGGTGCCGTCCACTCCGAGGAGGTCGAGAGGTGGTTCCGCTCCCCAGCACTCGCCAACCTCGAGGAGCTCGATCTCGGATGTTTCAACGCCGACAAAGCCTTTCCCCGGCCAATTCTCCTGCCGCCGTGCTCGCTCAGCTCCTCCGCGGCCACGCTCCTCGTCGCCAGGATCAGCGACGCCGACTTCCCCAACGAGATTTCCATTCATTTCCCGGTCCTCAAGCAGCTCACCCTTCGAAATGTTTCCATATCGGGGGACGTCTTTGACGCCTTGCTCTCCGGCTGCCATGGCCTGGAAAGCCTATCCATGTGCGCACCTCCTGGCGTGCCTAGTCTCCGTGTTTCTTTGCCGACTCTTAGGTGCCTCGGTCGAGGGGTGGACTCGGCAAATCCCTGGGTTGTGTACCCCGGGTTGATTGAGGGGAGAGAGAGGTGCGCGCTGGTAGTTCCGTCGGCTGACAAGCAAGGATTTACCCAGGTTCGGCCCCTCATGGTGAGGTAAAGACCTACATCCTGCTTGTCTGATCTGTATAGATGATGATATGAAGTTACATGGTGGTCGCAGGGGCGATGGTATGAGACGTGGTCTCGCTAGGGCTATGCCTATCTGTGTGTCCCGTGGGGATCTGATCTATGGGGTGCCCCTGCCTGGCTTTATAAAGGGAGCCAGGTAGGGTTTACATGAGGTTCTTGTCTTGTACTTCAAGTTGTAGTTTGTTGGGCTTCATGGGCCTCCAGGTGCTGGGCTGCATCGGGTACACCAACGGTCGGGTGCCCGGAGGGTATGCCCACGTCAGGAGCCCCCGAGTGTCTGGTCGATACGAAGAATCGGGCAGGGACTCAAAGCAGCATGTCGTGTAGGCGTAGTCGATGCGTCGGGTAAGTACTCTTTCCTCCTGGGCACATCGTCTTGTTCCTGAAAAGGATAGTTAAAGAAATTCGACTCCGGCCGTTGAGGGCTTACAGAGCATGCTTTAGTCGGTAACGTTTCAACTGAGTCTATCGGGAGCGCGAACAGTGCTCCCGATGGGAGTAGCCCCCGAGATTAAGCTGAATTGCTTGTAATTGAGGTTAATCTCAAAAAACCTCTCTCAGTCGAAAGAAATTTCTGAAACCCTCCCGATGGGAGTAACTTAAGGAATCACTGATAAAACAGTCTTTTTTTTCCAGCCTGTGGGCTTACTATATGTTGCAGTTTTCAGCCTGATGGCTTACTTGTGGACCTCGAATGAGTTTCGAGTGTTCGCTCAGCCTGACGGCCTACTTGTGAAACTCGAATGAGATTCGAGTGCTCATTCAGCCTGACGGCCTACTTGGTGGACTCGACAAACATATCGAGTATTTGCTCAGCCGAACGGCCTACTGCATTGTTGGACCTGTATGGCGTAGCCCCCGAGTGTTCGAGTGCGGCCTAGGTTTTCTTGTTGGACCTGTATGGCGCAGCCCCCGAGTGTTCGAGTGCGGCCTAGGTTTTCTTGTTGGACCTGTATGGCGCAGCCCCCGAGTGTTCGAGTGCGGCCTAGGTTTTCTTGTTGGACCTGTATGGCGCAGCCCCCGAGTGTTCGAGTGCGGCCTAGGTTTTCTTGTTGGACCTGTATGGCGCAGCCCCCGAGTGTTCGAGTGCGACCTAGGCGAATTTGTTTTGTGGCCTGTGCGGCGCGACATCCGGGAGAGCATCAGGTGTGGCCAAGGCAAATTTCTTTGTGGCCCGTGCGGCGCAACACCCGGGAGAGCATCAGGTGTGGCCAAGGCGAATTTGTTTGTGCGCGGCGGACCGGAGTCAACGCGGCGGCGTTGTGTCGTAGAGGCAGTCGACGCGGCGGACCGGAGTCGACGCGGAGGAGTTGTGCCGTAGAGGCAGTCGACGCGGCGGACCAGAGTCGACGCGGAGGAGTTGTGCCGTAGAGGCAGTCGACGCGGCGGAGTTGTGCCGTAGAGGCAGTCGACGCGGCGGACCGGAGTCGACGCGGCGGAGTTGTGCCGTAGAGGCAGTCGACGCGGCGGACCGGAGTCGACGCGGAGCAGTTGTGCCGTAGAGGCAGTCGACGCGGCGGACTGGAGTCGACGCGGCGGACCGGAGTCGACGCAGCGGACAAAGTGGTTGTAGAAGTTGTCGAATCATGGATGCGATCTTGGCGAGTTGTGGATGTCGTAGTGGACGGAGTCGACGCCGTGAAGTGCGACGGAGGGAGTCGAAGCGGCGGACCGGAGTCGACGCGGCGTGATACGTCTCCAACGTATCCATAATTTCTGTTGTTCCATGCTTATATTATACCATTTGCTACATGTTTTATATATACACTTCATATCACTTTTATGCATTTTCTGGGACTAACCTATTAACAAGATGCCACAGTGCCAGTTCCCTGTTTTCTGCTGTTTTTGGTTTCAGAAATTACTTCTGCGAATATTCTCGGAATTGCACGAAACAAAAGGCCACGTCCCTATTTTTCCAGCACCGTCACGGAGTCTGAAGGAGGTCGCCGAGGTGGCCAAACCACACCCCGGCGCGGTGGGCCCCCTTGCCGCGCCGCCCTATGGTGTGGGCCCCTCGGGCCTCCACCGACGTTGCCCCTTCGCCTATTTATTCCCCCCCGAGGCGTAAACCCTAAAGACGAAGCCAATTTCCACGAAGAGTTCCGCAGCGCCGTCGCCATCGACGACAAGTATCGGGGGACAGAAGTCTCTGTTCCGGCACGCCGCCGGGACGGGGAATTGCCCCCGGAGTCATCTCCATCGACACCACCGCCATCTTCATCGCCGCT
This sequence comes from Poa pratensis, assembly GCA_947311845.1. Lineage (NCBI taxonomy): Eukaryota > Viridiplantae > Streptophyta > Magnoliopsida > Poales > Poaceae > Poa > Poa pratensis. Next base: position 6,049,132 of record CAMZMU010000014.1, read on the forward strand.
GCTGATTCCCATGATGAGGAGGGAGTAGTTCTCCCCCGAGGCTGAGGGCTCTACCGGTAGCTATGTGGTTCATCTCTCTCTCCCATGGTGTGATCTTTATGTAATCATGTGTATTGCTAGTATCGCTAAATGCATTAATAATGTTTATGCTACTCAAGTGATTTTGTCTAGTTTCTGGAGTCATTGTGACAACACGGTATCAAGGTGACAGTGTGGGTAGTTGTGTAACTCTATGAATAATTTAGACATTTATCATGGCTTATTCTTGAGAATTGTGGTGTTTGTTTACTCAGACTTTGAGGTGTGATTTTGCAGCCCTACGCATAGTACTCTTGCTTCATCAAGAAGGAGAATAATCCCGAGTAGTATTTACTTGTGTTCAGTTGTGCTAATCTAGTTGAATATGTAGATGTTACTCTTTATCTATTATGCACTCTATAGGTTACTTTAATATGAACTCCGGTACTCTCCACGGTGTAACGGTGACAGTGTGTGCACCGTGTGTGACTCCTTTATGATGTTGTGGCGCTTGTTTACTCCGGCTTGAGGTGTGCTTTTGTAGCCCTACACAATGAATGGTGTTTGTTATCCAACAAGAGAGTGTTTAAGAGTAGCTTTAACTTATTCAGTTATGAGATCATTGTTGAGAGTGTCCACTAGTGAAAGTATGATCCCTAGGCCTTGTTTCTAAGCATTGAAACACCGTTTACAACCAGTTCTGCTACATGTTTGCTTGCTGCCATTTTTATTCCAGATTGCAATTACCACTTATAATCATCCATATTACTTGTATTTCACTATCTCTTCGCCGAACTAGTGCACCTATACATCTGACAAGTGTATTGGGTGTGTTGGGGACACAAGAGACTTCTTGTATATTAATTGCAGGGTTGCTTGAGAGGGATATCTTTGACCTCTACCTCACTGAGTTCGATAAACCTTGCGTGATTCACTTAAGGGAAACTTGCTGCTGTTCTACAAACCTCTGCTCTTGGAGGCCCAACACCGTCTACAAGAATAGAAGCACACGTAGACATCACGGCGTGGGCAACATTCAGCCCCCGAGTCCCTTATCAGGCCGGCGAAGCAGAGTCGATGATGCAGAGCCGACGAAGTCACTCGAGTCGCGTGTCGAGTGTAGCGATGAACTTGTTGTTGTTGACGAAGTGCCAGCCCCGAGTGTCGAAGGCGTAGTCGATGAAGGCAAAGCCGGTAGCCCCCGAGTGTCGGAGGCGGAGTCGATGAAGGCGAAGCCGGTAGCCCCCGAGTGTCGGAGGCGGAGTCGATGAAGGCGAAGCCGCAGCCCCCGAGTGTCGGAGGCGGAGTCGACGAGGAGCCGATGAAGGCGAGGCCGCAGCCCCCGAGCGTCGGAGGCGGAGCCGACGAAGAGCCGATGAAGGCGACGCCGCAGCCTCCGAGCGTCGGAGGCGGAGCCGACGAAGGCACCCAAATCGCCTGTCGGGTGCAGCGATGAATTTGTTGTTGTTGATGAAGCGCCAGCCCCCGAGGGTATGCGGCGCCCTTCCAGGGAGCGGGCTGTCTGCAGCAATGCCGCCATGGCTGCTCGCTGTCGTTGTGGTCGATGAAGTCGAGTCGCGAGCATTGAGCCCGACGAGTCGTCGTAGAGGCTGTCGAGCCGTGAAGGTCGAGACTGTTGAGCCACGGATGTTGTCGCAGTCGAGTTGTGACCGCAGCAGGATTGGAGTCGACCACCGCGCGGGTCGTGATGGTCGCCGTGGAGTTTGAAGTCGATTGCGGCGAGTTGAAAGCGGGCGGCAGCAGACACGCCGCGATGGAGTCGTCGATGGAGTCTTTCTGCGTCTGGAGGCAGCTCCAGTACGTGTCCATCCTTGCATGCATGATGTGTGCAAAGAGTGACGATAGCAGTGACTTTGCAGAAATTAGTTACTGAACATAGCAAAAATTAGAACAATATAACCTGATTATTTTGTGTATGAGCGAGAATTTATCTCTGGTTCCCAAGCGATCGCTTTTTATTGGAACAACCACGCAGCTGCGTAAGATCTCTCCCATGGCTGCTGCTTGCTTGTTGCGTAGTATCCGATCTAGCGGACCGTGGTTGGTCCGGCTGGATGTCCCTGTTTTGGCGACTGGCAGATTGGATCGCGCGAGTATGCACGGAACGTCGCCGCTATTCTGTTGATGAAGTCGATGAAGAGACCGGCCGACCGGCCGGACCGACGAGCAAGCTGACCAGACGTGATCTTGCAATGAGGTCACGTTGTGTGTCCGTAGCGACGGCATCAAATCCCTCGTAAAGTCGTAATGTAAACAGGATGATTAGCGTATGAAATAGAATATTTAAAATAATATCACGTGATATGGAGAGCGAGATTGATGAGCTAGTTAGAAGGAAAAGGGCGATCGATCCATGCGTGAAGCATGCGCATGCATGCGACCATGTGCCTAGCTGGATCGGATCGAACTTGAATATCAGCAGCATCAATTCATCCGGTTGGCCGACGAGATTGCATCGTACGTAGCTCCGCATGGAACGCCGCCACAGGCGATCGGAGGAACGGAACGCAGCCGCCAGATTGGATCGCAGGTGCTGCGCGCCGCCGTCGCAGTAGTTGTTGACGAACTCGAATTTGTCGAAGTAGATGAGCCGGCCAGATGCGATCTAGCCGCCGTTGTTGATGAAGATTGGAGCCGCCGAAACCGTGAATCCAGCGCGCGTTCTTCCCACAGACGGCGCCAATTGTCGAGGGGTGGATTCGGCAAATCCCTGGGTTGTGTATCCCGGGTTGATTGAGGGGAGAGAGAGGTGCGCGCTGGTAGTTCCGTCGGCTGACAAGCAAGGATTTACCCAGGTTCGGCCCCTCATGGTGAGGTAAAGAGCTACATCCTGCTTGTCTGATCTGTATAGATGATGATATGAAGTTACATGGTGGCCGCAGGGGCGATGGTATGAGACGTGGTCTCGCTAGGGCTATGCCTATCTGTGTGTCCCGTGGGGATCTGATCTATGGGGTGCCCCTGCCTGGCTTTATAAAGGGAGCCAGGTAGGGTTTACATGAGGTTTTTATCTTGTACTTCAAGTTGTAGTTTGTTGGGCTTCATGGGCCTCCAGGTGCTGGGCTGCATCGGGTACGCCAACGGTCGGGTGCCCGGAGGGTATGCCCACGTCACTCGGCTTCCATCTTGGCAAAAGCCTAGATGAACTGGTCATCGAGGATGCGCCTCGCCTCGAGAGGTTGATAATGCCTGATTTTAACAAATGTTGGTGCACGACTATCCGAGTGATGAGGGCGCCTAAACTTTGACAAAATGGTACGTAGGATAGGTTTGGTAGGGTAGGGTAGTGCCTTGCTCATACGGCAGGCCTCCTCTCATATATATATATGGTACACAAAGAGTTACGGTTACAATACAGTTACAATACGTGTATGGTTACAATACATACAGTTTATCACCCTCCCTCAATCTCAACTGAGGTATGAAGATTGAGATTGCGCCTACATGACTGAAACAGTGGTAGTGGTAGAGGCTTGGTAAATATATCAGCTAACTGATCCTTGGAGGAGATAAACTTGATCTGGAGTAGTTTCTGCGCAACCCTCTCTCGCACAAAATGATAGTCTACCTCAATATGCTTTGTACGAGCATGGAACACAGGGTTAGAAGATAGATATGTCGCGCCAATATTGTCGCACCATAAGATGGGTGTACGACTCTGAGACACACCAAGTTCATCCAAAAGTGCTTGTACCTAGATCAATTCAGCAGTGGCATTGGCAAGTGCTTTATATTCAGACTCCATACTCGAACGAGACACAGTAGCTTGCTTCCGAGCACTCCAAGTAATGAGATTGCCACCATAGAAGATAGCATAGCCCCCGGTTGATCGCTGATCATCAGGATTGCCAGCCCAATCAGCATCAGAGAAAGCAGACAGAAGGTCAGGAGACACAGTAGGACGTGACAACCGTAAGCCATCTGACAAGGTCGCCTGGACATAGCGAAGAATGCGCTTAACCGCTGACCAGTGAGTACTCCGAGGGGCGTGAAGATACTGACACACCTTGTTCACTGCAAAGGACAGATCAGGCCGTGTCATTGTAAGATACTGCAAGCCACCAACGATACCGCGATATTTGGTAGACTCCTCGGCCGAAAGAGGAGTTCCATGAGTTGAAGACAACTTCTCAGATGAGATCATCGGAGTAGGAGATGGACCACACTTCAGAAGACCAGCATGCCTAAGTAACTCAGAGGCATACTTGCGCTGAGTGAGGAGAAGGGCACCATCCGAAAACTGAACCTCAATTCCAAGAAAGTAGTGGAGCTGTCCGAGATCCTTGAGGGCAAATGAATCGCGCAACTGATGAATGAGGCGATCAATGGCAGTAACTGACGAGCTCACCACAATAATATCATCGACGTAGACCAATAGGTAGAGTGTAATGTCAGAACGTCACAAAATGAATAGAGATGTGTCAGCTGTAGAACTAGTAAAACCAAGGCCACCAAGAACCGAACTCAAGCGTGCATGCCAGGCCCGGGGAGCCTGCTTCAGACTATACAAAGCCTTATCAAGGCGACATAAGTGAGTAGGCTTACTATCACCTTCAAACCCGGGTGGCTGACGCATATATACTTCCTCATCAAGAATTCCATGCAGGAAAGCATTTTGTATATCCAACTGACGAAGATGCCAACCGTGAGTGAGAGCCATGGATAACAGCAAGCGAATGGTAGTAGGTTTTATGACCGGGCTGAATGTATCTTCATAATCAAGGCCATAACACTGTTTGAACCCCTTTGCAACAAGTCGCGCTTTGTACCGTTCTATGGAGCCATCAGATATTTGTTTCACTTTGAACACCCATTTGCAGTCAATAATATTCACACCTAAGAGTGGAGGAACAAGATGCCATGTCTTATTTGCTTGAAGAGCAGAGAATTCCACTTCCATAGCATCACGCCAATGAGGACATGCCATAGCTTCACGATGATCACGAGGCTCTGTCAAGGAGAGATCAGCAGTATGTGCTAACCGATGGGCAGACCAAGCAAAATTGGGATCACGTTGCTTCGGTTGCCGTATGCCACGTTGTAGACGGGTAGTAACGCCATCTTGTACAGGTACTGGAGCTGGCTGAGGAGAACTAGCATGCGATGCCGGAGTTGTCGTTGGAGCTGGAGCTGAACTAGCATGCGATTGATCAGGACGGAGAGTAGCAGTTGTCATTGGAGCTGAACCAACCGAGGCAGGAGATGGGCCGGCTGTAGATGGGCCGGGAGCACGCTCACGCACAGGAGTGGCGAAGCCATCCGTGTCTTCGACCGGCGATTGGTCTGATGGGGCTATAGCTCAGGCACATGCCGCTCGACGTCAGAGCTGGGAGCAACGTCGCCAGCTGCAATAGTATCATCAAGAAGCTCCAAACGAGAGCCACGAGGTCGTCCTGCACCATGGTTAGCCAACAACAAGGGAGTATATGCAGCATCATCAAATTGGTCAGGACGGAGAGAAGTTGTGGAGGAGTTTTGTGGAGTAGGATTATTGGGTAATTGTGAAAAAGGAAACACATTCTCATCAAATACTACATCACGAGAAATATACATACGATTTGTAGGAACATGGAGGCATTTATAGCCTTTGTGGAGAGAACTATAACCAAGGAAGACACATTTCTTAGATCGAAACTCTAGTTTGTGTTGATTATAAGGACGGAGGTTAGGCCAACATGCACAGCCAAAGACCTTGAAAAAGGTATAATCAGAAACTTCTCCTAAAAGACATTCAATGGGAGTTTGCATATCAATGACACGACTCGGAAGTCGGTTTATAAGAAAACATGCAGTGGAAAATGCATCACTCCAGAAACGATATGGAACAAAGGCATGTGCAAGAAGAGTTCAACCAGTCTCCACGATGTGTCTATGTTTCCGCTCAGCGGTGCCATTTTGCTGGTGTGTATGGGGGCAAGATACTCGATGAGAGATACCGATGTCCTGGAAAAATTTATGCAGCCTATGATATTCGCCCCCCCCCCCCCAGTCAGTTTGTACATGTACTATCTTTTTATTCAAGAGACGCTCAACATGTTGTTGAAACTGAAGAAATATATGGAACACATCAGATTTGCGTTTGAGAAGATAAAGCCAGGTAAACTGACTATAAGCATCAATAAACTACTAACATAATATTCATGTCCACTAACAGAAGTTTGAGCACGACCCCAAACATCAGAATATATGATCTCAAGTGGGGATGTAGTAACACGAGTAGAAAGAGAAAATGGCAACTGGTGACTTTTGCCTTGCTGACAAGCATCACAAATTACATCTTTATTAACTGACTCTGACGGAAGTTCATGGTGATGCAAAATATGCTGGACTATCGGGGTGGCTGGATGACCTAAACGCGAATGCCACCTCGAACGGGACACATTGACACTGCTGAACACATGATTGGAGATGGATGACATCACATCAAGATTATAGAGACCTCCACAGCATCCCCCTCTAAGAAGAATCTCCCTCGTACCTCGATCCTTAACAAAGAAATACGATGGGTGAAATTCAAAGAAAACATTATTATCGAGGGAGAATTTTTTTACTGATAAGAGATTGCGAGTAACAGATGGTACATGTAGAACGTTTTTGAGATGTAAAGGATGTGATGGTGTATGAAGTGTGGATTGACCAACATGAGTAATGCGCATACCTGCTCCATTAGCTGTGTGGACACGGTCTTTACCATGGTATTGTTCCTTCACATGAAGCTTGTCGAGCTCGTTGGTGAGATGGTCCGTGGCGTCGGTGTCGGCATACCAGCTAGGATCCACGGGGAAGGATGAGGTAGACCCGTGGTGAGTAGTCACGTTGAAAGCAGCAATCTGCTTCTCCATGTAGCGTCCATCGTTCCCAGCGCCAAGGAAGGTACGATCATAGCGCCTGAAACAACAGGAGGCAACGTGCCCCACCTTGGAGCATATCTGGCAGGTGGGACGGTAGCCACTGCCACCGCCAGAAGGAGCTCCACGACCGAAGCTTGAGTTTGGCGGCAAAGAAGAGGACCCCGGCTTGGGGTATGGAGGAGGTTTGCCCTGCCTGGAGTCGCTTTTTTGCTGCTGATAGTTCTCGTTGTACTGTTGTTTTCCGCTTGGGGATGGCGCCCTGGAGCCGTAGTTTGCCGACATATGCATGTCAACAGGCACCTGCGCTTTTGTCCTTTCAATGCGTTGCTCAGTTGCCAGCATCTGAGAGTAGATATCTCGGAGCGGCATGGGATCGGTGAGAGCACGGGCGGACACAACCTGCACCAAGGCGTCATAGTCCTCATCAAGTCCTTTCAACAGGTAGCCAGTGAACTCGGGGGTGCTGAGGGGTTGTCCAATGGCCGTCAGAGAATCAGCCAGCAGCTTCACTTTGTTGTAGTAGGCCGTGATGGATGAATCCAATTTCTTGGACTCTTGAAGTGCGCCGCGGATCGCCATGGAGCGGGCGGTCGTCTGAGAACTGAAGCTGGACTCAAGGATACTCCATGGAGATATTGGGCACCTTTTCACCCGTCTTCTCCAAGTTCCTACTCTTCCAGGTACGAGCCTCTCCTCAAATCTTGCATTCCGAGTTCCTCATCCTACATGCACATAATTTTTTCTTTTCTTCTTCAGGGAATGAGCTGTGTCAGCTCAGCAAATCCGATGTGCACCGTGAAGATTTTGGCTCTCAGGTCTTCTGGCCGTGAATTGCACGCAGTTCTTGACGTTCTCCGGTGCTTCCCATGTTTGGAGAAGCTCTATGTTATTGTGAGTACTCATATTAATTTGCTCGTTTTAAATGTCTGATTCTGTTGGCTTGCATGTTAGCAACATCTGCATTCCTCTTCTTTCCATTTATTTGCAGTTTTACAAACACTGTGAGACGGATAAGAAAAATCAGCCTCAGTATGACACACTGCAGCCAATCAAATGCCTTGAGACCCATCTGATATGTGTGTGGTGTTCAAGTCATTCATAGGCAATGATAAACAGTTTGACTTTGCGAGGTTCTTTGTTTTCAACGCACAAGTGCTAAACAAAGTTGAATTTCAAGGATTCGGTGGGTACAGCAATGAATCGGTGGCTGCTCACTGCGAACTGCTGCAAGTGGAGAAAAGAGCTTCTCGGGATGCTACATTTGAATTCAAGAGTAAGGAAAGTGGTTTTGAGTACCGTGTCAACAAGCATATCCACAACTTTTTTTTTGCCCCAACTTTACGCTTTGAGAACTTCTGGACGAAGATGCCGGGTTTCAACGACATTGTTCAGTCGGCTTGGGAGGAGCCTACTACCCACACCCAACCTGTTCACGTTCTGAACCATAAGCTCAAGACGACCGCCAAGAAACTAAGAGCCTAGAGCAAAGGGCTTTTCTCCAACCACAAGCTGTAGCTACTAATGGCTCTAGAGGTCATCCTCGTGCTCGATATGGCCCCGGAATCACACTCACTCACCGAGGTTGAGAGGACTCTTCGCACCGCTCTTAAGCGTCGAGTCAAGGGTCTCGCAGCTCTGGAGCGCACCCGGAAGCGGCAAGCGTCAAGAATCTCCTTCCTCCGTGAGGGGGACACGAACACTAAGTTCTTCCATCTACGAGTAAACTCACGTCGTCGCAAGAACAACATTATGCCCCTAAAAAAGGGAGAGGGATGGGTCACATCTCACGAGGAGAAGGCAAATCACATCCATGAGTTCTTCTCGGGAATTCTTGGCACCCCCGAACCGCGCTCGCTGGATTTCAACCGGAACCTGATGAACCTTGCTGCCGAAGACCTGGAGAGCCTGGGGCTGCCCTTCTCTAAGATGGATATTAAGGGGGCAATTGATGACATGCCGTTGGATAAAGCCCCTGCACCAGATGGCTTCACTGTCGCGTTTTTTCGCTCTTGCTAGCACATAATCAAGGAAGATATCATGCGGGTCATCGATGCCTTCTCCGAGCTCTCAGTAAACAACTTCAACATCATGAACATGGCAAACATTGCCCTGCTGCCAAAAATTGAGGGACCGGACTCCATATCTGATTTCAGGCCCATCAGTCTCATCCATATGATTCCGAAGATCATCGCCAAGGCTATGGCGCTAAGATTGCGTCCGCGGATGAATGAACTGATTTCGACAAGCCAAAGTGCATTCATTAAATCTAGGAGCATTCATGACAACTTCCTTTATGTCAGAAATGTGGCTCGTCGTCTGCACCAGAATCACAAACCAACCCTGCTGTTCAAGCTTGACATTGCCAAGGCCTTCGACTCTGTGCGGTGGGACTACATTCTTGATGTTCTGCTGAGAAGGGGCTTCCCGCCTCGCTTTCGCGCTTGGGCTGCCCTTCTTTTCACGACCTCCACGTCGCGCGTTCTTCTGAATGGCATCCCTGGTCTGGACATCCTCCATGGAAGGGGTCTCAGGCAGGGGGACCCGCTATCACCGCTGCTCTTCGACTTTGCCATTGACCCACTGCAACGGATCCTCGAGCTTGCCACGGAGAATGGTCTGCTCCAACCGCTGCCAGACAGAGCGATCAAGGCCCGCATTTCTCTCTATGCTGACGACGCTGTTATTTTCGTCGCCCCATCTGCTGTCGACGTCTCCAACCTTGCAACACTGCTACAAAATTTTGGTGAGGTGTCGGGGCTGGTCATAAACGCCACGAAGAGCTCAGTGGCTGCCATAAGATGTGAGGGGCTTGACCTTACCACCATCCTCGCTAACTTCCCTGCGGCCACGGTCCAGTTCCCTATTCAGTACCTGGGACTTCCTCTTTCTTTGGGCCAGCTTCGAAGTGCTGACTTGCAACCCTACATCGACAAGACGGCCTCGTGCCTGAGCCCGTGGAAGAGCAAGTTTCTAAACCGTGCTGGTTGCATGTCCCTTGTCAAATCAGTGCTGACCTCTATGCAAATTTTCCTGCTTACGGCCATCAAGCTCGGCAAAGCGACGTTAAAAGCTCTTGACAGGATTAGGAGGGGAATGCTATGGGACTGCAGTGCTAGCGTTAGTGGGGGCAAATGCAAGGTGGCGTGGCAAAAGGTGTGCCGTCCAAAGAGCATGGCTGGGCTCGGGATCCTCGACTTGGAAAATTTCGCCAGAGCGTTGAGACTGCGCTGGCTGTGGTTTGAATGGACTGCGCCTGATAAGCCTTGGGTTGGGCTTGACACTCCGAATGATCAACAAGATCGCGATCTCTTCAACGCCGCAACCAAGGTCACTGTGGGTGAAGGAACCCGTGCGGTTTTCTGGACTTCCCCATGGATAAATGGCGCCACGCCTAGATCCGTGGCCCCCCTCATCTTCAAAGCATCCAAGCAAAAGAACAGATGTGTGCAGGATGCGTTGGCTGATAATAGGTGGGTGGCAGACATCGACGTTGCCGCCTTCACGGTTGACCACTTTGCCCAATTCATCGCGCTATGGGAGCTCCTTGAGGACGTGGCTCTTTCCGACCACATGCCTGACACAATCACCTGGACCCTCACGGAGAGTGGGGTTTACACTGCAGGGTCTGCCTACAAAGCTCAGTTTGCGGGTGCCATCCTGTGCTCCTTCTCTCCCATCGTGTGGAAGCCATGGGCCCTGCCAAAATGCCGTTTCTTCGCTTGGCTGGCGGTGCAAAACCGCCTGTGGACTTCTGATCGCCTTGACATAAGGGGCTGGCCTCACCAGCCCTGCCCGACACATCATCTTCGAGTGTCGGTTCTCAAAGAGGGTCTGGCAGGCCGCAGCTTCATGGTTGTGTTGTCCGTCTCTCCCTACTTGCGTGGGCTCTGGACGCGGAACGGTGCTTCATTATTGGCAGGCGACCTCCCGGACGCCCACTGCTTTCCCCATGGGCCTCAATACCGCCATCACCCTGATCGCTTGGGAGATTTGGAAGGAGAGAAATGAGCGTGTTTTCAATAACAAATCGATTATGCCATCCACCCTGTTGCAGAAGATAAAGGACGAAAGTAAGAACTGGATTCTCGCTGGGGCCAAGCAATGGGCTCTTTTGACAGCTTCTTGAAGATATGACGATCTATCTTTCTGAGAGAGTGGACGGGATTGGCTGATCTCTATCCCTGTGGGGATGCTTTTCTTGTATTTGTACGCCCGAATTTGTTAGTGTTTTACTTTGGCCTAGGCCGTGTCATGTTTGCTTCTTCTATATCAATATAAAGGCAAAGCTTTTTCCTCGTATCCACAACTTGTCAGTGGCTGACCCCTTCATTCAACCAGAGTAAACAAGGTTGTCTTTCTTATGCTGGTTATGTGGACGCGTTGGTTTATGAAGATTACGCATATGTTTGCTCTATTTCTATTATCCTGAAGTTCCTCTGTGGTATGCTAAACCTGCACAAGAAAATTTTGAATGCAAAAGGAGTTTACTGTATATTGTGGAGGGACGCAAAAATTAAAATAAAATAAATACTGCCAATAGTTGTAGCTGAGAAGATGCTTGTAACCCCAAGTCCTGAAACTCCTCCGATGCAATGTTGGCTTTATTCTGCCTATAAGCTGAAACACACGCTTCTGTTTCCTAACTTAACTGTCTTTTTTCAGCTATATATGGGAAGGTTAGTTGTTGATTAGATTTCTTGCATTATTTTTTATTATGCTTATGGAAACTCAAGCCTGCTAGGAAGGAGATATTTCTGTAATTTTCAAGATATAGTATCATCAGGCTGAAGTAGTTTTGCTAACGATCAGCAGCAGCCTATGGGGATAGAATCATAAAATGCAGCGAGCAGTACCCTTCATGTCTCTGCCTGCATCTTATTGCTTCGGTTGAAATCTCTGAAAATGAAATTGGTTGCGTCCTTGCACAAATATGCATATACTTTGCTAGATCTTTATATCTGTACGTTTATGCGTCTCTTTAGAAAAAGAGGCTCGAGATCGTAAGCATATACGTTGGCAGTTTGGATGGAATCGACGACATTTCAAGGGAGGAAACTAATTGCACGCCGACTCATTTCAGATAAGTATGATGTTTCAGCAGTTCAGCACAGTCATTTGTAATCCTATGGTTACAGATCCCGGTTCTATTTTAGCCAATCCTGGCAGCACATGCCGTGTCTGAACTGGAGTCACCTTTATTTCTGTTGTTGTAAAGGGATGTTGTCTTTGGGTTTTGAAGGAAACATTTCAAGTAGGATGTATTTGGGAATACCAATACATTATCGGAAACTGACTAATGCGAAATGGAGACACGTTGAGGAACGTATTCAAGCAAGGCTATCTAGTTGGAAAGAAAAATTGCTATCTCTTGGTGGGAGGTTGGTTCTCATTAATTCGGTACTGACAAACATGGTACTATATATGATATCCTTCTTCCAGATTCCAAAAGGGGTCTTGCATAAATTGGATTACTTCTGATCAAGATTCTTTTGGCAAGGAGATGATGAGAAAAAGAAATATAGACTGACTAAATGGAATGTTGTTTGTCGACCCAAAGATCAGGGAGGGCTGGGTATTCATGATCTTGATGTCAAGAATTCAGCCCTTATAGGAAAGTGGCTTTTTAAGCTGCTTACCGAAGATGGGATATGGCAAACACTACTTAAGAGAAAATACATTAGTACAAAGACGGTATCACAGGTGTACTGGAAACCTGGTGATTCCCACTTTTAGGCTGGACTGATGGCGACAAAGAAACATTTCTTTCGTTTCGGAGTATTTAACATTAAGGATGGTACGGAGATTAGATTCTGGGAGGAGAAATGGTTAGGTAATACTACCCTCCGGGATCAATATCCGGCGCTATACAATATTGTGCGTCATAAAGGGGATACCATTGCCACTGTCATGCAGTGTTCTCCTCCGAATGTGACGTTCAGGCGAGATCTAATTGGGCCGAGATTAACGTCTTGGAACGCCTTGTTGCACGGTTGACTGCGGTTCAACTCACACAAGGTCCCGATGAGTTTCGTTGGAATCTATGTGCGAATGGAAAATTCTCCGTGGATTCTATGTATAGGGCGTTAGTACATTCTGATGTACCAGTCGATGATAATAAAAAAATATGGCAAATGAAGATTCTACTTAAAATAAAAGTATTTACGTGGTATCTTCGTAGGGGTGTCATTCTAACTAAGGATAACCTTGTTAAACGGAATTGACATGGAAGTACGAAGTGTATGTTTTGTGCACAACAAGAGACAATAAAACACTTATTCTTCGAGTGTAGTTTCGCACGTTCTATATGGTCATCCATCTAGACATCGTCTAACTTATATCAACCAAAGTTTGTTGCTAATGTTTTTGGCAACTGGCTACATGAGATTGATAAAAAGTATAAAACCGTTATTAGGGTGGGAGCGATAGCCGTTATATGGTCGCTTTGACTAAGTAGAAATGACAAGGTGTTCAATGATAAAGATTTTTCTCGTTGACAGGTACTCTACAGATGCACAAGTATTCTCCGTTCGTGGTCCACCTTACAACGGGAGGGTCATCGAGGCCTCTTTACAGAGGCATGTGCACGTTTGGAAGAGGTGGTGAGAGATATTTTTACCCGACATGGATGGTCGCTTGATCGCCGGATTGGTCCTCCATAGACGCTTCAGTGCTGGCGATTTACTTTGTTCACTTCATGATTGTAATTCGTCTAGTGCTACACAGTCTTTTTATTTTTTGCCACTTGGATTGCGGCTTTATGCATTGATATGCAGAGGCCGGGTGTAATACTTAACTTTAAGTAATAAAGCCCTTTATCTAAAAAGTAGGAAAAAGCTATTGGACAGCCGGCTGATGGATCAGCCGGTCTGGCTCGCGCGTGTCATTCCGTTCCAACTACTCCTTTCCTACCTCTCGCACGCGACCGACGCGAGAGCTACATCTCTGGCTGCGCTGTGAGCCTGCAACCTCCAGCCGCTCGCTAGCTGCTAGGCGCGACCTGCCACCACCTCCCCTCTAGCAGCTCGCCCGCCGCTCGAGCTTCACATCCGGCCGTGCCGCACCTACCGACGGCCTCCTCTCCGGTGCCGCAACCTCGGCCTACTGTACCCTAGGCTCCGCCAAGGCCACCCGTAGCCGCGACCATGTGCTCCAGGCAGCGCCATGGACGGAGCGCTCGGAGGCTCTCCATGGATGGAGAGCTCTTCACACAGACGCTGTTGCCGAGCCGCAACTCACCACCCGACTTAGGGAAGATGACGGTCGTAAGCCGATTTCGTTGGGATTCAGTCGATCTAGCTGCGATGGGTCTTCGAGGATGCAGTTTTGTGGCCGACGAGTTCAAATCGGCCATGGCGGTGCCTCCATGGCCGACAGTGGAGGTTAGCTTTTTTTGGGATTTTTCGATGTTGCATGCAGAGTATGTTTTTGCTACATGAGTGCATCATTTTTGTTGTATGAGTATCGGCAAAGTACTACAATGTTTTATGTGCGCATGTTACAAAGTGATTGTTGCAATGTTACATACGTGTTCATGTAGTGCTAGATGAGTTGGACACAAATGTTGGATTCTCTAAGTTTTTTGTTACAGAAGTGACTCGCTTTGATGATGTTTTGCTACAACTAAATGGGGATCTGTCGCATAGCTTTTTGGGTTTTGCTACATGGCTGTGTTTAAAGTGCTACAACTTTTTTCTACAAGTATTGTGTTTGCTACACACGATGCTACACGCGTGACAAAAAAGCTGTGTTTGACTTTTTTTCGCTATATTTGATCTGACGTAGCATTTTCTGAATTTTATTTGCTGCATGCGATGTAGCATAACCGGACAAAATATGCTACACGCGGAACGTTTTTGTTACATAGATCAGACGCGTGGGAGCGATCCACTTAAACCGTGCCGACCCTGAGGTTACAAGCTTGATTAGTAGCACCTTTTTTTAGCTCAGAGGCTGAAAGTGGTGTGTTCGAAAGAAGAAGCTACTCCTTCCTTCCCTACCAAGCAAGCACTCGCGGAACAAAGTAGTTACTCCTTCCTCCCTTCCATACAAAACAAACGCCTACGCAACGAACTCTGCAACGAAAACTTCGTCCAAATCCCCCCTCCCCGCCGCCGCAACCTCACCCCGCCGGCTAACAAGTTCTAAAAAACGGAAAAAGTTAGGGCATAGATAATACTTATGTATAACATGTCACACAACTTGAAAATTGGAAGATATGACACAATTAAATAAATAAGAAGACAAATCTCAAAAATGCAAGTTGGGTTTTGAATTTGGCTCATTTTCCCTATTGATAACTAATTATCATTTTCTCTGTCGATGTTGTGTTTCAAATTAGACTTAAATTTTTTAGACGAAGTATATTTATGTTGTGTCAATGCCCTAAGTTGTTTTCGATTTTTTTCCTTTGAAGTTGTCAACTGAAGTGGGTTGCACCAATTAGTTCATCACACATGATACATTCGCCTTTTTTTAACGCATGATACGTTATCCGAGTTTGTCCTTGGTGTCAATGAGCCTATGCGATCCTTTTCACATTGGTGACAAATCGAAAAACATAGCAAAACTAAATTGTGCAAGGACAAAACAAGGGAGGGCGGTCCCTATGCGAATGACACCTTCGTCCTCACCGTCCATCGCGTGATCGGACGGAGCGTACAGAGAGGAGCGTAGATACGCTACAAAGAGAAAATAGAAACACGGGAATAAACTGGAGAACTAGTCCATATGATGCCGACCCCCGGGTTCCAAGCTTGATTAGTAGCACTTTTTTTGTTTCATAGGCTGAAGGTGACATCTGATTATTCTTCGATTTATTAGAGAGACACGGCGTTGAAGGCCATCTTGCTCGGTTTATGGATCAATATATATTTTTGTGAAGGTATATTCCACGGGCCCTTTGTGGGATATACCTTCACAAAAATAGCCCGTAGGATATACCTTCACAAAAAATATACTTACAAGCTACTCCAGAAATGGTGCAAGGACAAATACAAGGGAGGGGGGTCCTACGATAACGACACCTTCGCCCTGACAGTCAACCTCTCGATCAGACGACCAAACCGCATAAAGAGTTGGCCGCAAACACTCAGTAACTACAAAGACCTCCACGCAAATAACAAACCCCCACAACTGGACTCAGCTTCAGTACGCTCCAATTTATTCCGGGGGTCTTTGCAGTTACTGAGTGTTTGCGGTCGGAGTAAATTGGAGAACTAGTGCATAACCGAACCGAAAACCGAACCAAAAAAACCTAACCGCAACCGAAATTCCGGTTTTCCGTGGTTAGTGGTTAGGTTACGGTTAGCAAAATACCTAACCGAAAGGACAGTGGTTAATTCGGTTTTAAACCGAAAAACCAGTGGTTTAACCGAATTAACCGAACAACACAGTCTAGTACAAAATAATGCGTTTAAGGTCCAGCCCAACTTCGCAATATAGTCTATATAGGTCCTGGGATGTATAATGTACAAGAAATGTGGTGCAGCCCACTGGTCTGAGCGTTGGTTGTCCAATTTTTAACTCACAGGTTGTGAGTTCAAGTGCCCAAATTGTCATTTTAGCCTATTTTTGTTTCCCACTCGTGAAACACATCCAATCTTGCATATAATTGATAAAACTGAAATATATGGCCATAAAATTTATGCGCTATTCAAAAATTCACGTCAATTTTGGTTAGTTTGGTTATTACCGAAACCGAACCGAAGTTAAATGGTTATTACCGAAACCGAACCGTATTTTTGTACAAAACCGAATTTAACGAAGTATGAAAACCGTATTTACCGTATAACAGTATAAACCGAACCGAATTAACCATATTAACCGAACGCGCAGCCGGAAGCTAAGTCTTGTTGTTTTATGATGATCCAAATTCATATAAAGATAGAGGCTAACTTCGAAGCGGTGTGGAGACCCGTCGCCGTAGGCTTGGGCGGAAGTTTTTTTCAGATTTTTCTGAACAATTTTAATCTTTAAGTTCGGACCGTGGCTTAATCTTGTACGTTCAATCTGAAACGGACGGCTGATAAGAGGCAAAGTCGTGGTGTGAAGCTGAAGCTGAGTCCCCCACGACCACGATCCGTTCCGGAGAAGCTTCTCCTTCCTTCCTTCCTTCCCGACCAAGGAAGCAACCAACTCTGCAACGAAATCTCCGCCAAATCCAACCTCCCCGCCGCCTTCGCCGCCGACGAGACCTCCGGCGAAACCTGCCGTCTCACCCCGACGCTGGGCATATGGGGACAGGCGCGGAGCCGGCCAAGGGGTTGCTGCCCTACCTGCAGCGTGCCGACGAGCTGCAGAAGCACGAGCCCCTCGTCGCATACTACTGTGAGTTCCTCATAATCGACGCTTCCGCCCCGCTGTTTCCCTTCCTTCCTAGTCTCTGCCGCCGATGGTCGCTGCTAGGGATCGTCTGGTCCGAGACTTCGATTTCGATTTCTGAAATTTTGGGTGCGATGCAGGCCGGCTGTACGCGATGGAGAAGGGGCTGGTCATCCCGCCCAAGGACCGCACCAAGATGACCAACTCCCTCCTCGTCTCCCTCATCAACCAGCTCGAGAAGGTACTTCTTTCTCCTCCTTCTAAATAGTGGACGAAACTATGCAGCTCTGCACCATCTCCGATTTAGGCTTAGATCTGCTACGTCTGGGATTCAGTATGGTTGTAAGATGAATAGGGATACATATACCAGCTCATTTGACTGACTAGTATGGTGATTCTGTCGGTGGTTCGCATCAGACTGAAATCAATCTTAACAAGGAATTGATCTGCATCTGAATCCTCATAGGAACACTGAAAACATAGGTAGATGCATAGATTCGATGTATGATTACGTCTAGATTGATTGCATCTGATTCCTGGTAACAGCTTCAGCAACCAAAGCCATGATCTTACTGTTGGACTGAATGGCTCCCAATAGATTCTCGTAATCAAGCAATCGACCCACTTGACAGACAAAATGCTGTACTGGTCTTTCCATTCGCGGTGGAACAGCATCTGTATAACTAGTGCTGTCTTCTCCATGATCTCACGGCCACTTTTTTGATTACCACACCCACTGGGTTCCAGAGGTCGCGCTAGTGCTCCGTGGTTGGATTGGTTTTGTTCTTGCGATTTAGGGGTTGCCATTTGGCCACTTGCCTGTTTAAAATAGCAGTACTCTATTTATAATCTCCTGCAGTAGTACAGACTATTAATCTTCAGCCTCTCGGATTTATACTCCTCCTGATTAAGTTCTTTGCATTCTCCAGGATAAGAAAGCCCTGACCCTGGGGCCCGATGACAGCCTTCATTTAGAGGGGTTCGCGTCGAGTGTCTTTGCTAAAGCAGACAAGCAGGATCGCGCTGGACGAGCTGACATGTATTCTACTGTGAACTGTTCTTATTACTCTCCAATTAGTTGTAGTCTCACCAACTGACATGAAATAATTCTACGCATTTCGCAGAAACACTGCAAAAACATTCTATGCAGCCAGCATCTTTTTCGAGATTCTCAGTCAGTTTGGCGAGCTTCAGCCTGATGTAAGAGTCCTGATATGCTAATTGCTACAGCTATACTATGTGATGTTCATAACCTACGCCAAATCGTGTGTATGTATTTATGCTTTGACTGGCCTTTAACAGCTTGAGCAGAAGCAGAAATATGCCATCTGGAAAGCTGCTGAGATAAGAAAAGCTCTCAAAGAAGGACGAAGGCCTGAAGCTGGTCCTCCTGGCGGGGACAAAGATGAAGCACCTGACAGCACCACTGCATATGCCCATGTAACTTTCTTAACTCTTGTCAATCATCCCAATGCTGATGCGACATGTTTTTAGCAACTACCTGCGAGGACTGCTGGAGACGCTCTTATGTCAACTGATGCTATCGATATTTACTTGCACCTTTTCTTAATTCTGCATTGATTTGCTGTATTAAGTTACATGTCCAAATCATGGAACAAAAATAGCAGTTATGCCATATAGTATTGTTTTGCAGTTTCGGCTGATTCACAGTTACTTATGTTCTTGTCTATTTATCAGGATATGGGGCGAAGCCAGTCTTTCGGCAGCAGCCAGAACGGCAATGGAGCACCATCTCAGCCTATAGACAAGGTCATTTGGCAACCGTTTAATATCTCATTCATTCGTCTTTGTTGCCATAAGGAAGCCTGAGGTTTCTTAATGTTATTATCTTCCTTTACACAGGATTTTAGCCGAATGGATAGCTTCCCTGCTGCCCAGCCTGGAAATGTATCTTCGAGACAAGGTACAGAGAAATTCAATGACCACGTCTCTGGCCAGACATATTTCTCACCACCACCTCCGCCGTCCGAGTTCTCATCTCCGCAGTCCCAGTTCTCACTTCCACCACCTTCATCTTATTCGTCTCCCTCGTACCAAGGAACAGATCACCTTCCTCCTGATGGCCCCACAGCACACCCCAATTATTCGTCTTCCTCGTACACAAGCACAGATTACCATGCCAACGAGGTCCACAAACCACCATCAAGCTATTCCTCACCCCCATACACAAGCACAGACTACCCTACCAATGAGTTCCACAAACCACCATCCAGCTATTCCCCACCACCGTACACGAGAACAGAGCACCCTTCAGACGATAGCTACAACCCCCAGGGCAATGATAGACCAGACGTCTCAGCTTACCCTCACGCATACCAGCAGCCGCCCTACACGGTCGAGCCCCAGCACACCTCCCAGAACTACTACGCCACAGAAACCCCGCCTGCTCCATACAACTACCCCACTTCCAGTCCTACCCGAGCTTCCACGACAGCACACTCCCCTCAGTCACAACCCACCAGCCTCCATTCCACCCCGCCAGCGACACCGTGACCGCTCCGTCATACTCTCCCTCCTCCGCGTCAAACAGTCATCCTGGGGGTGCGCCACCGACGCAGTACCATCCAGGTGCTGGTGCTACACATGAGCAGGTCACCCCTAGCGCTGCTGTTGCTGCTGCGCCGCCAACCAGCCAGTATGCGTATGACAGCAGCTACCAGCCGGCGGTGGAGAAGATCGCGGAGGCGCACAAGGCGGCGAGGTTTGCGGTTGGAGCTCTTGCGTTTGATGACGTGTCTATCGCGGTGGAGCACCTCAAGCGCGCGCTGGATCTCCTGACGAACCCTTCCGCCGAGACTCACTAGCTGCCTGGACCCCCCAAAGAGAACATCATCTGTAAATACGCTATACTGTAATTACGACCGCATGGAGGTGTTGCCTGGTTGTGCTCACCAGATATCTCGAGTGACTACACAAATCTAGGTAATGGAAGGTTTTTTGTAGTATGCAATATACTGGCTTCTTGTGTCAGATTGAAATATTTGTTGTGGGAGTTTGGTGAAAAGGCCATACTGGTGCTGGTTCTTGAATAAGTAATTGAATTCCTGCTCTTGTGTATCCATTTTCTTGTTGGTTATTATTGCCAGTCCATTTTAGTTGGCTAAAATGTTGAAGATTGGCAGTCTGCAAGGCAAATCTCCCACTGTACCAAAGTCAAGGGGTCAAGCCAACTATATAGCAACATATTAAGCAAATAAAGAGTACATACAAAAACATATGAAAATAAATGATGTATATTTTAAGAAAATATAGCAATATGTTACCATCAAATTAGCATATATAGCAATATGTTATACAATCAGATTAAATGTCAAGCACATCATATTAAGGAACTACTGTACATAATTCCGACCTTGCTAGGCCTCCATATCCGACCCCCTCATCCTTCTCCTAGCCCCTCGGGTGGTTTCGTCACTTCTTAAGAGGCCGTTGATATGGACAGATCCATCCATAGCAGGGAGGCTGCTGTTGCTGCTTCGTAAGTCAATGTCGAGTCGAAGCCCTCTTTTGCTTCAACACTTTTTTCACTGTTCTCACTTCCTTAGAATGAACTATTTCATCCTTACTGTGGCAGTTAAGCGTGGACCGCCGGCTATGGATGTACGCTACCTCGAGGTGTACATGCCACTCATAACATGTTACTTCCATCCTAAATCCCAAGGCCCTCCATGCCCAAAACTACCATAGATCGAAACAAACGTGGATGCATGTACGCGGCAAGTAAAAGATCAATTCCAAGCTGAAGCAATTTCCTATAATTCTCCCGGGTGGAGAGAAACACATGAGTATATATATGGCAATAAACATCACTATTTTTTTATCTGTACACGACCATCAAAAAATATTTGAGATAAAGTTTCCGTACTTTACGTAGTGTACTATTCTCTGATCAAAATACATACTACAGTACTTCTAAGTGATAGCATGCATCTACTGCAATGTACACAAGCATTTGATGCACAAGGATATATATGGTGTAACGGGACCATCCACAATGATGAACTATTCAAAGAATATGTTGCAGGCCTTGGAATGAATTGGAATTTCCGATCGATGTTCACTCTAATAGTAAAATTGTTACATGTGCCGTGCGTTGATGGCATGCTGGACTGTTTGTACTCCCGGCCTGGGCGGCTTGGTGAGTCCACTGAATTTAGATAATATGCGGTAGTGTGTGAGATCAAGGCAAGCTGCCCTGATCGGTCCACCCCCTTCATCAAGTTTGTAGGTGTAGTGATAGTTGTCATGAGATAGGTGGCTTTTGGTTGTTTGATGTATTTTCTTTGTAATGCTTTGTGGATCTTTTATTCATAAAAAAGAAGGTTGTGTGCATCATTTTGATACAGACTTGGGGTTTCAACCTCCATTTAGGAAAAAGGTTGGCTCTTTTCTAGCTTTCCCCTTTCTAATATATCACATGCAGTCCTCTCGCATGGTTTGAAAATAAAATATTTCGATCCTAGTCAGCGACCATGCATAGAGTATGCGACGTTGAGACCAACTTAATTAATCGGAGCAAACGATGACTAACACAAGACTACATACCAAATGCGTGCATTTCCACATGCTTGCGGCCAAACAAATACGATGGTGGAAACGCAAGACACATGCACAATATTCCAGGATATATCATTGATGAGATGCTTTGCCCCACAAACTTTGTCCTCTATGCGACGTACATTCAACAAGGATATATTATTGATGAATGAAACCACGTTTAGTTTGCTTCTAAGAACATGAACATGGGGGTAATTCCGCGTTGCACCCCGATGTATTTGCTCCTATGGTGAAACAAAGTGTAATAATTGTCAAAAGAATCTGAAAATGTACACATATTCAAGCCCATGTTCCATATGCACATGTGAAGTTTCGCTAAAAAACAACTGATCTATTCACTACGAAAAAAACGAATTTGCCAAGTGTCGTTTTGTTTGCCTTGCGTATTTCCTTTTCCTCGGGCGCTTGGCAAAGAAGACCGTTGCGTACGTGTTGCCTGTGAATTTGAATGCTCGGTTCAAGAGTTTTGTAATGGTTTCGTTAACTTTTTATGAAGCTAGGGATTCGCATTTAAAAATGTTGATGTGTCATATATTTTGGATATTAGCTGTTAAAGTAAACAAAGACTTGAGGGAGGGGGCTTTGACCTGAACCAGCACCAACCACAGTAAGAAGTCACATTTTTGTTCTAGGCATAGTAAAACATGACTCCCTGACTAACCTCATAAATTACTATCTCATTTGTCCAAGAGCTAATGGACCGGCCTGTACTTTTTGTTCTGCGTTGTTAGTCAAAGTGGCAGGTCAAGTTAAATACACATTTGCAGGAACCCAACTGAGTGAAAAATAAGGGGATGTGACGTCATTGGCTCTCTATAAATGATAGAGCCGTTGTGGTTTACACATCCTCGATCAACTTGTGAAGCTAATCACCATCCATCACCTTTGAATACCAGCTAACCATGGATGCATCGAGCGGCGTTCGCATGGCTACCGGCAACGGAGACAACAGCTACGCCGCCAACTCCAGGCTCCAAGTACGCTGGTCTTATTACTGTTGTTTCATGCATATGTAAATATACACCTCACCAGATAGCATCCAGCTGCTGATCTAGTACTGTTGTTTCTTGCAGGAAAAGGCCATTTTGGAGGCAAGGCCAATGCTTGGGAAGGCCATACAAGAGTTGTGCGCGTCCCTATCCACCCGCCGGAGTACCATGGTCGTCGCCGACCTAGGCTGCTCCTCTGGCCCCAACACCCTGCTCGTCGTCTCTGAGGTGATTAGCGCGGTCCGTGCCTACACCAACAATTTAGAAGAACGCGCGCGTGGCGTGGAGGTGCAGTTCTTCCTGAATGACCTGCCAGGGAACGACTTCAACCTCGTCTTCCGGTCACTGGAGCACTTTGATAACCTTGCCGGGAAAGATCAGGCGCCGCCACACTACGTCGCAGGGCTTCCCGGATCCTACTACGGGAAGCTTTTCCCTCGCCAGAGCGTCCATCTCTTCCACTCATCATACTCCCTCATGTGGCAGTCCAAGGTATACCCATCATGCATATATTAATTGCCCTGCAACTTAACGTGCTAAGTCTTGTTAGTTAATGTGACATATCGTTTTTGAAATTTGCAAACTTGATTTTTAATTAGATGCATCCGTCATGAATGAAGAAAACATGTTAGGTACTTCCTCCGTCCTTGTTTGTAAGGCATAATTTGTAAATCTCTTTGTCCAAGGTCCTACCTAATTGGGGCTAAAAACTTGCATGCATTGGTGGAAGAGGCAACTAGCCAATTATAGAGGGTAAATTAAATGCAATTGTGCCTAAGAGGTGGGACAAATTGTTTTTGGAATTGTGCCTAATACACTAGGACGGAGGGAGTACTGAATCGACTCGAAAATCAGTTCGGTCCATATGGTTTGTGGTGGCTCGAAAGCACAATGTTTTTTTATGCAAAACGTTAAATATATATAGATAATGACCGCTGATTATAAAAATTATTGTCATCATAATTGTAGAACTTTAATAGATGTGTGGAAAGTAAGTGATGTGATCATATGAATGAATTTTAAACAAAATAGTATTTTTTTTGGATAAGGGCGTTTTATTACTTAGTTAAGATTTGAGTATTAAACCCGGCATCTGCATAGTCAAGATGCACACTATGTTATATGGATGCAATTTTATAGAAATAAACTTATTTTTAGGATACTATATTTGTAAAAACTCTCAACTTGCAAAATATGTATTCTATTACATACATATATATATGGGTAGGTTGGGTTAAAATAAGAAATTTATATGCATCTATCCATCGTATTGTTCTCAAATAATCAAGTCAAACTTTTTGGACAATCAAGAAAGTGCAGCTCATCAAACAAAACACTTTGCATGGCCATTCGATTGGCCTCTAGGCGTCAGCATTTATCATGAAGTAGACTATAATTTCATAATTCTAATGGTATTTGTATTATGATATAAATAAGCAATATATCCTCTATAATAATTAATTACCTAGGTCCCCCGGGAACTCTCAAGATGCACTCACCTGAACGAAGGCAATATCTACATTGGAAAGGCTACTCCACCTAATGTGATTAAGCTCTTCCAAGAACAATTCCAGAATGACTTTGAGTTATTCCTTACAATGCGTTCTAGAGAGCTTGTTGGTGGAGGAAGAATGCTGCTAATATTTATTGGCCGAAAGAGTGAAGATATGTTTATGCATGGGGAAGTTACCACTGTATTTGAATTGGTTGCCAAATCTCTGCAGTCTCTCGTACAAAAGGTACACCCACATATGTTACAACAACACATTTTCTTTTCAAGTATTTAAAGGAACACTTTAATTACTTTCCAACTAGAGTCGCAATGGACTTCAATGGTAAATAAGATTACATTTTTTGAAATAAGAGTAGTACTTAGGTGATACAGCCTTCTGACGTATCATTGTCGTGCATGATATATATATACAGGGGCGTGTGGAGAAGGAGAAGCTGGATTCATTCAACTTGCCATACTACGCACCCTCGATGAAAAGGTGAAGGCATCAATCAGCAAGAATGGTCTCTTCGATGTTGACCACATTAAACTCTTTGAATCAAGTTGGGATCCTGAAGATGACTTGGAAGATGGCATGGTACTTGATTGTGCTAGAAGTGGGGAAAATGTTGCCCGCTGCATAAGGGCAGTGTTAGAGCCGCTTATTGTAGACCACTTCGGTGAAGACATCATTGAGGAATTGTTCATGGTGTATGCCTCCACCGTTGCAAAGCATTTGGAGAAAGCCAAGGCAAAGTACCCCATCATCATGGTGTCCTTGAAGAAGGCCATGCATTGAGCTAATAGATTCTGGTGGTATATGCGAGCTATATGTTACCAGTTGGGTGCCATAAGTGCTTAAATATATCATATATGCTCTCACATGTAATCTCAAGTCCATTAACGGAAATCATGCGAAGTCCACAATTTATAAAGAAAATTTTGAGAGCTATCAGGTATTGAAAGAACCTTGGCTGGCACATCATTTTAACTTTTTAAGGAGCTAAGCGAATGATTCCCAAATAAGAAAAAAAGCTTTTCATGGTTTATAGGAATAGAAAGTATACATCTTGTGAATCAGATGATATATCTCATGCACTTAGCCAAGACTTCTAAGATTGGTTCCAAAAACATTGGGGCCGAACTAATCGTCTTACAAAAGATAAAAGGACAAAAACATTATAGGCTTGTTGATCTGTCCTATTTAACCGATGTTTGACCTAAATTTTATGATCCTCGAGTTGTAATGATTTGAATTATGATTTGCTTAATTAAATGGCTTTGTGCATCGATTGGTTTGGAGGCAGCGTTTTACTCGCTGTTTAAAAAAAATGTATTCGTGCATATACACTGCTTTAAAAATAAACCACATGTTTTTACAACTAGTTTTTTTTGCCGGTTGTTTTTACAACTAGTTAAAGCCCTAGTTATTCTTAATCACCAAAGCCTAGGGATTTGGCGCAAGTTCTTTTTTGTGATTGTTGCTGGCAGCACAATAACAGACGATTCTTTTGATAGTCCATGTACAGTCATGGGTCACTGAGAAACCATGTTTACTGTTATGGCATTGTAGGAAAAGGCAGATCTACCCAGCAAAAAACAAAAAAAAGCAGATCTAGCCATTCGTCCCCTAAAAGGAAGCAACATAGTGAAATTAAAATATTCCAATCCCAGTATGCGCGTAGATCATTGAGCTAGTAGGCGATCATGAAAGGTAGATATTGATTACGTAGTGGATCACTTAGCTAGTAGTAGTTGCGTCATGAAAGATATATATTGAACGATCCACGAAGCAAAACAGAAGCTATAATGGGAACGCACGGCACATGCCTGTGCGGCGCATCCCAGATTCTCCGGTGCTGACTATATGCTTATTTTCAGATTTTTTTGTTTTGCGAAACACAGTACAACGTAGCCGCTCATATACACGCGCATACACTCACCCATATGAACGTACACACGCACAACATTTGTCCTATGTGTTAGAGTATATTTTTATGTACACGTATAAGGGGTACTATGGAGTAGTACTCCAACCCCCACGTACGTATCCTTGTATGCCACCGTGATGGGGCTTTTCCATCACCCTTTATAACACGTAACTGAGGCCCCCAACGGGGTCATCGCTTCTGCCTACTTTGATATGGTATCAGAGCCTCGCTCTTCCATGACCTAGCCGCCGAAATTGATCTACAACCAGAAAACCTAAAACCCAAAGCTCCCTCCCGCTGCCTCCATGACAACCTCGGCCATTGCCCTGGCTGCTGCCCTTGGATCTCCTCCTTCCCAGCTGCTGACGCGGGAGAATTTCCTCGGATGGAAGGCGCTCGTCCTCCCTGCCCTGCGTGGTGCCCGAGTCCTCACTCTGGTCGAGGGTTCTGAAGCTGCGCCGGAGGAGACGATAGAGGTTGAAGATGACGACAAGAAGAAGATAACCGTGGAAAATCCTGCCTACACGGTCTGGATCGCCCGGGACCAGCAGGTGTTGCGGTTCATCCTGAACTCGCTTTCACCCGATGTGCTTGCCCATGTCACCGGGCTTGATACATCTGCTGAAGTTTGGAAGGCTCTAACCGCCATGATTTCCTCCCCATCTCGGTCGAGGATTCAGAGTTTGCGGTCAGCCCTCAATGACACGAAGAAAAACAACATGACATCACCCAAGTACTTCACGAAGATGAAAGCTCTCGTGTCTGAACTTGCTGCAGCCGGAAAACCGCTCGACGACGATGAGTTGATTGGGTATATACTTCATGGTCTGGATCAGACCTACAATGCCCTCGTTGCCGCTGTCAATGCCAACCTCGGTACAACCCTCTCTGATCTATTTAGTCAGTTATCTGCTTATGATCCGCGTCAAGATGGATCAGATGAGCCGAACCAAGAATTCCAATCCTCTGCCAACGTCGCACGCCATGGCAGTGGTGGTGACCGCGGGCGCCAGGATGACCGCGACCGTGCTGGTCGTTGTGATGATCGCGACCGCCAGGACGACCATGGTCGCTACGACGACCGTGGCCGCTACCAGGACGATCGTGGCCGCTACGACGATCGCGGCCGCTACGACGATCGCGGCCGCTATGATGACCGCGGCGATGACCGTGGTCGCTATGATGACCGCGGTGACCGCGATCGGCAGGAAGATCGGCGTGGACGCCAAGATGACCGTGGTGACCACGGGCGCCAAGATGAACGCGATCGTCGCGATCGCTACGATGGCCCAGATGACCGTGGCCGTCGTGATCGGTACGACGGTGATCGCCGTGATGGAGGTCAAGGGCGCCGTCAACATCGCCATGGCCGAGCACCTGGTCGTTGTGATGATCGCGACCGCCAGGACGACCATGGTCGCTACGACGACCGTGGCCGCTACCAGGACGATCGTGGCCGCTACGACGATCGCGGCCGCTATGATGACCGCGGCGATGACCGTGGTCGCTATGATGACCGCGGTGACCGCGATCGGCAGGAAGATCGGCGTGGACGCCAAGATGACCGTGGTGACCACGGGCGCCAAGATGAACGCGATCGTCGCGATCGCTACGATGGCCCAGATGACCGTGGCCGTCGTGATCGGTACGACGGTGATCGCCGTGATGGAGGTCAAGGGCGCCGTCAACATCGCCATGGCCGAGCACCCACACCATATGTAAACGTGACCTGTCAAATATGTAAAATACATGGTCATCCGGCCGGTCAGTGGTGGTGGAGTTTTCAGGATGACAAGGATGATGAGTGCTACAAGGGTGCAAACGTTGCATCCTATGGAGTCGATAGCAATTGGAATTGCGACACGGGCGCCACGAACCATGTGACGAGGGAGCTGAGCAAGCTCACCACTCAGGAGAACTACACTGGACGTGACCGCATCCACACCGCGGATGGTAACGGTATGCAAATTGCTCATATTGGTCATTCAACACTATGCATCCCACGTACTTCTTTGCATCTAAAAAATGTTCTCCATGTTCCTAGTGCTTCTACAAATTTGCTATCTATCCATAAACTTACACTTGATAATCATGTATTCCTCGAATTTCACCCACATTTCTTTTTGATCAAGGACCAGGACACAAGGAGAACTCTGTTTAAGGGACCATGTCGTGGTGGTCTCTACCCGCTAGTGCCATTTTCACGTGGCATCGTCGTTTAGGACATCTTTCATCTTTTGTGGTTCAGCAAATTCTTAGGAAACATAAGATTTCTCATTCGCCTGAAATAAACCCATACGTTTGTGATGCTTGTCAACTAGCTAAGAGTCATCAGTTGCCGTATCCTGTCTCTACTAGTGTTTCCACTGTTCCTTTGGAACAAGTTTTCTCGGATGTATGGGGGCCAGCACCTGTGTCTGTTGGCAAACATTCATATTATATATGTAAGTTTTATTGATGATTTTAGTAAATTTACATGGATCTATTTGCTCAAGAAGCGTTCCGATGTTTATCAAGTGTTCCTAAATTTTCAGCAACTTGTTGAGAGAAAATTTGATAGAAAAATAATTACCATGCAAACTGATTGGGGTGGAGAATATGAAAAACTCAATAGTTTCTTTCAGAAAGTCGGCATTACTCATCATGTCTCATGTCCTCATGCTCATCAACAAAATGGTTCTGCCGAACGCAAGCACCGTTACATAGTTGAGGTTGGTCTTGCTTTACTTGCCAATGCATCCATGCCACTCAAATTTTGGGATGAAGCTTTCCTCACAGCCATGTTTCTTATAAATCTTCTCCCAAGTAAGGTGATAAATCTAGACACTCTAGTTGAACGTCTTCTTCATACTCCACCAAATTATGATGCTCTTAGAGTCTTTGGCTGCTTGTTGGCCAAATCTTCGTCCTTATAACAAAAGGAAACTCGCTTTTCGCTCTATACGGTGTGTCTTTCTTGGCTACAGTCCCCGTCACAAAGGTGTTAAGTGCTTAGATGTTTCAACGGGTCGCATCTATATATCTAGGGATGTTGTCTTTGATGAAAGTGTCTTCCCGTTTGCCTCTATGCATCCCAACGCTGGTCAACGTCTTCGAAATGAAATTTTACTTCTTCCATCACACTCCACAAATGGGGATGCACTTGTGAATGACTATATGACTTTGCCCATTGTACCTGTTGTTACTAATGACCTAGATATTGCAGAACATATTGTAGCAGCAGGTAACCTTGATGATCAGCAAGATGCAGCTTCAAATTTGAGCCAAAACAGTAAAGAAACAGGTACATATGATGAAGAAACACATTCAGAAAATGCCAACTCGCCTGATCCCGAGGAAGGTTCTGAAGCAGCCTCGGACTCAGCGCCTGATGATCCCGAGGCTTATCCCTCCGCCTCGCCTGCAGCGCGCATGGGGGGTCCTGGCACGGGTGGTCCTCATTCGTCCACGTCGCCTCTGTCGCGGTCCCGCCCGGTGTCGCCACATGCAGCAGATGCTCCATCGCCGTCACGGTCCCCTGCTTCGGACACGGCGCATGATGACGAGGATGCGTCGCTGTCGTGGTCCTCGCAGCACACTCCGACGCCATCCCCTGTTCGTGCTCCGCGCCGAGCCAATGATGCGGAAGATTCTCTGACACCGCCCCAGGCTCCCACGCCTCCTGATTCGCCAACGTCGCACGCCAGCGCATCCTCTCCGGGATTGCCGTCGCTGTCTCCTGCTGATGATAGCCCGGCTGGATCCTCTACACCAGCACCTGTGTGCAGCCTCCCTCGCCTCCTGGAGTCCGTACCGGTTTACAGAAAGGTATAGAAAATCCAAAGATATATACTGATGGTTGTGTTCGGTATGGCCTGTTCACGTCTACAGGTGAACCTAGCAAACTTTCTGAGGCCCTTGGAGATGATCATTGGCGTACCGCAATGGAGGAAGAATATCGTGCTCTCATGGACAGCAAGACATGGCATCTTGTTCCCTCAAATTCTACCAGGAATATTATTGACTATAAATGGGTGTATCGAGTCAAGAAAAATGCAGATGACACTATTGACAGGTATAAGGCACGATTGGTTGCAAAAGGCTTTAAACAAAGATATGGCATTGATTATGAAGATACCTTCAGTCCTGTTGTTAAGGCAGCTACTATCAGACTTGTTCTGTCTGTCGCTGTTTCTTGTGGCTGGAGTTTATGGCAGCTAGACGTCAAGAACGCGTTTCTTCATGGCGTTCTGGAAGAGGATGTTTACATGAAACAGCCTCCAGGTTTTGAGAATCCTCATACTCCTCACCACATATGCAAACTTGATAAAGCACTTTATGGTCTTAAGCAAACTCCTCGAGCATGCTATTCTCGATTAAGTACAAAGTAGCAAGCACTTGGCTTTGTTCCCTCAAAATTTGATACTTCACTCTTCATTTATCATAAATCTGGAGTGATGATATTTGTTCTCATATATGTTGATGACATTATTGTTACTAGCTCGTCTGATCAGGCCATCTCTGTTCTTCTGCAGGATCTCACTGCTGATTTTGCACTTAGGAGACTTGCATTTCTTCTTGGGAATTGAGGTACAGAAAACTAGTCATGGATTACGTCTTACTCAGGCAAAATATGATGCTGATTTGCTTACAAAAGTTGGTATGAAACATTGTACATCTGCTCCTACACCCTTGTCCTCCACTGATAAATTGTCTTTGACTGATGGTTCTCCTCTTGGTCCTGATGATAGTACACAATGTCGAAGCATTGTAGGTGCTCTTCAGTATTTGACATTGACACGTCCTGATATTTCTTTTTCGGTCAACAAAGTATGCCAATATTTACATGCTCCCACCACTGTTCATTGGACAGCTGCAAAACGGATTCTGAGATATGTTCAGGGTACTCTTCATGTTGGGCTGACATTTCAGAAATCTCCCTCTAGTTTGCTTAGTGATTTTTCAGATGCTGATTGGGCAGGTTGTCTTGATGATCTCCGGTCCACAAGAGGATTTGCTATATTTTTTGTGCCAAATCTTATTTCATGGAGTGCACGTAAACAAGCTACAGTCTCACGGTCTAGTACTGAAGCTGAATATAAAGCTCTTGCCAATGCTATAGCTGAATTGATATGGGTTGAAGCCTTGCTTGGTGAACTTGGTGTCACTCTTCGTGAGAAACCATGCTTATGGTGTGATAACTTAGGTGCCACATATTTATCTGCTAATCCTATTTTTCATGCCAGGACCAAACACATTGAGATAGACTATCACTTCGAACGTGAGAGGGTTGCCAATAAACAGCTTGCTATACAGTTCATCTCTAGCAAAGATCAAGTCGCTGATGGTTTTACAAAAGCTTTGCCAGTCAACAATCTACATGAATTTAGGCGTAATCTTAACCTCTCTACAGGTTAAGATTAAGGGGGGATGTTAGAGTATATTTCTATGTACACGTATAAGGGGTATGGAGTAGTACTCCAACCCCCACGTACGTATCCTTGTATGCCACCGTGATGGGGCTTTTCCATCACCCTTTATAACACGTAACCGAGGCCCCCAACGGGGTCATCGCTTCTGCCTACTTTGATACTGTGTGTATTATATAGTAAATAATACTTCATATACGTTTTTTAAATTAAACCTGGTTCTAATTTCTTTAAAGTCGTCGGCAAATGTATGGAAGAAGATGGACGAGGGACGACGAACATGCATATATAGTCTTCAGAAAGACGTCCAAACGGCTTCTGCATATTTGGGTTCTAGAAACATAAGCATGAATGGAGTGTCTTTGCAGTCGTGTGCATCATGGATACACTCACGCATGCACATAGCGTGCACAAAATCATGCATGGAAATACTAGAATCATGACAAAGTCAAAAACAGGCCCACCTACTTACAAGAGTTGCTTTTGTAGCCTCAAAGTGAGTTTTTCGTACTACTCAGGCAATTCATGTTGACGGATCGCTAGATGGCATGAGGAACTTAGACGACCCATTTGTACTTCAGTATGATATGGTACTTTGGGTTAATATTGGCGAGTCCCTAAAACACACTCCCAATATTCCCTTGTAGCTAGGGGCTCCTTTTTTTTCCTACAGATCCTTGTTTTCCCCAGTTGGGAGAACCCGAAAATGGCATCTTCAAAATATATTATACATGATGGTCCTATGTGGTCTATTCCCACGGTCAGGTTATATCCTAGTGAATATCTACACTTTCACTCAATCCTCCGGTACCCATTAATTCTTCTCACGTTCTCATTCACCTCATCCCACAATCATTCTTCTCCCTCAGTTAGATTGGCGGAGGCTCGTAAAAAATAGAGAATTATTTTTTCTAGTAATATTTCTATATGTACACTTATGACCGGACAGACAGAGTATAATTGAGAATTAATGTTGCTGCCTGGAAAAAAAATAGAACTCTTAAATAGTAAGATTACACCAACGAGATAAATATATGCGTCCCAGTGGGGCTAGATTCCTCTGCTTGCGAGCAACCAAGCAGAGTTACAAAGACAAGCAATCATTAAAATATGGAAATATAAAGCCATCAAATTGGAGGCCATCAATAAGTCCAACAGACACAATTCAGCAACTAATATATCAAGGTAAAACTGAATCAGATTATGCGGTTCTTTTCTCTTTGGTGTGTCCCTGTGTTTTTTTGAAGCGGTCACCGGGTGGGAGAGAGTCCCCACCTGAATATTATTGGTGTGTCCGTGTGTGACACAAGAAAATCTTAATTTTCCGCTAAATATACCGAAAATTTTACAGAGTAAAGAGGTACAAGGCCTACTTTCTGGACAACAATACGTAGCATATTTCTGGACAACAGGAAATTCTTGAAATGGACCATTGACAACTCACCCTTCAACCCTCAAGCACCTGGCCCTCTGTACATTTCTCTCGTATTATGATCAAAATTCAATGAACAGAGAACACCTCTATTGGGCACAACCGTATACAAAGCATTGCTATATGCACTATAACTATAGTAAGAAAACTAAATAAGTAGATAACGAATTTGCGCAGATCTATCACTACCATTATCTGCCCAAGAGTTGTAACTGAGATATCGTTGATCGTGGTTCAGTTGAAGTTGTATAATTCATTGACCTGTTGTACACTTTTATCAGGCAATGAGTTAACCTCTTCTCCTTCTGGCCGTCCAATTTCCTCCGATGCGATATCTGAAGCGGCATCTGAAGCCGCACAGGATGTTTCAGGCTGCTCAGATGTTTCAGGCTGTTGTGGTTTCTGGAGACTCCAGTACATGATGCTAGCCGTGAGTGTTAGGATCATTTTCTGATTCACCTGTAGGAGAAATATAGGAAATTTTGTCTGAACTTTGAAGATATGCGGCACGACAATTATTACATTGTAGTGTTCATTTACCTCAATGATGACATCTGGTAACACAAAAACAGAACACCCAAGCTTCCGTGCGACACTGATGATGTAGGTAGCATTTAGCTTCTTCTCATCATCTACCACATCACAAGAGTATGCGGGAGTTAGGAGAAACGAAATCCAACAAAATGAAGAAATACAACACATGATTCTCAGGATGATCCAAAAGAAAATACATATAACTTAGGTGCGATGTTATCAGGAAACAAAAAACAAATTCACTCATAGATCAAGAACGCACTGTCTACGCCCTTCGACACAACCTTCCAGTTGACAACCCTTGGCTGTACAGCACTGAGAAGTTCAAGGAAAAAAATCCCACTTGATAGGTTCTTGTCCTGAAGCAAAGACAGAATTATGAGCACCTGCGATAGGCTGGACCGAATGACAACTGAAAGGCAGGTTTGGAGCTTGACTGGATGTAGGTGCCTTTTTCAATGACATAGATTGGTAATATTGTTTAGAGTGATCTAGGAATTATTAAGGAACAAAATAGCTTGATGAAATTATCTAATTTGCACACTGGCATGTATTTCAGAGCTTCATCGCTGCTGAAACGCAATTCACAGTCATAAAATTTACCTTAAAACTTTCGATTCGAGAATTTCTCCCAGAAGTCTTCACTTTGTTATTCGCCCAACTCAAAATATCAGCATCGGTTATTTCTTTTCCTTGGGACCCTTGTGAGTGGAATTTTAGTTTGTTGAGCAACTGGAGGATATTGAATCTCATCAGTTGCCATAGAAGCGCTGAAAGAACATGTGTGATGATATTAATATGGAAAACTACCTCTAGAACCGAGATAATGAAAGAAGGGAAGATGTATCATGAGCAATATCCATTTGCTATTTTTGTGACTTTTGAAAACTTGAGTTATCCACCATAATTTCCTCACTCTCTGATTAATTATCAGTACAAAAACATAGGCCACTTGATGTTATGCATATAAGAGGATTTCAACAAATACATTTAAGAGATCATGTCCATTTATCAATAATTTTGTCAAAACAAACTCACCAACAATCAACTTCTTGTTTCCTTGAACAATATCATTTCCAGCTAAATTCACTAAGGAAAACTGCATCTGCTTCCCGATTTTTATAACCTGATTGCAGTTCTCCAATTTTTTAAATGGCATTTTGATTGGAGGTTTAGTTGCTAGCTTCCAATTGACAGATCCTGGAGACACTTTGTCGAGCACTTCTAGAAGAACCCACCTGCACAGGCATTTTACATTACTCATCTGTTTACAGATAAAGATGGCCCGCCTCTATCGAAATCTTACCCGTTTCGAACATCTTCAAACACATTGTTCAGGTATGTCGCAATTCTAAGGCTGTTGAGCCACATTTTAAAGGCTCTTTCATCTCTAGGTAATATAACATCCTCTCGCGACGCTGTGTGCGAGAGCTTTATCTGTTTTGTGTCGGTAGTCAAGCCATTTCTGCATGCAAAAATGCATTGCAGTTTGGTGAACATAAAAATACTAATTGGAATATTTTAGTAGAGAAGCCATCGAATTAAAATTCCTTCAAAACAGAAGAAAAGTATTCCTCACCTATGTTGAAACATTTGTGCAACAAAAGCAAGGTTGAGATTTGGAGAGCCCTCGGTAATATCCTTTGGGCTCAAGTATCTTTTGCAGTCCAGCTTCTCTGCCTGTTCAAGTACCATCTTCGCCCTTACTGTAGGATCCATTGTCTCAAATGCAATCTCGAAGGAATGCTCTGGAGCAAGAGCTTTGATAAGATAGGCATAGGCTTCACCATCCTGTACAAGCCTAGCTTGTAAGATAATCTCTTTTTGAGCATCTATCAACTATTGTGGGTAAGAAATAAAGATAAATTTTTTCTGGGTGGCGAAAAAGGAAAATATGTTCCTATAATCAATCCAACAAAGCTTGAGTTTTGAACAAATCCTTGAAGAGACAGGGCTATTTGATGTGTGGACCTTGACATCTGAAGAGAAGTTGTTGACAGTTTTCTTGTAGCCAGCTCTCTTGAGATGATAGTTCATCCACTGAAGTAGCAACTTTTTGGGTGATAAGTTCAGAATTTCATCTATATCCTGTACAATAATGATTAAAATAAAATGACACATATATAGTATGTCATCT
Source organism: Poa pratensis (assembly GCA_947311845.1). Classification (NCBI taxonomy): domain Eukaryota; kingdom Viridiplantae; phylum Streptophyta; class Magnoliopsida; order Poales; family Poaceae; genus Poa; species Poa pratensis. The sequence continues at coordinate 6,084,843 of CAMZMU010000014.1, forward strand.
ATAAAACATTGCACAATGGCAAAAGTAGAATATACCCTGCTGTCGTCAAATATTTCAACCAGTTGTGGCGTCTTCTTTAGATTTAGATCTGACAAAAGGTGCATCTGTATACATAAATCATAACTAAGTATGGTCATAAGACCGTTGTACACTTGTAGTATATAGTCTGTCTGTAATAGATAGTGGCATTTGTTAAAACTTACAGGATATACCTTTATGATTTGAGATATCAACCCGAGAACTAGATGAGGCTGCAACATGAGCAATGTGATCTAGCATCAGTCACTTATTAACCCTTCCTTAATAACTAGTTTATTGTTGCACTGAACATGACATTGATGTTTAAACAATTTCAGTGACCAGTTTATTGTGGGCATAGTCTATACTACTATTAAAAAAACAAACTTGTGTTGATACATTGAATCTGAGCCCTTCAATATTTGGCCAACGGTTCAGATCGCTCCAATGTTTGACAACTCAACACAAATCTATTTTTGCCCGTTTTACCCTCGCACCAAATCACATAATACTGCTAACGCTATCGTACCGATTCGTTTTATTTCGTTTCGTGATAATTACGAGATTTGCCACCGCTAAAAGAAATTACCACCAGTGGCCGTCGCAGTCGGCACGGCACCTTATCTTGCTAAACGGCCGCGGCGACCGGCTTGAACGAGCGAACGAAGACCGGCCTCCACTGTGTGCACGTACAGGCAGACGACCCACGGCGGCGCCGCGGCGGAGGCTTGCACACGCGCCGGTTTCCGGCGACCGACGCTCGGCTCCGAGGAAGACATCCGCAGCGGCTCTTAGGATTGCGGCGGCAAAGGATGCTCTGAAGTGGGCTATGGTGGCGTTCGTGCCCGGCTCGCGTCCCAAGGTGTCCCGCGCCGAGGCGGCGACTGCGATCACCGCGCAAGTTCACAGGGCGGCGGACAACTTCACGATCCATAGGGCGTGGCCTGCGGATTTCCTGGTCGCGTGCTGCAGCCTCAGTGTTCGGGACGGCCGGCGTGGTGGATGGCAAGGACTTCTCCCTGAGATTCTCTTCCTGGAATTGGCAGCTCCAGGCCGTGCGTTGATCGATGCGCTACCGTGTTCACAATTAGCTCACCGGCGTTCCGGCGCACGCATGGCACAAAACGACCGCGGTCGCCATCCTCGGCTCCGGTGCATGGATTGAGCGGCTCGGTTCATCCACGGCGAACCGTGACGACCTCGGCTGCTTCCAAATGGTGGCCTTGACGGAGGACCTGTAAATCTTCCCAAGGGAGAAGGCGGTGCTCATAGAGGAGCCTGACGACGCTACGGAGATGGATGAGGGGTTGGTGCTGCCGGCCGACGCGCTCATCCCCTTGGAGAAAACATGTCGCAGTACACGCTCATCCCCTTGGAGAACATGCTGCAGTACATGGTTGTGGTTCACGTGGTGCGCGCCGAAGACATGTTGAACGTGGCGGCGCATGCGGGTGCATACGAGGGTTAGCACAGACTTTGGTATTTTATAGGGTCAGTCCGCTCCACGTTTGGATTCAGAGCAATGTGCAGCACAGATTTTCAAAAACATGTCATTACTTTGAAGTTAAGTTTGGTCACTCATGTAACATGTACTGACGTATCCTGATTATTTAGCAATGGCAGCTTTGTCGTTGGTGATTAGCCGTTTAGCTTTCAGATAACCTTGTCCTGACTGACTATACTTCTGACATGCATATTTCATACTTGCAGAAAGTACAAATGGCTATCAATCTGTTTTGTAGACTGCTGCATGTCAATGGAATCACTACCGAGAATTATTGGCGGCGAGGCCATCAAGCCGGCGGATGAAAGTGACATACAGCAAGTTTAAAGAGGCGATGCTCTCGACACCAGCGGTGCCGACAACAATCCAAGTCTCCACCAAGCACGCTATACACCCCAGCGAGGCCCGGCGGACACACGATGTGTAGGGGAGGTGACGACCATGCACAGGCAGAGCGAGGGATGCGGCAACATCACGTGAGGGGGAGCAGGGAGGCTGGCGGCATTTGCGCGTGAGGTGGGAACAGGGAAGTCAACGGCGGACGCGCGCAACGTGGAGCATGAGGCCGACGGTGGCATCGCACGATGTGGATCTGGGTGATTTTTTTTAGGAATCTTGGTGTAAAATCTACCACCGCCGGTATCCCCATGTTGTCATGAAGGTCTGGTCAAAACTCAGGCGGTACGCAGTCGTTGAGATTTTGCGATGAGCAGTCCACGACCTTACACTCCTACGTTACTGCGCCGACGTGATACCGCAAGTGCTCCTCCTTCCTTTTCCACAGGTGTATCTTCGGTGAGCGCCACGTGAAGGTCGTGCTGAAGGATACGAGTGTGACATTGGAGCTATGACATAATTTGTGCTAAGAATACGCGCTAAAAGCACCCCTTCATCGTGGGGCACCAGTTCCGTTTGCTTTGGTGTCAGATTTATGTGCTCTATGATACTTACATAAGAATGTTTCTCTAAGCAATATAAATTAGGGAACTGATGCAAAAGTGCAAAAGAAGTAATACATGTAAACCCTGCAATATTCCTTACTACTTGTAAAGACGTGCGTTGCACGTACATGCCAACTAGTATCGAAAGGAAACTATCGATATAAAACTAAACCAGGTTACCGGTTGGAATTAAAAGTTATCATAAAAAAGAGTTATACCCTTCCTTCCACCAAGTCTTGTGCACCAAGATTAACAACTGTACACCCAATAGCCTTGGCAGAGTAGAGGCAGAGTGTATGGTTCTCATTCCTCTCCCATGGGTTAAGGATCCTCTTCTTATTGATGGCTCTCTCGTCGATCGTCCCCGGCACGGCTAAGTTGATCAACTTACTGACCACATTACGAATAAGCAAGCATTAGACAGGACTGTGGACCATATATAATTTTCATACAAGTGAATGGTGTACTGCAATGCAAGCATAAACAAAACATAGCATTGACATGATCTCACTCACCAGAGCAGGACGCCGTCTCTGACGAGGTCGAAGAGGTCATCGCCGGCGGGGTCCATCGGCAGATACTTCCTGAGGAAGGGGTCGTCGCCAAGGTAGGTGTTGATGTGTGCGACATACGACGACTTCTCGGCCTGGTTGGGGTTGTGGATCAGCGTGGTGGTGCTCGACTTGAGGAACGACGACGATGATGATGACGAGCTCTTGCTGTCGTCGGAGCTCGCCACCCTCGCCTGCAGGTTCAGGTACTCCTACAGGACACAACATTTACGTAACAACCGATGTATATCAAATAAAGTACTCTGACAGTATCAAATAACGTTCTCTGACACTATTGCTGGGTTAAACAAAATTGAGCGATCGATCATGGTGTGATGGATGTACCCGAAGGAACTGCTCGAACTCGATCTCCTGGTCAGCGTCGGGGTAAACCTGTGACAGAAACGCGGCGATGTCATTCTCAGAGACGACGTCGGTGAGCCCCCTGAGCTTCTTCGTGAGCCCCGGCAGGTTCTTGGTGGTGACATGGCCGCCGGAGTCCCTCTTCAGAGACAGGAACTACAGCCACCAGGAGAGAATTATCAAAGACCTAGATTGAATGCAATTATAAATTATGAGTGATTAGGAGGGAAAATGCGACGGATTAGGATTGGAACCTTGGCCATGAGGGATCGGAGCTCGACCTGGGTGAAGTGGCCCTGCAGGGAGGGGTCGGCGACCACCACCCCCACGAACCCGGCGGACATCAATCAATCTAGCAATCTAGCGCCCTAGATTAGCACGGATCAATCCAAGTAGGAAACGGCGAGGAGGAGCAAATCGTCTCGACGGCGCGCACATCTGTGCATTGGCTGCCCGAATCGATCAACTGCAGAATTCGTGGCGAATTGGTGGATGTTCTTGCTTAGTTTTTTATTTTGACGATGCCGGGAACGCTGCTGCTGCGTTCCGGTTTCCGTGGATATGCATTTTCCTCTTCGTTTTCTTGTACTCCAATTTTGAGTACTTTCTTTTTCTTTGGAATATTAGTTTGTTGTTACAGCATCTTCTCGAGTGTCTTTGAATCACTAATGGAAGCAGAAAATATGCATTGTGCTCACATGCATCTAGATTCAGATATAGCGAGCACACCAATATATGGATCATCCTTAAGTCCAACAAGTTAGTTGCATGATATGTCCCTGACAATAGGAAAAGGTTTCTAGCCGGAGTGACACCTCAGATTACAGTCCTTCTCCTCACTGTAGCAACATTTACTTTACCGATGTCCCCTATTCTCAATCTTTCTGTCTTCGTCTTTTATCTCTACTTTCATCGTATTCGCTGGCTGGCAGATTGTAAAGAAAAGAGAAGTGGTGACATTTTTTAAGGAAGCACACATGCAGGGAAGACACTGCGTAAGTGGTCTTATATAGATTCTTAAAGAACCTCACCTAGAGTTGTTGGGTACATTCATTCCGGAACAATTTCATCCAGGATGCATGGTGATCTTCGTACATAATGGATGTGTCCGCTGTTAGATACCTCTATCAACCAACTATCCCAAAAGACCGATCTGATAGGAAGTGGTGATATAGTATACTTAACACCCCCTTCACATCCGACCTGGATATGGAATGATCAACACCTCCCCTCACGCCCGACGTGGGCGTGGATAAATGATTGGGGGAAATGCGGGGGCTGAGACTTGAACTCAAGACCTCAGGCTCTGATACCATGTTATATACCTCTATCAACCAACTATCCCAAAAGACCGATCTGATAGGAAGTGGTGATATAATATACTTAACATCCGCCGCGATACATATAACATAGGCATGTGATGTGTTTTATGTCATACAACTTGTGTTGGTCATTTCAATTTCGATGAGCCAATTAATTCATTTACTTCATCCTTAGTTGATCAATATTGGGGTATATTGAAAATCACACAATATTGGCGTAAGTGTGGATATTTATGACCTAAATAAAAATGTTAAAAATTGGGTCGAGGGTGGGTGCATGGGGTCTAGTGAGAGGATTGAAAGGAGTAGGTTTTAAAGTATTCCACAAGACGATTGTAAACCATAATAACGGAGGGTTTCAACCGAGGAGGATTTTAAGTATTCCACAAGAGGACTGTAAGCATATGGAGGTTTTTTTTAGAAAAAAATAATGAAGAGTTAAGAGAAGTGGTGGACGATTGTAAATCATACTCCATCAACCTGTGCAGGAACGCATCTGCATTTGCAAATAAACTCGAGGACGTGGTGCTGAGGTGAGAGATGGTGTTCTTGCTTTCTTGGTTTGCGTTTTTTTAGTTTAAGACAATGTGATGTAAACACTTTTGTTCCGTTCTGGATTTCTTGGTTGACAGAAGGCGGTGGGAAAAGGACACACACTTCTTCGTTCATTCTTTTGCATTGTCTTGTTGATTAATTTAATATTTCTATCATAGCTTTCTGAAACATCGTAGCAATGCTACTAGAAGAAGAAGATATGTATTGTACACATACACAGAGTTGAGAAGGTGGTCGGAGTATTACTAACCACACTCCAGCAGGCATATTTATTGGCAGATCAACAGCAACACACGCGGTGCTGAGGTGGGAGATTGCTTGCTTGGTTTGCACCAAAATTTCTATTTTGTTCAGTTTATGTTTATGATGATGGGAAGTCAACCCTCATCGACCAGCCGCACGACTTGAGGAACAACGACGATGAGTTGCTTCCTCTCGCTACTGCCTCTGCCCTCGCCGGAGCTGGCCACCCTCGCGTGCAGGTTGAGGTGCTCTTGGAGGAAGGACTCAGAATCGATTTCGTGGTCAGCGTCGGAGCAAACTTCCAACACGAACAGAACACCGTCATTTTCATCGATAGCATTGTTGAGGCCACTAAGCTTTTTCATGTAACCCGTCAGGTTCATGATACTGACATGGCCGCCAGCGCCACTCTTCAAACACAGGAACTGCAACCACCAGGTCTGAACTATCACAGTGCGATTAAGAATTTGGATAATTAATACAAATGTGGATTAGGGTTGGAACCTTGGTCTTCAGGGATCGGAGCTAAACCTGGGTGAAGTGGCCTGCAGGGAGGGGTCAGATCAATTTGGTGGGAGAATTTTTTAGAACCATGCATGAGAGCTGCATGTTTTATATTAAGAAGAAAGAGTTTCAGGTCATAAAAGACCAGCGTACAGCGACTCCAAAGAAACAGCAGGACAAACCAAAAAGAGAGAAACAACGACCAGAAGGACACACTAACGACAGCTACTGAAAAATTAGGAGACCCGTGCTGACGACCGCCCATTGGAGAGCCTCGGACTTGATGTTTCCAATTAAAGTCTGAATAGGTTTAGCCACCTTATCAAACACCCTCTTTTTTCTTTCGCACCATATCGTCCAGGTGACCAGCATGAAGATGGCGAGGAATTTCTCCCTGGCATTCCCTTGCAGTCTTTTTTCGTTGTTAAGCCACCATTTCATTTGGTCGGAGATGACGATCGATGTTCTTGCTTTGCTTTCATTTGTGCAAAATTTTCCGGATATTGTGGAGCCCAGGACAAGAGACAATCGGGACAATTATATGCAACTCTTGAAGGATTATCTCACGTTGTATGTTGTACGTCAATGATATGTTTTGAACGCTTATCTATTTTGAAGGAGCAGAACCATCTTCATCAGAAACAATGGTGGCGTCTTCAAAAACTCCTTGATAACAGACTGTACAGAATGGAACACAGACACTGGGTAAACTGCTACAACTTTGCAAAACTACCGATGAAAGTGAAATTGATGAGTATGAACGACTGAGCAAATTTTACTGTATTATCTCTTCAAAGATGCTTGATCTGAAGTCAATATTCAAATAAGCTCCAACAATAAGCACTACAGGAATGCGTTGATACGCCGACGGCTGCAAGCCGTCGGCACAGGCCTCGTTGCCCTCGGCGTATGTATACGCCGACGGCCGCCGTCGGCGTCTGTGGTCGTCGGCTCAGCCAGTTTGGCCGTCGGCGTATACGATGTCGTCGGCGTATAAATACGCCGAGGGCAATACCTCGCCGTTGGCGTACAGAAGCCCTCGGCGCTTAGCGGTGGGGCCCGCTACTGGTCTCGGACGGACGGACGGCCTACGCCGACGGTAACGCCCTCGGCGTATAGGATCAACGTGTCACGATCTGGGACGTCCAACGCAACCTATACGCCGACGGCATTGCCGTCGGCATTGGGGTCACCATTTGGTCACCTGGGGGAGCCTATGCCGACGGCAATGCCGTCGGCGTATGTGTTCCAGATTTTTTTTAATATTGCTGCTGGAAGCTCGTTTTTCAGCAATAATTACAGAAAATTAACAGCAAGCAATATCACAATAATATCACACACAACAGCATACACAATATCACAAACAAGATCACAACCAATATCATGAAGCAAAATGTTACACAAAGCAAAATGCAATAAGTGTAGATACACACATAAGCGTTCATCCTACATCTAGGGCGGCGACGGGGTGAGCCCAATGTCTCCCCCGGTGAGAAGAGGCGACCGACGGCTCGGCGCAGCAGTAGAAGTACCAGAAGAAGCACCAGGCGAACCAGCAGCCGAAGGACCGCGCGAAGCACCAGGAGAAGGACCACCGGAATGTACCGGTGTGATCTCACGGGAACCCGGCGAAGCACCAGGCGAACGACCACCATCGCGATCAAACAAGATGATCTGATGCGAACCTGCTGTGTCACTAGGAGAAGCAGAACCAGAGTGCTCGTTCTCCGAACATCCCGTTCCCTACATGTTTGAGTGTTTGAGCAAGAGTTAGCAGCTTGCAAGGCAAAGGAAAGCGGTAACCGGTGGTTTGACAAAGAACTTACCGGGGTCGATGAGTAGTATGTGAGAGCGAATTTTTCCCTCGTTGGAAAGCGTGGGCTAGGCCCTGGCCTAGGAGGCCGCTCTCCGGGCACGGCTGCCCGCACTCCAGTGCTCATAAACGTCACCACCGACTTCAAGATAGTTTAGATGTCAGATGTTGCAGAAATAGAGGTTCAAACTAGGGGAAGTGGGACTTGTCATGTTTTGCAAAAATAAAGGTTGAAACTTACAGCTGACACCATCTCGTTGTACGAGTCGTAGGCATCACGAAGCCGCTCCCACTCTTCATAGGCGTGGTCATACTTGGCATGAGCGGCAATATAGGTCGCCTCGAAATCGGGCTACAATTTCAAAAATAGTGAATATCGTCAACTTAGCCATGCAGGAACAAATGTCAGAAAGAGGATAAAAATGATAAAAACTTACATCGATGGAGGTGGAGGTGTCGGTGGATCGACGAGGCGGGATAACGGAGGTGTCGGCAGGGAGGCGGGATAACGGAGGTGTCGGCAGGGAGGAGGGTAGCTTTCATACGCGTGAAGCTCATGGCAGGCCTGACCTTCTTAGGCAGAACGCGCGTACGGCCATGCAGCAATCCGTTCCCCGCCAGGACCACCGAATTCTCATCAGTCTCCTCGCGAATGGGGTCATCCACCTCCGGGTGAAAATGCTTGACCACCTTGCAGTAGGCATCCAAGTCCTCCTTGGCGGTGCCGTAGTACTTGGGAAACGAGGGCTGAGGCTGACTTAGATCGGGCTTCTTCTCCTTCATCTTCTGCCACGTTTCCAACTCAGTTTTCGGCTCCCCGGTATCGGCCTCCTACATCATGAAAACAAATGTTATGCGTATCAAGTAGAAACGCAAGTAGGAACATGACGGGAAATAAATGCAGATTGTTCCATATATATACCAGCTTTTTCTTGAAGCGGTCGATGTTGCGGTTTCCCGCACTGTGTGTTCCTTCCTTGCCTCGGTTTGCCTTGTTCCGCTTGCTCAGGGCGTCAAACTCGGGGTCGCCCCCGACCCACCTCGTAACCAACGCCTCCCATGTGTCTTCTTTGTTGTCGGCCCACTTAGGGGCAACCTGAAAATACAATACTCAATTTCAAGAACAGATAATGCAATGGCAACTTAGGAGCAATATAGAATCACATTGACAGTTACTTACCGACATGTAATCCTCCTTCGTCAGATTTGGCCGCTTCTTGACATTTTTCGCCTTCGTGGTGGTCTTGCCCTTCTCAGCCAAGAAGTTATTGGTGGTCGTTTGCTTTTGGTTGTAAAACTGCTGTGGTGTCAACCTCACACAAGACCCAAGCAAAGTCCTATCCGCGCATGCCTTCGGCTCCGGGAGCACACGATAATGCCGCTTCAATCATGCATAACAAAATTGTGAGATTCATGAGTTAGCACGGTGGGATCATGAACTATGAATGAAACTTGAGAAATAAGTCTTACCCAAAACTTGTTGATCACAACGTGAGAAGCTTTCTCGAAGCCCGTGCAATCAGCAGCCTCATAGTCCGCCCAAGTATAGGCTAGCTTCTTCTCGCCGCCGGGACCAGCTCGTACATGCCCGGCCAATACTTCCTAATCAGAGCTCCAATCAGGCTCGCAGGGGTGCGGGGAGGCCTAACATCCCATTTCCAATTGCTGCACAATAATCGAACATTAGTACATATGCCAAATTGTTATGCCCAAAATGAAATTACATGTTCAAAATTACAAATTTTGTACACTTACTCAATGACGTTAGGCTCAATGAGGGCTTTTGCCTCCTCGGTTTTAGGCTCCTTGTCCTCATTGGGGACTGTCGCTTCCCCACGAAGCCGCACCTTCTTCGGCACCGCCTCCACCTCCACGTCCGCCTCCAAGTCCGCCTCCTCGGTAGACTCTGCCTCATCTCTATACTCCGTCTCCCCCTCGTCTGTAGACTCCACCTCGAACTGCAACTCTGAAGTGATGCGGGTAGGTCCCGATTTTCACGGATTTGTACGGAGGGAAGGATGAACACGAAGAACGCGTGAAGAACGAAGAACACAAAAGAGGGGAAATCAAACACACAAGGGTAAATAGCAAGTAGCAACCCGGCAAGAATCGACTGGTAACAAATCCCCGAGGGCAGCCCCCAATCCTCCTCTCCCAAGCAAACCTTACTCTTAGGATTGTTTGTCCAATTGGTCAATCCAACCAATCCAATCTAGCCATCAAAGAGGGAAGATTAGCAAGTAATCGCAACTACAAGCGGAGCCTTGGTATCCACGCAGGGATCTTCTCCTCAAGAGGAGGCCTTGGTTCATCTCCACATGTGGAGGTCTTGATTCATCTCCATAGGAGGAAAGAGACACTTTGAGAAGAAGGAGCAAGCTCTACTTTAGTTCCCAAATCATAGTCTAACCCTAACCCTAGGCTGAGGAGGAGTATTTATAGTCCATGAGGCGAAGGGGTAAGTTGTGGGCCGTTACATGGGCTTCAGCCCGAATCTTCCAGGTCCAGCGGTAGTACCGCTGCGCCAGCGGTAGTACCGCTGGGATTAAATGCACTCGCTGGCGGTAGTACGAAGCGGGTACCGGGAGGTACCGTAGGGGTATCCAGTGGCGTTTTCGGGCGTGCCGGTACCTCCAGCGGTACCTCTGGCGGTAGTACCGTGATCTGGGTTCGGCGGTAGTACCGCTGTGTAAGCGGTAGTACCGCTGCCTGGAGTTCTGCGCAGGTCTTCATCTTCAGCGGTAGCACGGCGGTGCGCTGCCTGGGACCTGGCGGTAGTACCGGCCCGCCTGGCGGTAGTACCGCTGTGCTGATGCTTCGTCTTCTTCATCTTCTTCTCGACTCGTCTCTTGGCCATCTTCTGCACTTGCTTCTTGATCTTCTTGGTAGTTGTTCCTGAGTATGCACAACGTATCCGAATGAAGTAGCAACCCATTCAAAGGAGTGTCGAGATCACACATAGATAGGAGCGAATTCACCTTATCATGGAGAGCTTTGATTCTTGCTCTTGTCATTGGGCCACTTGTTGTAGGAGACGTAGGTCGGGCTACATCATCTCCCCCCCCTTGGAAAAGAGTCGTCCTCGACTCTTGGTCATCCTCATCGCTTGATGTTCCAAGGTATGGCGATAGGTCGGCGACGTTGAAGGTGTCATGGACCAAGTGTTTGGAGTTGGAGATGTCGATCTTGTAGGCATTGTCGTTGATGCGCTTGATAACCTTGAAAGGTCCATCTCCACGAGGGTGAAGCTTGGACTTCCTTGCATCCGGAAAGCGATCTTTGCGAAGGTGTAGCCACACAAGGTCTCCTTCTTCAAATATCATGGCGCGCTTGTGTTTGTTCATCTTCGTAGCATGGTCTTTGTTGTGCTTCTCGAGAGTAGTTCTTGTTTCCTCATGGAGCTTCTTCATGTAAGCGGCTCGCTTGTCGAAGTCCATGTTAACTTGCTCACGGAGTGGAAGTGGTAGCATGTCGAGCGCGGTGTAGGGGTTGGAGCCATAGACGACCTCGAAGGGTGTTCTCTTTGTTGCGCGGTGTAGTGCTCGATTGTAGGCGAACTCGGCGTGTGGGATGCACTCTTCCCAATTCTTCAAGTTAGGCTTGATCAACACACGAAGGAGTGTAGATAGGCTTCGGTTCACCACTTCGGTTTGGCCATCGGTTTGAGGGTGGTATGCGGTGGAGAATAGTTGCTTGATTCCCATCTTGGCCATCAAAGTCTTCCAAAAATAGCTCACGAACTTGGTGTCACGATCCGACACAATGGTCTTGGGCACTCCATGAAGACGGACGATTTCCCTGAAAAACAAAGTAGCAATGTGTGAAGCATCGTCGCTCTTGTTGCAAGGTATAAAGTGTGCCATTTTAGAGAAGCGATCAATGACGACAAAGATGGAATCCTTGTTTGTTTTAGTGCGTGGGAGTCCTAAGACAAAATCCATAGCTATATCGGACCATGGGTGATGTGGAATAGGCAATGGTGTGTATAACCCATGAGAGTTTAGAGTAGACTTAGCTTTGAGACATGTAGAACATCGTCGAACTAGGCGTTCCACATCACGCTTCATTCTAGGCCAATAGTAGTTGGTGGAGAGCATGGCGTAGGTCTTGTCGCGGCCAAAGTGACCCATGAGTGTCCTCCATGAGATTCCTTCAAAAGGACCAAACGAAGCGAAGACTCGGGTATACATAGTTTGTTAGCCTTAAACAAGAAACCTTTGTGCAAATAGAAATCACCAATTCCTTTGTGCTCCGAACATTGAGCGAAAATGTCTCCAAAGAAAGCATCGGTAGCATACAACTCTTTAATCTCATCCAAACCCAAACACTAATGTCAAGACGTGTAAGTAGGTTGGCCTTGCGGGATAGAGCATCCGCGACCACATTGTCTTTACCTTTCTTGTATTTGATTACAAAAGTGAAAGACTCAATGAACTCAACCCACTTAGCATGTCTTTTGTTCAAATTTGTTTGACTTTTCAAATATTTCAAGGATTCATGGTCGGAATGAATGACAAATTCCTTAGGACGAAGGTAATGTTGCCACACATCCAAAACACGAACCAAAGCAAATAACTCTTTGTCATAAATGGGGTAATTCAAGCGAGCTCCATCTAGTTTCTCACTATGGTATGCGATGGGTCTACCATTTTGCATAAGCACTCCACCAATGCCCAATCCACTTGCATCGCATTCAATCTCAAATGTCTTAGAGAAATCCGGAAGGGCAAGGAGTGGTGCTTCGGTTAATAACCGTTTGAGCTCATTGAAAGCAAAATCATGTGCATTGCCCCAAATGAAAGGTACATTCTTCTTTGTAAGTTCATGGAGGGGGCAAGCAATTGTGGAAAAATCCTTGATGAAACGGCGGTAAAATCCGGCAAAACCAAGAAAACGTCTCAACTCCTCAAGTGATGTCGGAAAAGGCCAAGTCCGAATTGCTTGTATCTTGCTCATCAACTTCAACTCCATCCGAAGAAACAACAAAACCCAAGAAAACAAGTTTGTTGGTGGCAAAAGTGCACTTAGAAAGATTTGCATAAAGCTTTTCATTGCGAAGAACCAACAAAACTTGAGCAACATGAGAAGTGTGCTCTTCCAAAGACTTGCTATAATAAGGATGTCGTCAAAGTATACCACAACAAATTTGCCAATGAAAGGACGCAAAACATGATTCATGAGACGCATAAAGTAGAAGGTGCATTGGAAAGACCAAATGGCATGACGAGCCACTCATAAAGACCAAGCTTAGTTTTAAATGCGGTCTTCCATTCATCACCTTCACACATGCGTATTTGGTGATATCCACTTTTAAGATCAATTTTGGAGAATATAGCGGAACCACAAAGCTCATCGAGCATATCATCAAGTCGAGGGATAGGATGGCGATACCGAACGGTTATGGCGTTGATGGGGCGACAATCCATGCAAAGGCGAAGAGTGTTGTCGTGCTTGGGTACCAAGATGACGGGCACGGCACACGGACTCAAGCTCTCGCGGATGTGTCCCATGGCAAGAAGTTCTTGTATTTGCCGCTCGATCTCCTTTGTTTCTTCGGGGTTGGTGCGGTAAGGAGCGCGGTTTGGTAGCGGTGCGCCGGGAACAAGGTCGATGCGGTGCTCGATTCCGCGTAGAGGAGGTAGTCCCGGTGGCACTCTTGAGGGAAGACATCTTCAAAGTCCTTCAAAAGAGACAACAAAGAAGGAGGAAGGTTTGTGAAAGTGTTAGTCATAGAAACTTCACCCTTGCATATGAGCACATAGTGTAGGGTGGATGGGTTTTCTCTCAACTCCCTCATCTCTCTCTTTGTGGCAAATAGTGTAAGTTTTGTGGGAACTCTCTTTGAAGTGTCACACTCATTTGGCTTGTGGCTCTCACTCACTTTATGGTGGGTCTCTCGCTCACCACTCATCTCACTAGACGAACGATCTTGTTGTGCCCTTGCAATGGTCTTGGCGTTGTCGGCGATGACTTGACTTGGTGTCATGGGACGAAGGACGAAGGTCTTGTCGTTGTTCTTGAAGCTATAGTAGTTTGTTCGTCCATCATGCATAGCACCCTTGTCAAATTGCCATGGACGCCCAAGGAGTAAGTGACAAACGTTCATAGGCACAACATCACAATCAACCGTATCTTCATAGGCTCCAATCTTGAAGGACACTTGCACCATGTGTTGAATCTTGACGGCTCCGGTATCACTCAACCATTGCACATGGTAAGGATGTGGGTGCTTCTTGAACTTCAAGTTGAGCTTATCACAAAGTTCTTTGCTCGCTAGGTTGTGGCAACTTCCACCATCTATGATGACCTTGATGGACTTTCCATTGACTCCCGCTCTAGTGTGAAACAAGTTGCATCTTTGGTCTTCTTCTACTTGAACATTGGTGGTTAAGCTCTTGCCACAACCAAGGAAGGGTCTTTGTTGTCGCCATCACAATATATCTCATTTCTTCTTCTTGAGCACTTTGCATTGTGGCGACCTTGTTCAAAGCATTGTACTCATCTTCACTCATAGATTCATACTCTCCCATGTCATTGATGATCATGACCTTCTTGTTGGTGCACTCAAAAGATTTGTGCCCTTGTCCGCCGCACTTGTAACATTGCAAAGTCTTGTGCCGGACGAAGATCCTTGAGGCGCCTTGGAGGGGAGGTACTTTCTTGAAAGGTTGAGGCGCTTGAGGTGTCGAAGTAGAGACTCTTGGAGGACCTCGAGTGTTCGCTTGAGGAAGAGCTTGTGAAGGTGTAGGAGTTGACGAAGAAGGCTTGTTGGCGTAGAATGCCTTTGTCTTGAGGTATTTGAGCTCTTCAAGCACGTGGCGCTCGGCCTTGGAAGCTTGATGTACTAGCTCTACCAAAGAGGCATATGGTTGGAACTCCACGATCTTCTTGATGGGATAGTTGAGGCCATTCATGAAACGAGCCATGGATTGCTCTTCGTACTCGTTGACATTGGCTCTCATCATGGAGATTTCCATTTCCTTGTAGTACTCATCAACCGACTTCAAACCTTGCTTCAACTCTTGCAACTTCTTGTATAAGTCTCTAGTGTAATGGCTTGGCACGAAGCGCTTGTACATGGTTTCTTTCATTTCAACCCAAGTGTCAATTGGTTGTTGGTGGTTAGCGACGCGAGCATCTTGTAGTTGTTCCCACCACAAGAGAGCATACTCTTCAAACTCCATCGAGGCTAAGGCAACCTTCTTTTGTCGGAGAAGCGTTGCACACGGAAGATCTTGTCAACCTTGAGTACCCATGAGAAGTAAGCTTCCGGATCACTTGTGCCGTAGAACTTGGGTATGTCAAAGCGGACGTTGGTCAAGTCATCATAGTCGTCACGTGGCCACCACGTGGGAATGCACGTCCACGTCTCCTTCGGTTGAGTCCATCACCATTGTGTTGGCTTGACTCGTTATCACTTGACTCGGAACGTTGGTGTTGGTGACGATCATGAGGAAGCTCTTGACGAGGCGCATGTTGAGGAGGTAGCTCTTGTTGAGGAACGGGTTGCTCGACATTGTTCGCATTGTCATGGTTTTGATGACGTGGCCTTGGAGGATGACGAGGGTGACGTCCTTGTTCACCAAAGTCATTCGCACCCGGAACGCCATTGTCATTAGCCAATGGGTCATGACGATCACGTCGTGGCGGTGGTGGTGATGGTATGCGTGCGCGACGATCATCATTTTGGTGAGGTTGTTCTTGATGCGCATTGGCATTGTTCGCGTGAAGATCATGTGGTTGTTCAACGATAGGAGGAGGTCGTTCATGGGCGTCGCTCCTTGAATCATGTTGACGTTCTTGTCGAGGTTCATGACGTCCATGATGTGCTTGTGTCGACCTTGAGGTGCTTCTTGTACGGCTTGAGCGTGAAGGAGCTCGTTGTCGCGCAAGGTTGTTGATAGCTTCGGTCATCCGCTCCATGTTCGCATTGATTTCGTTGAAGTTGGCATCATGAGTTTGGAGACGGCGCTCGTAGCGGCCTAAGCCATCACGAACAAGGTGTCGAAGACCGACGAACTCGGATTGGTGACATAGCCATGATCACCGCGAACTCCACCATGGATTTCCTCATCCGAGCTTGAGCTTCCGTTTGTACTTCCCCTAAACATTTTCAAGAACAAGTGAGATGTGGTAAGGAAAAACCAAGACAAACTATATCCCAAGTATAATGTGGCTTGAGAGGAGAGTATCCGGTTCTAACACCCAACACACACACTTATGAGGATAGGAAGGTATGAAGTGGCAAACGAAACAAGCAAACCCGCCGACAAGTATATTGTCAAAGGTAGAGAAAATCCACAATGATCAAATTACCAAAGAAACTCCAACCACAAATGATGAAGAAACACACACAAAAGCGAATGATGGGGTTGGGCGACCAAAGGGCGAGCACTCGAAGATAGACAACCTAACGAAGACTACGTGCTCAAATGTCACCCAACACAAGAAGGACGCTAGCTCAATTGCTTTTTGTGGGCAACGGATTTGCACAAGAGTTAACACTCACACTCACTTTGGCGGTCTTAGCTTTGTCGCAACCTACAAGAGATGAACTTGGCACCACTTGATTCTTTTCTTTTCTCTTTTTTTTTGATTTTTGCTTTTTGACGATGATTCCTTCTCTTTTGCTAGTGCCAAGCTCTCTAACGATACACACTCGCCAATACTTGAAGACAAACACTCAACACGTGCAATGCCTCGCAATATCACCGAGCTAGTCCAATAGGTTAAGTTGCGCGAAAGGAAGAAGGGCTCACAACGGAAATGATGGTGGGGGAATGTCGAGTCCTTGGTGGCGTCGTCGCTTGGCGTTGATGATGCGTTGCTGCGGAAGCTTATCAGTGTTGTAGACGTAAAGCACACCAAGAAAGGACTCAAACCAAAGAGGAAATGCCAAAACGAACCGAGGAAAAGAAAAATTTGCTGAAAAATCTGGCCCTGGCGGTAGTACCGCTGGTCCGCCCGGTAGTACCGCTGCGGCGGTAGTACCGCTGCACTGGCGGTAGTACCGCTGCGCACGAATCTGCGCGAGTTTGACTCGATTTTGGGCGGGGGGCTCCAAAATTCCTCGAATTCGTGGGAAATCGGCAAAATTAAGGCTAGGGAACGCAAACAAAGGTGGAGGGGGTCCTAAAGCAACAGATCCATGGACAAAAACTACCAAAAACGCAACGAATCGACAGATCGGCTCGAATCAAGGCAAGGCTATTTTTGGTGGAAATTTTCGAATTTCTCAAAAACGAAGAAAAATTTGGTGGATTTCGGTGGAAACACAAATCAAATCCGTGTCAACCTAGAGCTCTGATACCATATGATGCGGGTAGGTCCCGATTTTCACGGATTTGTGCGGAGGGAAGGATGAACACGAAGAACACGCGAAGAACGATGAACACAAAGAGGGGAAATCAAACACACAAGGGTAAATAGCAAGTAGCAACCCGGCAAGAATCGACTGGTAACAAATCCCCGAGGGCAGCCCCCAATCCTCCTCTCCCAAGCACACCTTACTCTTAGGATTGTTTGTCCAATTGGTCAATCCAACCAATCCAATCTAGCCACTAAAGAGGGAAGATTAGCAAGTAATCGCAACTACAAGCGGAGCCTTGGTATCCACGCAGGGATCTTCTCCTCAAGAGGAGGCCTTGGTTCATCTCCACATGTGGAGGTCTTGATTCATCTCCATAGGAGGAAAGAGACACTTTGAGAAGAAGGAGCAAGGCTCTACTTTAGTTCCCAAATCATAGTCTAACCCTAACCCTAGGCAGAGGAGGAGTATTTATAGTCCATGAGGCGAAGGGGTAAGTTGTGGGCCGTTACATGGGCTTCAGCCCGAATCTTCCAGGTCCAGCGGTAGTACCGCTGCGCCAGCGGTAGTACCGCTGGGATTAAATGCACTCGCTGGCGGTAGTACGAAGCGGGTACCGGGAGGTACCGTAGGGGTATCCAGTGGCGTTCGGGCGTGCCGGTACCTCCAGCGGTACCTCTGGCGGTAGTACCGTGATCTGGGTTCGGCGGTAGTACCGCTGTGTAAGCGGTAGTACCGCTGCCTGGAGTTCTGCGCAGGTCTTCCTCTTCAGCGGTAGCACGGCCGGTGCAGCTGCCTGGGACCTGGCGGTAGTACCGGCCCGCCTGGCGGTAGTACCGCTGTGCTGATGCTTCGTCTTCTTCATCTTCTTCTCGACTCGTCTCTTGGCCATCTTCTGCACTTGCTTCTTGATCTTCTTGGTAGTTGTTCCTGAGTATGCACAACGTATCCGAATGAAGTAGCAACCCATTCAAAAGAGTGTCGAGATCACACATAGATAGGAGCGAATTCACCTTATCATGGAGAGCTTTTATTCTTGCTCTTGTCATTGGGCCACTTGTTGTAGGAGACGTAGGTCGGGCTACATCAAGAAGCCACCTTGCCAGAAGCGGAGGGCAACTCAGAAGCCTCCACCTACAAGTCTACTCCACCTCCAACTCGTCCACCTCCAGCTCGTCCTCCACCTCTAGCTCGTCCTCGTCCTCGTCCTCGTCCTCCTCGCGTAGCCTCGTCATCCGTGTAACGCGAGTTGGGAATGCGCACCCTACCTCCACGCAACGTAGAAGACAAGGTCGTCGCGTTCTCCTTGCCTTGGCTCATATTGTCCAATCACCTGCATTGATAAAATGTACACTAAGCATAAAGACATAATTGCAATTAAGAAGATTGTTGATAAATAAATACTAAGCATAAATTTCACATATTTTCAATTTACAAACAAGGCAAGCACCATTAACTCATTTTAGATACTAAGCATGATTAAGCAAGTTTTACTTTCATTAGGCCTCAATTTGTATTTACTTCTAACTCCAATTTAGCTTTACTTAAGGACTAACAGTACTAACATATTCTAAACAACATTATGGAGTACTACAGTACCAAAACAATCCACACAAACAAAACTATCATCATTTTTATAAAGAGATATTTAAATTCTTTTATTAATTTACTAGGCAGAAACACCATTTTAAGTGATTATTATGCACAGACTGTTCTGTTGATCCATAAATCAAGCAAAGCTAGATCTAGGTTCTCTATTAGTATTAGAAGCTAACCTAATTGGATTTAGTCCAAAATTGTATTCACAGAAAATTGGATAAATGCTTAAAGTTCCTACTGGCCTAAACTACAAACACATACATATCTAAAATTAAGCATCACAAACACAAGGGGTAAATTTTTACTGAAAGCTACTACAATGAGCTTTCCAGAACAATTTGATTCACATTATTTGGATTAATACAACTCAAACTAAAATTAGAACATTTTTTAGGCCAGTGGCAGAACAGTAATTATCAAAGACACTCAAATCAATATTGTTCAGATCTACCAGTTGGAAATGGTTCTAAACTTATTGTTTTACCACTGTGATTTTTGGTTTACACAAATTCCACTTTTAACTATTTTATTTGGATTAAAACCTACATCACAGTTTCTGCCTAAACAGGAAAAGATTAAAATACTGGAAACAAAAACACAAAAGGGCCAGATCTGCACGACCACTAACCGGAGCAGCAGCGTGGTGGAGGGGGCGGCGCTGTGGCGGCAACGTGGTAGGCCGGAGGAGACAGGGGTGCAGGAGCACGGCGTGGGGAGGGGAGGATGGCGGCGGCGGGACCGTGCGGCGGAGCTTCGGCCGGTGGAGGGCGCGGGGCCGTGCGGTGGAGCTTCGACCGGGTGGAGGGCGCGGGCAGTGCGGCGGAGCTTCGGCCGGTGGAGGCAGGGGACGCAGAGCGTGGCGTGGGGAGGGGAGGACGGTGGCGACGGAGCTCCGGCCGGGTGGAGGGTGCGGGGCGGCGGCGGTGGGGTGGCGCTATGCCGGCGGCGGGGTCGGCGCAGATACGAATTTGGGAAAAGGGGCGATTTGGGGATGGGCGGCCAGGCGGGCGCGCGCGCTCTGTCTAAAGTCTAGATAGGACCTATGCCGACGGCTTTGTCGTCGGCGTACAGTTTTCCTTTTTTATTCCATTAAAAAAAACAAATACTAAGTTTTCTAATACAATTATAATTAATTTCATATGATTTCTCATACATATATTTACTAATATGGTGGGGTTCCGACGCGCCGGGGGTGCAGGAGCCGAGAGGGGGTAGGCCAGTGGAATTTTTTGTAGAGAGAAAGTGATGCTGGTGAAGCCGGTCACACAACGGAGTGGGATATTTCACATTTCAAACACCCAACACACTTGTATACATATGGTATGGCAACACCTAGGTTTGGGTGGGGTTCCGACGCTCCGGGGCCCCGCTTCGGCGAAACCCTAGACCCGCTGGAAAAAAGTCAAAGTTCCCGTCTACCCCCTTGACCGGAGCCGAGAGGGGGTAGGCCAGTGGAATTTTTTGCTTGGTTGTGTTAGGTTAGGCCATAGGAACATGGGAAACCAACTTTTGTCACAAGTTGTCACAAGGTTGCCCCCGGTTCGCCCGAAACGGGAGTTTTCACCTACAAGTGTATAAACTTACTAGAGAGAAAGTGATGCCGGTGAAGCCGATCACACAACGGAGTGGGATATTTCACATTTCAAACACCCAACACACTTGTATACATATGGTATGGCAACACCTAGGTTTGGGTGGGGTTCCAACGCTCCGGGGCCCCGCTTCGGCGAAACCCTAGACCCGGTGGAAAAAAGTCAAAGTTCCCGTCTACCCCCTTGACCGGAGCCGAGAGGGGGTAGGCCAGTGGAATTTTTTGCTTGGTTGTGTTAGGTTAGGCCATAGGAACATGGGAAACCAACTTTTTCGTCTATCCCCAAAGACGTGCGTCGAAAGGGGGTAGGCCAGTGGACTTTTTTGCTTGGTTGTGTTAGGTTAGGCCATAGGAACATGACAAACCAAAGTCTACCCCAAATCAACACAAGATTCCATCCGGTTCGCCCGAAAGGGGAGTTTTCACCTCTAAGTGCAGAAACTCACTAGAGAGAAAGTGAAGTCGGTGAAGCCGGTCACACCTAGGAGTAGGATATTGCACATTTACAACACACACCACACTTGTATACATATGGTATGGCACAACCTAGGTTTGGGTGGGGTTCCGACGCTCCGGGGCCCTGCTTCGGCGAAACCCTGAATCCGCTGGAAAAACCCTAACGTTTTCGTCTACCCCCATAGACGTGCGTCGAAAGAGGGTAGGCCAGTGGACTTTTTTGCTTGGTTGTGTTAGGTTAGGCCATAGGAACATGAGAAACCAAAGTCTACACCAAATCAACACAAGATTCCATCCGGTTCGCCCGAAAGGGGAGTTTTCACCTCGAAGTGCAGAAACTCACTAGAGAGAAAGTGAAGTCGGTGAAGCCGGTCACACCTAGGAGTAGGATATTGCACATTTACAACACCCAACACACTTGTATACATATGGTATGGCACAACCTAGGTTTGGGTGGGGTTCCGACGCTCCGGGGTCCCGCTTCGGCGAAACCCTAGACCCGCTGGAAAAACCATAACATTTTCGTCTATCCCCAAAGACGTGCGTCGAAAGGGGGTAGGCCAGTGGACTTTTTTGCTTGGTTGCGTTAGGTTAGGCCATAGGAACATGACAAACCAAAGTCTACCCCAAATCAACACAAGATTCCATCCGGTTCGCCCGAAAGGGAGTTTTCACCTCTAAGTGCAGAAACTCACTAGAGAGAAAGTGAAGTCGGTGAAGCCGGTCACACCTAGGAGTAGGATATTGCACATTTACAACACACACCACACTTGTATACATATGGTATGGCACATCCTAGGTTTGGGTGGGGTTCCGACGCTCCGGGGCCCCGCTTCGGCGAAACCCTGAATCCGCTGGAAAAACCCTAACGTTTTCGTCTACCCCCATAGACGTGCGTCGAAAGAGGGTAGGCCAGTGGACTTTTTTTCTTGGTTGTGTTAGGTTAGGCCATAGGAACATGAGAAACCAAAGTCTACACCAAATCAACACAAGATTCCATCTGGTTCGCCCGAAAAGGGAGTTTTCACCTCTAAGTGCAGAAACTCACTAGAGAGAAAGTGAAGTCCGTGAAGCCGGTCACACCTAGGAGTAGGATATTGCACATTTACAACACCCAACACACTTGTATACATATGGCATGGCACAACCTAGGTTTGGGTGGGGTTCCGATGCTCCGGGGTCCCGCTTCGGCGAAACCCTAGACCCGCTGGAAAAACCATAACGTTTTCGTCTACCCCCAAAGACGTGCGTCGAAAGGGGGTAGGCCAGTGGACTTTTTTGCTTGGTTGTGTTAGGTTAGGCCATAGGAACATGAGAAACCAAAGTCTACCTCAAATCAACACAAGATTCCATCCGGTTCGCCCGAAAGAGGAGTTTTCACCTCTAAGTGCAGAAACTCACTAGAGAGAAAGTGAAGTCGGTGAAGCCGGTCACACCTAGGAGTAGGATATTGCACATTTACAACACCCAACACACTTGTATACATATGGTATGGCACAACCTAGGTTTGGGTGGGGTTCCGACGCTCCGGGGCCCGCTTCGGCGAAACCCTGAATCCGCTGGAAAAACCATAACGTTTTCGTCTACCCCCATAGACGTGCGTCGAAAGGGGGTAGACCAGTGGACTTTTTTGCTTGGTTGTGTTAGGTTAGGCCATAGGAACATGAGAAACCAAAGTCTACACCAAATCAACACAAGATTCCATCTGGTTCGCCCGAAAGGGGAGTTTTCACCTCTAAGTGCAGAAACTCACTAGAGAGAAAGTGAAGTCGGTGAAGCCGGTCACACCTAGGAGTAGGATATTGCACATTTACAACACCCAACACACTTGTATACATATGGTATGGCACAACCTAGGTTTGGGTGGGGTTTCGACGCTCCGGGGCCCCGCTTCGGCGAAACCCTGAATCCGCTGGAAAAACCATAACGTTTTCGTCTACCCCCATAGACGTGCGTCGAAAGGGGGTAGGCCAGTGGACTTTTTTGCTTGGTTGTGTTAGGTTAGGCCATAGGAACATGAGAAACCAAAGTCTACACCAAATCAACACAAGATTCCATCCGGTTCGCTGGGGCACCAACTGCCGCCGCAAGCAACAGGCCACCCGTACGCTATTGGGAGCGTGGGTAGAGGTGGTGGGTACAAGAACTGCGACATCGAGAAATCGAAAGTGGGCGCTGGAGAGAGATAGCATCCCGCTGGAAGGAGTTCCATCGGAACGAACGGCGCGGATTAATTTATAAAATAGAAAATGGCAAGGCGCCGACGGCTGGCCTCTACGCCGACGGCCAAATGTCTAATTATTATCATATTTTATATTTATACTTATTTATTTGTTAGTATCAGTTATTTTACTACCGCACTGCGGCGAAGGAAACACACAAACTGCAACTGCTTGATCCAACGCCTCCCAAGCTCTCGAAGGAAACACATGATCCGCGTACTTGTTCCTGATTGGCTAGCCGAAGGGAGTCATTCGCTTGATCCAACGGCTCCCAAGCTCTCGAAGGAAACACACGATCCGCGTACTTGTTCCTGATTGGCTAGCCGAAGAGAGTCATTCGCTTGATCCAACGGCTCCCAAGCAATCGAAGAAAACACACGATCCGCGTACTTGTTCCTGATTGGCTAGCCGAAGGGAGTCATTCGCTTGATCCAACGGCTCCCAAGCTCTCGAAGGAAACACACGATCCACGTACTTGTTCCTGATTGGCTAGCCAAAGGGAGTCATTCGCTTGATCCAACGGCTCCCAAGCTCTCGAAGGAAACACACGATCCGCGTACTTGTTCCTGATTGGCTAGCCGAAGGGAGTCATTCGCTTGATCCAACGGCTCCCAAGCTCTCGACGGAAACACACGATCCACGTACTTGTTCCTGATTGGCTAGCTGGAGGGAGTCACTCGGAGAGGCGGGTCTATAAGAGAGGCAGGAGTACACTTCACATCCATCATTGGCAGTACACGGATAGCAGAGAGCAAGATTTCTGAGAGGCAGGAGTTCCTAGAGCGGAGGCTGAAGGTGAACCCTCCCCTCGGTCGGATCCAAGCAGCGGCAAGGATCTCTGATGATTAGCAACATCCCAACACTTGTTCGGACGGTTGCAAATCATCAGAGACGTCTTGCCACTGTTTGGATCGAAGGCCGATTTGCCGTCTCACGACCACGCGATGATTTACCGATTTGCCGGTCAGAGTGGCCACTAGAGAAGGTAGGCAACTTCGATCCGATGTGGTTCTGAAAGGGGCATGGTTAATTTAGGTAGTGCTTGCGCATGGTTACCATCACTGGATAATATAGTTAGAATAGTTAGAATAGGATGTGCTAGAATAGGATAACTTAGTTAGAATAGCAAATAGAAGGTTGGTAGATGCCATATCTAGGTCCCAACCTTTGCTTTACAGATTTGGCAAGCGCTATAAGATTTTCTATTTTATGGCTCGAGGAGAGCGAGGATGAAGATGATATCTTCATGCCGAGTGAAGAGAGCAAGAAAGCTGCAGCAGCGGCGGCGGCGTCGTCGTCGAAGGGCAAGGGTGCTGCGTCGTCGAAGGACAAGGGTGCTGCGTCGTTGAAGGGCAAGGGTGTTGCGTCGTCGAAAGGCAGGAGTGATGCGGGAGGCTGCGTCGATGGTAGATGAATTTTCTTTTCTAATTTGCAGAGTACCATGTATCTTCAATTTATGTTGTGTTCTCGCTACTACCGATATTTTCTTCTCTGTGTAATTTATGTTGTCAATGTAATTTGCAGGGTTTGTTTAATATCAATGTGAAAAGTAGTCGAAAGGGGTAGCAAAGTCAAATTTTTTGGTTGCTTGTGTAAGGTTAGCCCCTAGGAATACCCTAAACAAATTTATACCCCACCTCTTACGCAATATCTTGACGTGCAATTCTGAGAGACAAGATTCGCGTCATCATTTTATGTGGGTGGAGACCGCTATTCGGTGTAGCTATATACATAAAAATGAATAAAAACATATTAAAAATGTTAAATTTAATTTATAGGTACAAATAAATACATAAAATTGAAGATTATAAAAAAAACATGGAACCTGTGCCGACGGCAAAGCCGTCGGCATAGCTACAAGCATAAAAAAAATAGAAAAGAATAAACATTAAAAATAATTTTGTTTGTGCCGACGGCGTAGGTGAGGCCGTAATTTCTCCTATTCTTAAAAAATTGTCTGGAATTACCTTTGCCGACGGCAAATTTATAGCCGACGGCTACCGTCGGCTTAGAGTAGCTATGCCAACGGCATTTTCTATGCCGACGGGTTTTTTTGGGGGCTAGCCTCGACGGACTCTATGCCGACGGCCCCGACAAAAAGCCGTCGGCTTAGGTGTTGGCCGTCGGCGTATCAACGCATTCCTGTAGTGAAGGAGGAGTAAGTAGGACATAAATTCAAATATAATTAATTCTGGGTGTAAACTATAGTGACATTAAATTAAACCCATGTCACAGTTTAGAAGAAAATTCTCAGCGAGTCATGTCCACTCAAGGATATAAACATACAAAGATGATTGTGGACTAGAAAAAAACAATCGGACAAAAAAATATTTGAAGGAACAAAAAGATGAGAAGAAAGTATTGGCTACATCAAGCAATTACACTGCCAGATCTTCACCATCTTCAGACCAGGATCTTGCCCAGAAATGACAAGCATAAATTCCAGCAACGTACAGTGATGGTTGAGCTCACTAAAGCTGTTTGACGACTCATCAATCCTCGATATCCTTGTCATGTTCAGCCCCGACTCTTGCCAAACTCTTTTGCCTCAATTATTATTACTGCGGTTATTTACCATGTCGCTGAGAAAGTACCAGCAAAGTGAACTATGTGAAGCTGCGGGAAGGCAACGTGTAGACGTCCCCGTTGCCATGTCAAAGACCATGGCATGATCCCTAACATTCCCGTCGATCCAGTAGACAGAGTTAGCCTTCAGACCAGGGACAACTTCAGCATACATTGACACGGCATTGTTGCTCCCGACAAACACCGAGTAGCCACCCAAATCGGCCACAGCATCCCAGCATGGTTGGCGCTGCGGGTAATACCTCAAAACGAATACTTCATTGTCCGCTAAAAGGCGACGACCTCCTCCTGGCAGCTGCATATGAATCGGGCCACACACATTCCTCCAAACCTGGTACATGTTACCCCGAGAGAACACTAGGTACTTGGCTCTAGTGTAATCAGAGATAGCGCAGTATGGCGCGGCAAGGTCGAACAGAAGGTCGTCGTCCGGCAACAAGGGCTCGACAGTGGCTGGCGCATTCAGATGTGACCCAAAAGATCTCCTAAGAAGCATATTTTGATGTTGTTCGGCCTGCCTCTTCTGAAAACGAAACAGAGCATGTCGTGCCTTGAGAGTCCATGGTCGTGATGGCGGGGCAGCGGCAGCTGAATCCTCCTCCTCCTCGACCATGAAAGTTTCCCTGATGCGTGGCTCCGGTAGGCGGAGCACGTGGACGTCTCTGTAGTGAGTGAGGCAGTAGACGACCCTACTATTTTCATGGTAGACTACGTCGGTGAGCTTATCTCCGCCGGCGAGGTGGACCGGGTCGAGGACAGCCCACCTCTTGGCCCCGGCGGTGACGTATGCGATCCTGTCGACGGTGCAGATGGTAGCGGCGGCGAAGTCGTCCGTGGCGGGGTTGGGCGCGAAGACGATCTTGGAGACCGACACGCCGTCGTGGGTCAGCGGCGGCAGGAGGATCTCGTTAGCAGTGACGGGGTGGAAGAGGGTGAACATGCCCTTCTTGCCGGTGACGGAGAGGGCGAGCCACCCGTTGCTGGAGCCGACGCATTCTCGGCCTGTGGGGACGGGCTCGAGCCTGATGGAGCGGTTCGTCGGGAGCGAGACGGCGGCGGCGGGGTAGTAGCCGACGTAGTGGCCCACGGAGAGGAGGAGCGACGGGTACAGCGGCGCGAGCGCGCACCGCCACGCCGTGCAGGCCCCCCGCGAGCTGGAGTAGCACTTGAGGTCGAGGCTGTCGCCGATGCGGCAGAGAAGGTCCGACGGCAGGTCCGCCCAGCCACGGAACGGCGGCATGGTGGATTCTCTCTCTTTCGAAACGGTGGCAACGACTATGCCGATGCCTCCGCTCTTGGCTAACACAAAGCCGTGCATGCATCCGCAAAATGGAAACATGATTACGTCAAATATTGATTCCTCATTAATTTCCAATCCATTAATTTTCGCAACCCTTCCCGTTATTATTTTAGTAACGGACAAAGTTGCGATCGATCAATTCGCTCCTCGTCTAGCACCGGTAATCTGGCATGCATACAATAAATCCAACATTACGTTTGGATAACGAGTAATGAGTGTTTGCTATCATATCAATTTGTATTTCCATGATTTGCGGAAGAGAGTAGGAAAATTAATTTTCATGATGAAATGAATATATAAGATAATTTATCATCTGTTGATACGAAAGTAAACCAAACGTGAGAATTTTTGTTGAGAATTTGTTAAAACTATTAAACATTATTTGTTCGTGGTTTTGACCAGTTTCCACTAGAAGTTGGTTTCCACCGGATATTCTATCCGATATGCCTAGTGTAAAAGATAATACTCTACCACTACCAGGAATTCACGTCCGATTTATAGCTTCTCTTCAAACCCGTGTTTGCCCATAAGGTAGGAAGCTCCCGACCGTGT
This sequence comes from Poa pratensis, assembly GCA_947311845.1. Classification (NCBI taxonomy): domain Eukaryota; kingdom Viridiplantae; phylum Streptophyta; class Magnoliopsida; order Poales; family Poaceae; genus Poa; species Poa pratensis. The sequence continues at coordinate 6,112,270 of CAMZMU010000014.1, forward strand.
CTGGAGTAACTCTTGAAAGACAAGAAATCTAGCCTCCAGGACGCCATTATTATTGGGAAAAATAAACGAATGGAATACAATTAGGAATTACACTAGGAAAAAAGAGAATGCGGCCGATTAGGAAAGCGTGATCGGGTCCTTGGCCTTGAGGGTTCGGAGCTCAGAGCCATTGATTCCCGCCTGGTTTCTGGAGGGTCGGAGACCACCACCATCACCAACCCGTGAGATATACATATAGTTAAATCTTATACGACACCCGGCGCTAACTGGGTCAATCAACAGAGGAAATCCAGGGGATCACATCAATGAGGAAGGGTTCCTCCGATCAATCCGATGATGCTAATGATCAGGAGGTCGAATTTGGGAAAGATGATGACGTTCTTGCTTTGCTTTGCGGAAAAAGTACGTATTACTTCCCGAATTTGGCGAGGAGGAGAGAACCGGGATACACATTTCTTGTTGCATTGCACAACAATTTTCATGGTTCGTGTGTGTGTGTTTTAGAAATTACGGCAAAATCATATCAATGCTACTCAAAGAAGTTGTATGGGGCTCATGCATATCAAAATTTAGCAGGAGCCAGATCAACAATTGCGATTAAACCCGTAAGACCCTACAGAATGGGGTCAAGCCACAATGACGTAATGGAGTGGAGTGAACTTCATACCAAAGATTTCCGTTCCTCAATGTCTCTTATTCTCAAGCTAGGATGCATCTCTCTGTTTTCGTATTCGCTAACGATTAACATGAAGTTTGAGTCATCGGATTTGAAATGAGTTGGCTAGAGATGCCTCACTATCGATATGCATTAATCGAAGACAACATACGGTAGTACAAGTATGAGATCGCATGAGTGAAGACCAGAGCTTTGATGGCCCTGAGGTAGGGAGGGCACAACCTTGACAAAAAGCATAGGCGTATTGGTTGTGACGGCACTGTTCTAGTACCTGATCTCTTACTTTCACTTTTTTAGTATCTTTTAGGCCCCTCATTTATATTCTAAGTTGAATATTTCTACTAGTGTAATAGTATCAAATTATTTTGCACCATTAGTTGTGCTAGAACTTAATATGCAAAACATTCTGGGACATAATAGCCAAAGCACTATTGGAAAATTGTTCGTTGTTGTTAAGCTGATATCTAACTCTTTGTGAAGTTCAGTTATAATAACTACATGTAAAAAAGAAATAATCTCTCTTCCTGAATGTAAGGTGCATAGTTTTTAAGGAAAAATCCAAAATACAAGGTGCATTGCGATTTATGGACAATTTTACCCATCCAAAAGGAGTTCCAATCTATAAAGGAGGAATTTAAAGGATTGTTTTCAATTTGTGACTATTAGGAACTTCTCTCTCCTGATTTTTTTAGGGGGGAAATGAGTCCACCGTATGCAAAATTCTCACGTCTTAACATTCGTGCAAGAAAACTATACACCTTACATTCAAAAATGGAGGGGGGGGGGGGGTGTCAGCGACAACCTCAAACTTTCAAACCAACTAACTAAACCAAAGACTTGACACCATCCATCTTTCTATTTTTTTCACAAATTCTAACTACGTAATAAACTTACACACAGAGTCATCCCCGGACTCTGCACCAGAATGTTGAACACATCCTAACATAACACTTTAATACTTTATGTGCTATGTATATTGAAATATACTGTCATATCAATCAACAAAGGACAGAATTAACTGAATCTGCTCATTGAATTTGAAACAAGGCGGAAAATTTGATTTTTGGTGTAACATTAAGAACATCACATGCCTAGTTGAGGTAGCCATTGTCTACATGAAGACCGTCCATGCGATCTGAATGGAATATTTTTTTGCTGAATGTAGCCAACAACCCTTTTTGCAGTCTTTGCCATTCTCCACGACTAGAATCTATATATAACCCACTATCAGGGTTGATATCTCTGTGCTTCAAAAGTTTCACCATCTCTCTTGTTATGCCAATTACTAGGGAATGCAAAGCAAGATATGAGATAAACTGTGTTGGGAAGATAACGAGGTAATAGGAGACATCGAGAATGAAAAGCATGGTATCTAGTGAAAAAAGGAGTATAATGTGACATATGCTCTATGTCTACACCATCTTTTGATCTAGTCCAGACATGTTAGACTTCAGTAGAAAGCTGCGCCAAATCTAAAGATCAAGGCGCTCACATGTGAGCTGGTGAGGCCATGTCCTTAGTGTCTTGCACAGACAGTGATACTAGTACTACATAATTTTCATCATCTTACTTTAATTCTTTATAATGTATCACTTAGAGCCATGTTACCTGATTAACTTTTTGAAGTACAATTGTGATTTATCAAAAAAAAAAGAGTAGGAAAAATCATGTTGGGTTAATAAGGAATCAATGTGCAATAGTTGGTTCCTGGAACATTATGCTACGTCGAGATCCGCACCCCACAGAGCGCTTGGCACCCAAATCACGCCCCAGTCGTCACACATTTGGTATGGTGCATGTGCTTGGTGCCGGACACCTGCTGGATGAGAACAAATTGGTCAGCAATTCCATCACTGCCCTTCATCATCGTACGTAACCAAACTGACCACGTGGCTATATGGTGCAATACATATCCATAATCACTAGTGATATATGTGAAGAAAGTTTTTGTTCCTTGCTGACAGGGGTGCATCATGGGTCCCTTCATATTCCCGCTAAGCAAAGGTGATGGGGTCTTAGACCAGCTAAGCAATATCATACATATATAATGCACATGTTAATAAATAGAGTGAATTCCATTTTTTACCCTCTAGTTTCACGTTTGTGACAGTATTTACCCCATTTATCAAAAATTTCACATTTTTACCCAATTTAACAAAACTTATGCCGCAAATTACCCCATTTAAGTTTTTCCCCTGTTTCTATGCTGACTGTGTATGGTACCCACGTAGGTGGTTTAGTTAACCCCTGGTTTTCTTCTCGTTTATGTGCACCGCACTGAACTGAATGGACAGTGAGTGACGCGTCCGCCAGGGCCCTGTGCACAACTAGCTTGAGCTTGACTTGGAGCGGCAAGCGGACAGATCAATCAAATGCACACGTCAAAGCTCCCCACTTCATGCAATGGTTGCTCCAAAAGTCCAACATCCAAAACCAGCGCTCCATGGACGAGTTGACACCGTGCATCACGCCTTGCTGCTGCTGCCTGCATGAAAACATTGACACAGCGAGGCCAGGTGCCGACGCCTATGACATGAACTTGGACCTGCAGCCCTTGCCTCCCAAGACCTTGCTGCTTCCTTGTCTATATGCAATCTAGGAGATCTAGTCACTGGTGCCTGGTGGCATGTATTTCGGAGGATGCGGCGGATTGGCTACCTTTGCGTCTACGGGTGGTGGCGCTAGCGCCGCTGAGTCCCAGCTGCGGCCTGTCATCTCATTGTCCTAGTCCCTCAAAGACCTTCTCACTGCCTGCATGACATCTAGATTACTCGATGTACCCTAGACTCTACTCTTCTTTCTTTCTATCTAAGTCGACACACAAGGTTTTGTGTGTTCGCAAAAAACAACAACATCTAGATTGGATAAAAATGGGAAAAACTTAAATGGGGTAATTTCTGGCACAAGTTTCGTTAAATGGGGTAAAAATATGGAAAATCTGGTAAATGGGGTAAATATTGTCACAAACATGAAACTAGGGGTAAAAAATGGAATTCACTCTAATAAATAGCATGGTATTTAGCGCGCTAATAGCACACTATGGACGACTGAAAAATATGTTTAGTTCAGCGCATTGGACTCAACGTTCTTGCTGAGCAACGTCTCGCTAAATGGGGTGTACAATCGTCCTCTATAGTGTCATTGTTTCGTTGTAGCGCGATGTATCACCCAATTTTCGACATGTTTTCTTACGTAATAATTATTCGCACATAATGGTTTGGTACTATTTACATTGCAGACATCAAAATAGGAACAATAAGGTCAAAACTATAGTAGGTATGCCGTTCAAAACATGATGTCCAAGTTATTTGTCCCGGTGGAGGCGTCCATTATCCATGAAACATTCCATGTGATTTGATTTAAATTGTTCTCTAATAAATGTATGCAATAACCCTCAGCTACTTGCAGTTATTGACACCCCCGCTGGTTGGAAATCTATATATGACCACTTACACGGTGTGTTGAACTAGAGTATACATTGCAGAAAAAGAGGTTGACAATGGGGAACCTAGTCTAAGAATAGGAGATATCGTGAAAGAAAATCTTGCTGCAAAGTCAAAACAGAGTCTAATGTCATGGGTTTACTTGGTTAGACACCTCTCCCTACCACCTTGAAAGCTGCCTCAGATTTGTCGCACGCAAGTACAACGTAGTTAACTAGATACTCATGCTCGGAATCTCAATATCGAAGTGGTGCCCGCTGAAGTTTGGTTGTCCCTAGGCTCGGGTTACCAAGGCATCATCGATAGGGGTAAGCTCTCTTGGCACCAGACGCGTTAGATGTGTGGCTCAGCCGGTTACATTACCTTATTTTGATTTTCGAAGTAACTTTTCCAGCAGTTACCTCATTTAAAATTTCAAGTAAACTTAATTCTTGCGGCAAGAAAAGTCAATTTTTTTTGTTCCGCCAATCTTTTTTGCAGTATTATGCCGCACAATTTGCAACACCAATTATAATCTGTCATTAAAGATATACAAAAACAATTAATTTTGTACTCCCATAATTGGCACTACATCGACTAAAATGGACAAAACATTGACCCTTTTTTTGAAAATTCAAACATAAATTGAATTAGATCTGATTTTTGCACGATCTAACATTTTTTCATGTAGCCCATCCGAGCGGCGCCATGTTACATTGCATGGTGACGTGGGGTAGGACACTGTTGATGGTGTGTTGTATCACCACCCGTTGGGAAACCCACGAGGAAGGTGTTGTGTAGTGCAGTTTGATGGAAGGTTTTCCGTCAGTTATGAAATCAAGATTTATCGAACTAGTAGGAGTTGAAAGGCTTCAATACGGTGTCAATCCACCCTGGCACTACTAGATTGGCGTGGACCTAAACACAATACAGAACTCAACTTTGCCCCAACGATCTAGTAAGGTTATCAATCTTCTTGTCTTCCTGACTTTATAATGCTATCTGAGTGAAATTGTTTAGCACTAAATGTACCCAACAACTCTACGTTATTTTTTATTACACCATACAAATGTAAGAATGTATATATCATCCACCGACACCTTGTTATCTCCATGTTTCGCGACCTTCCTTTTCTGTACTAACCCTTGGCGAATACAATGCAAGGGAAAAAAGACAAACGGGAAAGCTAGCTAGCTTGACAATAGGAGGCATCCAGAAAGAAAAGTGTTGTACGAAGTACAAAGACATTCCAATGTGCTGAGTGTTCCTCTAGCTCGATGCATTTCCTGATGTATTGCACCAAGATGCTGACTTTTTCGAGCCATCAAAATTGTATCCAGTCGTTGGTGATTAGATTTCCAATGGCTCTAAGCTCGGAAGCCCACGGCCGTGTCGCTAGTCCAGTGCCCTAACAGCTCAGGTTACCATTATCTATTGGAAGTATCTTGTAGAGCACCTGACTTAAATGGTAGAAAATAAAGTAAAATAGGTCGTTTTTACGAGAAGAATCGATGATAAGGAGCTACTTCCGTTTCTAAATTGAACTCCCAAAATGTGGTATATTTTGGAAGTCGGTAGTATTATCGTATTTTGTCTTTTTGTTACCAACGTCACTAATTTTTATTAACACTAAAAAATTACTATATCTGGCTTAAATTTCTATTTGGCAGTATTGATTTACATTGCAGCATTACTAGTCGTGTCAGGGTCTTTGAGCGCTGCCGCCTTGCGCCAAGATCACGCGTCAGAGCTCAGTCGCATGCAGCAAAACGACAAAACAAAAAAAGACAAGAAAGCAGAGTGAAAGAGCTCGTGGCAACAAAAAACAAAGCAAGGTGGTGAGCTGAAACCATCCACAACCCTTTTTTTTGCGAAACACAGTACAACGCAGGCGTTCACATACACGCGCACACACCCACGCACGCACATCTAACCCAATGAGCACCTCTGAAAGACTGAGCCGACAGGTCAAGTCTTGAAATTGACGAAGTCATCACAGATGCCTCGCTGTCGACGAGAATGTCGCCTCACACTGAAGAATATTCCGTCTTAAATGAGAAACACCAGAGATAAGAGGTCGGAACGCAACACCCATGGGGCGGTGGTGGCCTAGTGGGAGGAGCTTTCCCTGGCGGTGTTCTCCTCTTCTCTGATCGAATATGACTCTCCCTTGCACCCTGTGGGAAATAAAAAATAGAGTCCACGACTCTCAAGCCCACGCACTAAATCCAAGACACTGTACCTTCATAATAAAAAATATTTACTGGTTTTGTTCTATTTAATAGACATTCATACACATCAATTTTGTTTATTATAATGTCCAATATACTGAAAATTAGCTTAATTTTTAGTCGGTTGTTAGATTGTATCATGTTCCATACTAACCATAAGCTGAAATTGAGAAAATATTGGTCCATTAGATTTTTCTTGATTCATGCTATCATGAGTTGCGACATGGGTTGCAAGTTGCAACCAAGAAAAATACCCCTGGTCACGTTAGATTGATCCATGGTTCGGGCTAATTAGAGTTGTAACATGGGTTCCAACTAATAGTTGGTGACGTCACCTAACCGAAAAATAAGAGAGGTAGCCACGCTCTAATAATTTAGTACTTTTATTTGTATTCCGGTATATAAACATAGTAAACAACTACTCCCTCCGTTCCTAAATATAAGATGTTTTAGACTTTATCCACATATACATGTAACCACATACACATGTACACAAATATATCTAGACACATTACATGTGTATGTTCACTCATTTGTATACGTATCTAGACAACATGTGGAACATCTAAAACACTGTGGGTTCCCGCTGGAGCCCACGGTGGGCATCACGGCGCGCCCGGCAGTGCCAAGGGACCGGAGGCGGCGAGGGGTACCCGTTCATCGGCAGCAACCCCACCGTGCCGTTGTCCACCGGCGTCCACGACACCGCCACCGATGCTGCTATCGAGCTCGCGACAGAAGAAGCAGCGGTAGTGGAGAGTGCACAGGCTGCCGTCTGATCGCTGCTTGCTCTGCTCCGTTTGGGTCAACCTAGTTATTACTTAGAGCAAGTACAATAGAGTGACGTGGGCGGGCTATAAGTATTGAAATAATATATTTGTGCTTAGTTGGAGGAGAGAGAAGAGGAGAGAGAAGAGAAGTGGACTCTCATGCAAGATCCAACTCTAGCACGTGCTCCTAGGCACTTTGTGAGAGTAGATGGTGGGACATGTATCAATAAAGTAGATCATCTTTATGTCTTACTATTGTACATGTTGGCTATAGAGATGGCTATAGATGACATGGCATTGTCTTATAGCTAACACTTGACTCTATTATTGTACTTGCTCTTATGTTAGCTAAATCTCCGAGCTCTGTGTGTCTGGATGCTATGCTTGCTGCTTCGCTGCTTGAACTGCTACTTCGGTTATGGTTAATCGCCCGGCTTGTGGGCTTGTGAGAGCATCTTTTGCATTCTTTTTTTCTATAGTGGTGCAAATTTTTGTAAGGTTTGTAGCAATTTTATTTCTCTTTTGACGCAAATCCACAGAATAATTGTAGCAATTATCCCCTCAGATAATGTAATTTTTAACCTGATGCTATTTTTTAAAGATTTGTAGCAAAAAAATTCTCTTTGAATGCAAGTTCACATAATTGTTATAGCAAATTTCCTTTTTCACATGCTGTAATTTTTTCTTTTACGAAATGTTTTAAATTTAGTATGGTGCAAATTTTGAAAAGGGTTGTAGCAAAATATTTGTAGCCAGCATTTTCTCAATCCGATGCAAATCCGTATAACAATTGTAGCAAGTTGCTACTGACGAGCCGACGATATTACCAACGTATCTGACAATGCTGCGAGCGGATGTCTCGCGACGTTGCTACCGACGAGTCGGCGATGCTACCAGGGACGCGTGACGCTGCTACCAACGTGCGCGTTTTGCTCCGCAAAAGAATGTACAATGGTGTCAGCTGGCGATGTCTCGCCGGAGCTCTGGAGTAAGATGCTACCACGGAACCACCAACGTTGCTACAAGTGGCTACCATGGTGTTGCTGCATCGGCGATGCCGCGTCGGAGTTTTTTCCAATGTTGTCAGCAATGTCTCATCGGATTTGCTACAATAGCAAAAAAAATCTCCATATAAGCATTTGCTATGAGCAACACACAAAAATTGCTACGAATGAATTTTTTTTCGCTCTGTAGAAGTTTTTTCTGAGATTTGAGAGGAAATTGGACTTTTGCTACAATAATACAAAATTCTTATTACAAACGAACATTTTTTGCTTGACAGAAGCATTTACGGGATTTTGGTTGAATTTGGATTTTTTTTGCTACAATAGCATAAAATTCTTGTTACGCGCGAATCGTTTTTACTTCATAGAACCATTTGCGGGGGATTTTGGTTGAAATCAGATTTTTGTTATAATAGCACAAAATTCTTATTACGTGTGAGCTGTTTTTACTTCAGAAAAAACGGGATTTGATGCGATTTTGGGTCAGGGAGGGGACACGTGTCGGCTGCGACCCGGGATTTTTCACCGGATCCCGGAGGACGCTAGCACGGCCCCGTAAATTAGTTGCACCGATAGGCAGAACATGCGACTCCTTAAACATGTAGCAATTCAGTGTAGTAGTGCATGGTGGGCCCCTGTGGTAACGTCAAGCTCCATCCAGAACGGAGGAGACGTGGCACCAGCTGGGCTGCCACGCGTGCCTCGACCTCCGCGCCCCACCGAGCGCCGCCGCCTCGCGCCAAAATCGCGCGTCACTGAAACAAACACGCCGCCGCAGAACAGAAAACAGAGGAGTCAGCGAGCTCTGCTCATCGGAGAACAGACTAGCTGGTGATCTGAATTCTGAAAACAACCTGGAGCAGGAAAACGCATGGAGGCGGCGGTGTGGGAGGAGTTTGCCCTCGCTGGGTCGACGGGCGGGAACAGCAGCACGGTGTTCTCCATCTGCGTCTTCACGGCGGTGCTGTGCCTGTGCCTTGTCGCCGGCCACCTGCTGGAGGAGAACAAATGGGTCAACGAGTCCATCACAGCGCTCATCATCGTACGCACTTCCATTCCCTCATCTCCACATCATACTTGTAATTGCTCGGTGAGATCGCCATGATCGATCGGTGCTGAATTTCTTGGCTGGCATCGCAGGGGTGCGTGGTGGGGGCCTTCATCTTCCTGCTGAGCAAAGGGAAGAACTCGCGCATCCTCCGGTTCGACGAGCAACTCTTCTTCATCTACGTCCTCCCGCCCATCATCTTCAACGCCGGGTGGGTACCCATCTTCATTCTTCAACACCTTACAGCTCCGTTGTGTTTTGAACTGACAGCTTCAGTGTGTCCTGTTGTGTATTTTTAAGCTAGAAACTCAGCTAGTCTAAGGTGTGTTTCTGATACTATTCACGGATATTCTTTGCAGGTTCCAGGTGAAGAAGAAGCAGTTCTTCCATAACTTCCTCACCATCATGTCCTTCGGGGTCTTTGGGGTCTTCATCTCCGTTGCCATCGTCTCCGCAGGTCATGCACGAATTCTTCGAGACCATTTCGAATTTCTCTTGTATCAGTGTTTATTCCCATCATGCGTAGGCGACAACATGATGGAGGTTGTAATTTTGATCACCTTCATACTCTTTCCTTCATTGGTAAACAGTTTTCCCTTTACAAGGGAGGTTTTTTGCGCACTGCATTGCCTATCTGTTGATAAATTGCTATTTGCAAAAAGGGGTGGCAAAATTGTGGGCTTTGTAAATTGTGCAATCAAGTTCAAGAGACGAGTGCCCATCTCCTCTTCAAGTGCCGCTTTACCACACGCATTTGGTCCTCTATCAAGACTTGGTTGGGGTTACACGATGTCATGCCTAGTGATTGGCAACATTTGCCCACCGTCAAAGATTGGAGGATGGAAGTGATCAACAAGAAAGCTCCTAATAGAAAGGCTATGATGTCGCTTGCCATGCTTGTTTCATGGGAAATTTGGAAGGAAAGAAATGCTCGGGTGTTTAGACACCACTCGTCGACCAACGCCATAGTTGTCACAAGGATAAAAGATGAAGCAATTATGTGGGGCTTAGCCGGGGCAAAAGCCGTGAGTAATGTAATGCCGGGAGAGTAGGCTTTTATTTGGCCGCGACCTTTGGTCGCGGTATGGGATGTAAAACCTCTAAAAACTTCTTCTTAATTAATGCAAATGGCAAATCTTTTGCCTGGTTTCACCCCCCATAAATTGCTATTTCCTGATATCAGGCTGCTACTGGCTCTTCCCAAAAGTTGGTTTCGGAAAACTTGACGCGGTGGACTACCTAGGTATGTATGCATTTGTTCTTTATATTTATATTTGTTTTGCTTGAAATTAATTAATTAATTAATTCGAGTCTGATTTACAAAATGCAGCACTGGGAGTCATATTTTCCTCCACGGATACCGTGTGCACGCTCCAGGTCCGTTGGGTGCTCAATTTCCAACTTCAGGGTCGTATTAGTGTATCGACGCATTCCCTTTTTAACCTCCCTAGCTCAAACTCCTCAGGTGATAAGCCAAGATGAGACACCAAGGCTGTACAGCCTGGTGTTCGGCGAAGGAGTCGTAAATGACGCGACATCGGTGGTCCTATTCAACGCTATAAAGAACATCGATATCACCAGACTCAAAGGCGGGGTGGTGCTCAAAGTTGTCACGGATTTCCTCTACCTGTTTGCTACTAGTACTATCCTTGGAGCTACAGTGAGTACACCATGTTCTTAAAAGTCTTAGTTATCTGATATTTACAATCAATAATGGTTTACACGTTATTCATATAATCATGGCTGTAACTTAATTTGCATTCCTTTGTTTTCCGAATGATATCAGATCGGGCTATCGACTGCTTATGTTCTCAAAGCACTGTATTTTGGTAGGTGAGTAGCAAGCTAACAGGTGATGGTTTGGTGCATCTTCTGCTCTTTATATTTGAAATGACTCGCCTTATTTTTGCAGGCACTCGACTGATCGGGAGGTAGCTGTCATAGCCCACACTCGATTCATAGTATTGGAATCCACAGATACAAGATCTAGAAGAGGAATTTGGGGATCGAGAGAGAGGAGCAGGTAAAGAGGAAAGTAGATAGAGAGGAGAGCAGAGTTTGCTACAGGTTACTTCCTCCCTTCTCACACGAAGCTCACGCGTGGGTTATAACCCCCCACGGCACACGGCCCACATGGCACACACACACTACACTCTCACTCACTGACTTGTGGGTCCACCCTGGATGTCGAGGCCTGGTTGGAGTCGACGCCGTCTTCACGATCCTTGTCTGACGGCCCACTGTCGCCCGTCATGACATTGCCGCCCGCTCGAGAAGCAGCTTGTCCCCAAGCTGTCGCATCTGGGTAGCGTTTGCGCAACACTTCATAATCTTCCCATGTTGCCATGTCCTCCGGTAATGCATTCCACTTGATGAGGACTTGAAGATGTGCAGAGTTGCCCTTCTTGACCAAACGTCTATCCATTACTGCTTCAGGAAAGAGCTCCGCAGTATCCAATTCCACAGGTTTCGGCAGTGTGGTGAAAACAGGTGTATGATCTGGTACATGAGGCTTGAGCTGGGAAACATGGAACACTGGATGTACCTGACTGCCTTCTGGCAATTTTAGCTTATAGGCCGCTGGTCCAATACGAGCTAGAACTTCATAGGGACCGAAGTACTTGTAAGACAATTTAGCTGAAGGTCGCATCACAACTGACTGTTGAACATATGGCTGTAGTTTAAGATAAACTCTTTCTCCAACAGCAAATTCTCTGGCCGTGCGTTTATTATCTGCATGATGTTTCATCCTCAGCTGTGCTCTTGCCAAATTTTGCTTGAGCATTGCTGAATGAGATTCCCTGTCCTGCATTTCTGTTATCACCTCTGTGTTGCCAGTAGCAGACAGATCTGGAAGCATGCCATAGTTTGGTTCCTTCCTGTACAGAGCTTTGTAAGGTGAACAGCCCAAGGAAGTGTGATAGGATGTATTGTACCAGAACTCTGCTAGCGCAATCCATTTGACCCAATTTGCTGGAGTAGCCTGAGTAGCACATCTCAAATACTGCTCTAAACATTGGTTCACTCTCTCACTTTGTCCATCTGTTTGTGGATGATAGGCTGTGCTGAGAAGAAGCTGAGTATCCAACAGTTTGAACAATTCTCGCCAAAATGAGCTAGTGAATATTTTGTCTCTGTCAGATACTATGGACAAGGGAATGCCATGCAGCTTCACCACATTGTTCATAAACAATTTAGCCACCTGTGGTGCTGTGAAGGGATGCCTGAGGGGTAAAAAATGAGCATATTTGGTATACCTGTCCACAACTACCAATATAGCATTGTAACCATCTGATCTGGGCAAACCCTCTATGAAGTCCATTGTGATATCCTCCCACGGTGCTGCTGGTGTTTTCAGTGGATTCAATAAGCCTGGTGTGCTGCAGTGCTCGTTTTTAGCTTGTTGACACACTGCACACTGCTTCACAAAGTTCTCTACATCTTGTTTCAGTCCTTTCCAGATAAAAAGCTTCTTAATGCGCTGGTATGTCTGTTGAATGCCAGAATGGCCTCCCACTGGTGTTGCATGAAATGCATGTATTAACTTTGTCTGCAGAGCAGCATTAGCACCTACCCAAATCTTGCCATGTTGTTTAATAATTCCCTCCGAGAAAGAGAAGCCGTCAGCATTTGTTGTTGTTACTGCCAGTTGTGTGAGAAGTTCCTGAGCTTTACTATCGACGTGGTATGAGTTTAGCACCTCTTGCATCCAAATTGGTTGGCTTCCTGAAACAGCAGCCAATTGGAAATAATGTCCCACTCGTGACAGAGCATCTGCCACTTTGTTGTCTTCTCCTTTCTTGTATTGGAACTTGTATTGCAAGCCAATTAACTTTGTCATGGCTTTCTTCTGCAAATCAGATGTTAAGACTTGATCCTCCAAATTACATAGACTTTTGTGATCCGTTCGGATTGTGAAGGGGCATCTGTGCAAATAAGACCTCCATTTATCCAATGCCATTATAATTGCCAGAAATTCCTTCTCGTAGATGGATAGCTTCTGATTCACAGGACCCAAGGCTTTACTGTAGTAGGCAATTGGGTGACCTGCTTGCATCAACACAGCACCTATTCCCATATCACACGCGTCAGTTTCAATAACAAATGGCTGTTGAAAATTTGGAAGTGCTAGCACTGGAGTTGTGGACATGGCCACTTTCAACTGCTCAAAAGCTTTCTGTGCTGCAGGGGTCCAAAGAAACACCTTCTGTTGCAACAGCAGGGTTAGTGGTTTCACTATTAACCCGTACAGGTGTACAAACTTTCTGTAGTATCCTGTGAGCCCTAGAATGGCTCTTAAGTCAGTGAAACTGATTGGAACAGGCCAGTTCAGCATTGCAGCTGTTTTCTCAGGATCAGTTGCCACACCCTTGTCCGAGATGATGTGACCAAGGTATGCTAATTTCTTCTGGGCAAAGGAGCATTTGCTTAACTTAGCTGTGAGCTGATTATCCTGCAATACTTGAAGCACCACTTGCAAATGTTGGATATGCTCAGAAAGTGACTTGCTATAGACCAATATATCGTCCATAAACACCAGTACAAATTTTCGGATGTATGGAGCAAAGACTGTGTTCATCAAGCACTGAAATGTGGCGGGGGCATTAGTCAACCCGAAGGGCATGACTCGAAATTGATATTGACCAGCATGAGTTTTAAATGATGTTTTATGCTCATCTGTTTCAAGCATCCTAATCTGATGATATCCTGCTTTCAAATCCAATTTGGAAAAATAGGCAGTGCCAGATAGTTCATCTAACAGCTCGTCCACGACTGGTAATGGAAACTTGCTTTTCACCGTGATGGAGTTTAGTTTGCGGTAGTCAATACAGAATCGCCAACTACCATCCTTTTTTCTGACCAGTAACACCGGGGATGCAAATGGACTCATACTAGGGGTGATTGTGCCAGCTTGCAGCATTTCCTGAACTTGGCGTTCGATTTCATCCTTCTGCAAAGGTGAGTACCGATAGGGTCTTGAATTGACTGGTGCAGCATCAGGCAACAGATGTATAGCATGGTCATACTCTCTGTGTGGAGGTAGACCTGGCTTTTCTTGAAACACCACATTATATTTGTCCAAGATTGCTTGAATTTCTGGAGGTACTTGCTCCTGTACTTCTTCTGATGTTGCATTAAGTACCACTGTCGCCCATATTTCATTACTTGCATGCCATTTAAGTACTTGCGTGCAGGATACCTCTGCAATTTTCTTGTTTGATTGATCTGCTTGGCCGTGTAATTTAATGACCTTGCCTTGGTATGTGAATTGGACCCATTTCTCCTTCCAGTGACATACCATCTCACCCTGAGCCTCTAGCCAATCCATTCCCAAGATACAATCATAGCCTCCCAGGTTCAGTATTTTCATTGGGTGCTGAAAGGTGGTGCCTTCTGTTAGCCATTGGAATGTGGGCACCTCTTCAGAACAGATCAACACATCCCCATTCGCCACCTTTACCTTAGTTGGTAATACACCAACTGTGTGACACTGAAGTTTGTCAGCCAGAGACTTATCTAAGAAGCTGTGTGAGCTTCCAGAATCAAGCAGAATTAGCATTTGCTGGTTTTGCACTTGTGCTGTGAGACGAAGTGTCTTAGAGTGTTCGGTTCCTGCTAAGGCACTGACAGAGATATGATATAAAGCACCCTCTGCAGTGGAATCTTCAGCAGCCAAAGTGTCTAACAGTTCATCAGACAGAATTGTATTTCCCTCTTGTATGGCTTTAATTTGTGCTTGCTGAGTAATTGCACATTTGTGTTCTGGTGTATATTTCTCACCACAACTATAACACTGATGATTGGCCCGTCGATACTCCTTTAACTGTCTGGCCTTCCATAGATCCCCAGGCTGCAGTTTTGCCGTGTCAGTTTTCTGGCCCGCTACGTATCCCTTTGCTGTAGCTTGAAATGGCTTGCCCTTTTTCTGACTGTCCAATAGTTCCTGATGGATTATAGCCAAATTAGTTGCTTCCTGCACCGTGGTGGGCATGTGTGGTTCCACATATGCACGAAGTTCATGTTTCAGTCCCAAAATGAACTGAGTGACAAAGAAAATTTTGCTGGGTGGCTCATACAACAACAACTCATACATCAGATGATCAAATTGCTTGCGGTATTCCTCAACTGATCCTATCTGACGCAATTGCAGCAGCTCACACATCCTTCTGCGGTGTCCATTAACTTCAAATTCACCCAGCACTGCTGCACAAAGGAAATCCCAATCGGTGATGGCATGCATCTTCTTGAACGATTGGAGCCAGAGAGCTGCGTCCCCAATCATGTTCATGGACGCTGCTGTTACCTTGAAACCATCCGGAATCTGATATAGTGTGAAGTAGTCATTGCATTGGTCAATCCAAACCACCGGCTTCAATCCATCAAACTTCGGAAAATCCATTTTCGGAATCCACTGCCTTTTGTGCCTACTGCCCCCGGGATCATTCGGGTCACCTGGGTCGAAAACCGGGGACGTCGCCGCATTGGCAAACGTTGTAGCTGACGGCCGTGCGCCGTGCGGTGCGGGAGGACGCGGCAGGGGGCCCATGATACTCGCTGTCTCCCGCTGCGGAATCAGGTCCTGTGGTGGCGGCGCCGCCTTCAACGACTTGGCTAGTTCCTCGTGCTCCTTCTGTACCACACCCAGAGACGTCATTGAGAGATCTACCTTGACCTGCAACTGATCGATGCGCTCCAATTGCTGCTCCATCTGGGAACCGAAGCCTTCAAGCTTCTCCTTCACCTCCGTCACGCCACTGACCTGCTCGGTGAGGTGAGTCAGCCGCTCCATGATGCGTGCCTCCATCGCCTCCATCGCCTCCACTACCTGACGGACCTGCAGGCTAGGTTTCGAAGGAGCCGTGGTCGCCCCGCTTCAAATCGGTCGAACCAAGATCGGGATTGACAGCAAACACCCGGAGGAGTTCGCTAACCTTCTCAATGGATGTTACCGACCAACCGAGAGATCACGGAAACGATTGCCCAACGAACTCAACTTCTGATACCATATGTCATAGCCCACACTCGATTCATAGTATTGGAATCCACATATACAAGATCTAGAAGAGGAATTTGGGGATCGAGAGAGGGAGCAGGTAAAGAGGAAAGTAGATAGAGAGGAGAGCAGAGTTTGCTACAGGTTACTTCCTTCCCTTCTCACACGAAGCTCACGCGTGGGTTATAACCCCCCACGGCACACGGCCCACATGGCACACACACACTACACTCTCACTCACTGACTTGTGGGTCCACCCTGGATGTCGAGGCCTGGTTGGAGTCGACGCCGTCTTCACGATCCTTGTCTGACGGCCCACTGTCGCCCGTCATGACAGTAGCTCTAATGGCTCTCATGGCTTATTTATCGTATATGCTGGCAGAGGTACGTAAGGCCATCAAAACACATCTTTTTTTTGGGCAGTTTTAAATGTTGTTCAACAGGACACCTGATGATAAGTTCAATTGGGCAGTTTCTAAGTCTGAGTGGGATTTTGACTGTTTTCTTCTGCGGCATCGTCATGTCCCATTACGCGTGGCATAACGTAACAGAGAGCTCCAGGATCACGACAAGGTACTACTACTGTGTTTCTTTCTGTGTTACTCAATTATTTGTATCACTTTTAAAGCAACTTGTTCCTCTCATTTTGGGTAATTTATCTTCTTGCTAAGCTTACATTGTTAGAAATAATCACACTGCAATCATGGGAACTGCAGGCACATATTCGCAACATTATCATTCATCGCCGAGACATTTATCTTCCTTTATGTTGGAATGGATGCCCTTGACATTGATAAGTGGAAGACATCAAAGGCAGGGTGAGCAACAAAGCTAGCTGGTTTTTGGACTGCCAAAGTATTTATCATTTCTGACTAGTTCCCTAAAATCCTAACTTTTTTATTTTCCCAGATTCAAGACATCAATTGGTATCTTTGGTATCATCATTTCACTTCTTTTGCTGGGACGGGCCGCTTTTGTTTTCCCACTGTCAATTCTCTCTAATTATATGAGCGGGAACTCTGAGAAAGCGCCAATCACATTCAAGCACCAGGTTGCTTTCTGAACGAAAGGTTTTCACATACTTCTCGGTATCAACTGAAAGGAGATTTACAATTTTCTCCGGTAGAAGGCCATCCAATGAATAATCTACTCCAAACTCTTTAATTGTGTGAAGGTTGTGATTTGGTGGGCTGGGCTCATGAGAGGCGCTGTTTCGATCGCGCTAGCATATAATCAGGTACATCTAGTTGTCACAGCCTTCCATAAAGTACGAGCGACAAGAGGCTAATATTACTTTGTTGGGCATGTGCATGTTTTCAGTTCACATTTTCAGGTGTAACATTGGATCCAGTTCATGCAGCCATCATAACCAGTACAATTGTTGTAGTATTTTTCACAACCCTAGTAAGCATCATACCAAACGCGTACTTTCCGCAAATTGATCGGTGCTTTACCGGTAAAAGGTTTCAGAAAAGCATATGCTAAGAGGGACATTGGCATCATTTTCTAGGTATTTGGTTTCCTAACAAGGCCTCTGATCAGCGCTATGCTCCCGCACCATCGGCACCGAGAGGAGGCGACAGGAGGCGCTCGCAGCACGGGAAGCAACTCCCCGAAGGACGAGTTCATCATGCCGTTCTTGTCGGACGAGGAAACGTCGGGCACCGGAATCGACTTCATGCAAGCTAAGAGGAGCATATCGATGCTGCTGGAGAGGCCCGTGCATATGGTGCACATCCACTGGAGGAAGTTCGACGACTGGTTCATGAGACCGATCTTCGGCGGACCACGGTCTCACTGACTGGTATGTCTCATGTGGCATGTGGTGGAATAACTTGTGTATTACATCTGGAGTGTAACTAATAGAGCTCGTCCTTGTAATGATAGTATCTCCGGACTGAATTATGATGTCTTTGTTGGTTAGTGTCAGTGTGAAGTCTGTAACATCGAACACTTTCAAGCAGTTTATAACCTGAAGGAACTAACCGAGATGTATCGCTATTTATTACTTTTGAAAGGAGTAAATGGCACTATGGGTCACATAACTCGTCCGCTATGTGCATTTAACTCACACAACTGGAGAACTGGATTTTTTGGTCACACAACTGAACTTTTGGTGCACGCTGGTCACTAACCCACATGTCAGTCCGTTTTTCGTTGCAGGAGTGCTGACGTGGACACGTCATTTTGCAGAAACCTCCCTGTATTTTTGGACATTTCGCAAAAACCCAAATTTCAGGTCTAATAACATTTTTTCACCCTCTCTGAACCCGTTGACCGAGATTAAGCCGTGATCTCTCTTTAGGCAGAGCGGCACCGCGACTCGTCAGAGCGAACAGTCTGGGGGATTCACGTGACCTGCCCGGCGGCGTGCTGTACTTCGCGAGATCGGGCCAGCGATGCCCAGAAGTGCCGAAGATCTCCATACTCAAATCCGCAACAACTAAACGACGAAGAAAAAATAGAGAAAAAGGAAATGGCTCGAATAGAACGGAGCTCTGAGGAGGACAGCAGCCGTACCGCGTCCACGGCGTCGCAGTGGTGCTTGTAGATGTTGATGAAGGAGCGGCAGCGCGCGGCTAGCGCCTCGACGTCGCCGGCAGCGACGGAGAAATCATCTTACCTCGTTCCTGCCGGCGGCGGCTCCGGTCGCGTGCCTCTCTCCCTCCTCCGGCCAAGTGCTATCTGCTGCCGGCGTGGCCGCGAGCTGCTACGAGCTCTCGCGTGAGCACGACGGCCTCGCAGTCGGCCACGCCGAGCTACGCGCAGAGCCGCTCCTCGGCCTCCTCCGCCTCGTCACGCAGCCGCGCGGCCTCCACCTCGGCCCGCAGCGCGGCAACCTCCCGCTCCAGCTCGGCGTTCCGCCGCCGCAGCGCCTCGGCCTGGACGGTCTCCGTCGCCGGAGCCGGCTCCACAACGGCCTTCTTGCTGCTCTTCCAGCCGCCCGACGCCGGTGCTGCAATTGCAATGGCGATAGACGGCGTCATAGATGGAAATCGAATCGAAGCACGGAGATCTCGGTCAACGGGTCAGAGAGTGAAAAAATGTTATTGGACCCGAATTTGGGATTTTTGCGAAATGTCCAAAAATACAGGGGGTTTCTGCAAAATTACGTATCCACGTCAGTGCTCCTGCAATGGAAAACGGACTGACATGTGGGGTTAGTGACCAGCGTGCATTAGTTCTGTGACCAAAAAATCCTGTTCTCCAGTTGTGTAACTTAAATGCACATAGCGGACGAGTTGTGTGATCCCTGGTGCCATTTACTCTTTTGAAAGGTCAGAGGATCCTTGTTGCTGATAAGTTAATCCACTCCAACGCAAACGAAACCTGGAGGACTTTCTACTGCGTGCATTTATATTTTCAGTTTATTTTCGTTACATTTGTACAACTTTACGCTCATATAGACAAGTAAGTGTTGTCTTTTTATTTAGGTTAGGCCGATTTGCAGCGGCCTGCCAACCATGTGCCCACAGCAGTCATCGCCTTGCCGCGGACTTTGACGGGACTTGAGTTTGAAATTTGTAGTGGGAGTATCATAGGTAGTATCATGCATGCCACGTGGCAAAAAGCTGACGTATCACTCCAATTAATGATGAAAGAGATAATATGGTATTATAGGTAGATACTGTAACATAACGGATTCCAATACAAGATGAGTCTACAAAATAATAAATACATTGTTGCATGATACTATACATATGTTACCACCCATAATGGAAGTAGTAACATAGACTAGTATCATATGCATGATACTAGTGTATGATACTCCCCACTATGGTTAGTCTAAGGGATATCTCGCCCAAGGTCTTGATTTTCTATGAACATGTCGGTATCCGAGTTACATTTGTTGTTGAAGTCTATATGTGAATTGATTAGCCCGTTTCATCAGTTAGGATTTTAATTGTTTTGTCTAGTGCATGAAACTAGACATCTTTCACAACTCTTAGGCATCTCAAGCCCATCCGTTATAATCGGTTAGAGGATTAAAAATCAACTTAGCCCGTTCAGCCTCGGCCCGCAGTTGTCGCCCGCTCGACTTCGACCACTCCGGCACCACCCTTCGTGCCTCCGCCGACACACATAGCACCTGCCTTGCTCCTCCCCACTTCGACTTCGATTCGGTCAGGAACTCACCTTTATCACCGCTGTCGGATTTGGTGAATGTACGGACGTTCCTACCCGTCATCGGATTCGATGAATCTATTGCCACCGCTGTCGCTCGCTCGGCTCCGACCACTCCGGCGCCGCCCTTCGTGCCTCCGCCGACACCCCTAGCACCCGCCTTGCTCCTCCCCACTTTGACTTCGATTCGGTCACGAACTCACCGTTTATCCTCGCCGCCAGATTCGATGAAGCTAGGGACGTTATCAGCCATCACCGAATACGACGAATCTATTGCCGTTGTATCGTGAAAATTATCCTTAAGACACCATAACCTTAGCTACATGCATAGAAAAGAAATCAGGTCCTCAAACAACCATCAAAGCTTCGCGTGTCGAGAGCAGCTCACCAGCGGCGCCCACGTGGTTTACCAAGGCAGCGCGTGGAGGCGGCACTAGGCGGCGGCGGTCGATGCTGGGGGGCGCTTTGATAAAAGACCTTGAACATAAATAAAAAAGCAACCGGGTTCTCAGACCACCCATCGGAGCTTCGCGTGTGGAGAGCAGCTCGCCGGCGGCGGCCCTCATGGTCTTCCAAGGAAGCGTGAGGAGGTGGCACTGCGCGGCGGCGATGGGCGTTGTGCGGTACCAGGCGGTGGCGATCGACATTGTGGGGCGCTTTGATAAAAGACCTTGAACAGAAATAAAAAGGCAATCGGGTCCTCAGATCACCCATCGGAGCTTGGCATGTGGAGAGCAGCTCGCCGACGGCGGCCCTCGTGGTCTTCCAAGGCAGCAAGAGGAGGTGGCACTACGCAGCGGCGGTGGGCGTTGTGCGGCGTCAGGCACGGGGCAGCGTCAGCCGACGTTCTGTGGCGCTGTGATAGAAGTATTGTTAGAGTCGCCACGCTTCTCATCTTCGACCCCAAATTTCCATCCGATATTCCAAAACTTTAAAAGAATGTCGTCGCCATTTGCCATAATATAATTATTGGGAAAATTATGCAATAAAGAAAGTTGTGTGCATCGTACTAATGCAGAGGTCGGGTAGTTCCCCCATTTCAAACAAAAAAATGAATTACTGATGTTTCCCGAATCAAGCTATGATTTGATTGGAAAAAAAAGAGCAAAACTGGTGTAATTATTGCGATATAATACATGATAATCCACCGCAACGCGAAACGGGGCCTGGGGAGTTGTTTACACTCGTGTAGACCACTAATTAGCATAGGTTTGTTTTTTCTCAAGGGTCAAGGTCCACGTACATAGCACTAAATCATAATGGATGACACAAGATCACGCTAGCCGGGAAGGAGGGACAGGTGTTGCTTCCATCGCACATGCTCTTCGTTAATCGAGGGAATCAAATCAGAAACTGAAGATATGACAAGTATCAAATCAGAAGCCGAAGATACGACAAGTAAACAATGGATGCACACAGATCATGCATGAGATGGCCATGCTTCTCTATGTATGTATATAAAGCCACGTCCCAGTGCGCCATTGCACGCACCATCAAGAGTACTGGATCGATCCTGGTAGCTAGCATTAGCAGGTCGGTGATCATGGCTCGGGGCACCGTCTTCCACCACCTCCTGCTCATCCCTGTTCTGGTCGGTGCCATGATGCAGTTGAGCGTGCTGTGCATGGCTGAGGCCGGGAGAGCGCTGCTGCAGAGCGGCGCCGACGTGCGGCTGAAGAACAATCCTGGCGTGGTCGATCAGCGGTAACGACCTTGTCAAGGCTAGCCCCGGTTGACATCCTGGTCAATATCTGCGGCTACATGGTGACTGTTTCAGGTGTACTTAACCCATCTTTGGGAAACGCCTGCGAAAATCCATAGCCGTGGTGAATGTATATATTCTCTCCTACTCTGTGATGGGTCCATCTCCGATGTTTAGTTCTTATGTTTCCTTTCTTTGATCCAATCGTGTGTGGTGTTGGCTTTTTTTTTCCTGCGGATTATGTGCTGAAATTTTATAATATATTTACTCATATTTATTTTGGTGTTGAATGTATGTGAATTTGAGCAAGTTTTGTTTGTGCTCACTGCATCAGAAGGGCGGGCCTTTAGTGGATCCCTTCCTTCTATGTCCCTGTACGTAGACTTTCATGAACAAGATGAAGTTCGGGAAAACACAAATCCCGAGAACGGTTGTCGGCAACGAGACACTATTGGTCTTGGATGCGCTTCCCTTTCAAATTTGTAACCAACTCAAGTTCCACCCAACTTAAGTGTACTTTTTATTTTTTCTATTTTCAGTATTACAAATTTGGAATCTGAGTTCATCATATGGAAGGAAAAAAAGGGTGAGCAGATCGAGTGCTTCGTACTGTGAACACAAACAAACAAACATCAAGAGATCATGAAAGAAACATATAAAGTATATAACAGCAACCAAACACCCTTTATCGTCATTATAAAATAGAAGAATATATATGGAACTTGTTCTCTCGATCTGTCTATGCAGCATTGCTGAAGGAGACATACTAGCTCCCGAAATGCTCCGGCGCAGGCGATGGTGCCTGAAGTTGGACCCGTGTATCATGGTGGTGGAGCAAGCGCGGTTAACCTACATACTACGAATAATTAATGATGTTACAATTGTTGGGTGACAAAATCCTGGATTTTGTTTCGAGAACGACGCGTGGGCGAGCGTAGGATTACCAATACCGTAGGGCACCATAAGGTTGTTTGCACATACTCTTCATTAATTCAGTAGTACTACATTATAGTAGATGAGGTTGCTTGCAGATACTCTTCATTAATTCACATAATCAAATCAGAAACCCAAGATACATTAAGTAAACAATAGATGCACACAGATCATCAGATGGACGAACATGTGCTTTTCTATTCAGTGTGGTATATAACAAGTTATCCACCTCCAGAGAAACAATTATTTGGTAAAACAAATCAAAAGCTTAAACTGCATTTTTAGTACTGAACCGTTATGTCATGTGTTATACTCCGCTCCTAAAAATGTGGTGTAGAAAAGCAGAGTCTGTTTTCCAAGATAAATATAAAACATGGAATAATTTGTTATCTCGAGTCTTTAATTATTGTTCTTTCCAAATGCGGTTTTGTCCTGGTTTTGTGCACACTGGTATAATTTAGTTGGAAAACCAAACAACAAAATTGTTAAAAAGCAGGCAAACAGCCTTATGGCAATCCACTGGAGGCAAAACGGAACCTGAAGGACCTTACGTACGGCTGTTTTTAACGAAGAACAGTAGCATGGTACTGCGTCTATTTATAATTTCAGTTTTGTTTATTACGCATAGTTAGGCAAGCGTGAGTGTGGTGTGCTCGACTGTGCCGGTCCGACCTGCGAAGCAATCCTGCTCGTCGAAGATTGTACAAACTGTGTTATGCCTTGATCAATAGAGCTCACCGGTTGTCTCAAAAAAAAATTTCACTCGGTTCTAATTTAATTGACTTGCTATCCACCATATGTGGATGTATCTATACATGTAACATGTCTAGATACATCCACATTTGGTGTATAGCAAGTCAATTAAATTGGAACGGAGAGTGTACAACTTTACGTTTGTGTAGACAAATAATTGTATATCTATACATGTAACATGTCTTTTTCTTTAGGGCCAACGGCCACCTAGCAATCAGAAATCGTATCAATAGCAGTAGGCGACAGCATCGTACGATCACACATATCTAAGGGATTTTGTAAGGATTTTATGGGATTTAAAACTTTTTCCTAGAAAATCAAATGATAAACTGAAGATACGCCCACCAAACAATGGATGCACACGCTGATCAAGAGATAGCCATGTTTTTTCTGTGTGTATAGAGCCACCACTCCCGACGAGAACATTGCAAAACCATCACGCCTCGATTAGAGCAATAATTTGATCCACAAGAATATAAAATAAGTATAATTTTAGTGACACATCCACTTAAACTCTAAGGGATAATAAACCACGGATATTGAAACATATACACATATTCGTCATTACTTGGTCGTAGTCGTGGGTGCAAATTTGTGTATATGAACATTAAGGTACTGATCTAGCTCCACTTCTTTGACTGCGCATTAATATAATGCAACACATTTGTATGTACTGGATTAAGATTCAAATAAGATGTCACATGAATGGTTTCTAAGTCATTATCCCATATAAAGGTTAGACCATCTGTCTCCCCCTTTTGGAAGGGTCTTATGAAGGTCAAAGATGAGTTTTTTGATCGTGGCTCTTTTACCTTTGGAAATGGAGGAAGCATACTTTTTTTTGTGGAAAGATACGTGGCTTGAGGACAAGCCCTTGACCCACTACCAGAAAAAGTTTCACTGGCTACGCTCTTGTCAAAAGCGCCTCCCCTAAACATAGGTTTCAGGAGACGCTTTATTGGAAACATATGAACAAGATGGATACATTTGGTAAGGCGTTTAATGGATGTTCAAACTATGGATCTGTTTTTTTTTGGAAGTTAACTATGTCAGGAGCTTTTACGGTTAAATCTGTGTATTTAGATTTCATGATTGATCATACCAGATTTCTCTGTAAATACATTTGGAAAATGAAAGTACCGCTAAAGATCAAGAGTTTTATGTGGTTCATATTTCGCAAGGAGATCCTGACTAAAAATAATTGGGCTAAACGTAATTGGAATGGGTGTGAAAATGTTGTTCTTGTGATCAAAACAAAATAATTCAGAAGTTGGTTATATCTTGCGCTTCGCGAAAATGGTTTGGTGTATTGTTTACATGGCCTTTAATATTCATCCCCTGAATACGGAAAGAGTTTTCTGCTCCTGAGCTACAGTGACCCTGGCAGTTTAAAAAAATCAAAAAAAATTATAATTAAGTTTCAAAGAAATTGAAACAAATCCTGGAGGTAGCTAATAGTGTATTCAATGGATGTGCCAAATTTCACCTGCAAATAATGTGTATTCTGGACTACACACAAAATGACAAAATCTAATAAATTTGGAGATTTGAAAATATGCATATTCAGATCCACACTTTTGTCATTTTTGTGTAGCCCATAATACAAAGTATTTGAATGTGATCTTTTGAACGTTCGTGGAATACACGTTTGGCTACATCCGGGATTTGTTTTCAAATTTTTTGAAACTCATAAATATTTTTTTCAATTTTTTAAACCAATAGTATCACTGGAGCTCGGGAGCATAAAATCTCCTCTCCGCCGAATAACATAAAAATATCTTTTAGGAATTGGTTCAGGGTGTTCATAAGAAAGATAAAGTACAAATCTGAGTTGGATTTTGCGCTTTACTTTCGTCCATTTGAAACATACGCAATAATTATATTCTTAACAATGCAAATAATTCTTATTTTATGCAGGTTATACCACTGGCTGCCTATTAAATCCATATGCTGGCGTTTTGATCTAAGGATAGCGGGAATTGTACAACCAGTACGTGTGGCCGGCGTTTTGATCTGAGGATAACATGTTGATGTAGTGTCACCCATGCAGTCTATTTTTTTTAGATGATTGATCCATGTGTCAGACCTTATATGACCCATGATGTAATCTCTTGTAACTTTTACCGAATTTTAATAAAATAAGAAAAGCCGCATTTATCAATCGATGTAGAGGCTGGGCTCCCCCCCATTTCGAAAAGAAAAAATCTTAACCTTGACTTAGGACAAAAGTAGTATAGGCACTAAATTATTTTGACATGGAAAGGCAAGTACGTCATGGTGGATTAATCGTGCATGAACAAAACATGGAGCTACATTTTGCGTACCCTCCAAAGGCACAGGGATAT
This sequence comes from Poa pratensis, assembly GCA_947311845.1. NCBI lineage: Eukaryota > Viridiplantae > Streptophyta > Magnoliopsida > Poales > Poaceae > Poa > Poa pratensis. Next base: position 6,138,273 of record CAMZMU010000014.1, read on the forward strand.
GTGGACGTATGATGAGAGTAGAGGGAAGACGACACGTAGGACAGGTATCTGATAACGGTTGGGAGACAGGCGCCACGTGTGCGGCACAGGTAGAGATGCCATGATCCGACGTGGCCCAATAGGTGGAGTTGTAGCGGATATTGCCGCCAATGGGCGGCGGCATTTGGATACCCACATCCATCCACACTTGCTCTCGTTGGTGTTGTTATTATTAGCAGCCTCACGTCCATTGTCCACTCACTCACCACACTCGATCTCCTACCCGCTCTAACTTGGTGCAGCAAGCGCAGCAATGGCGTCGAGCGGTCTGAGGAGCTGCAGCGCCGTGGGCATGCCGAGCCTGCTGGCTCCGTCGTCGGCCCGTCAGCCCGGTTCGTCGTCGCCTCGGCCACCACCACCTCCGGCCGTGTCACCATGTCCGCCGAGTGGTTCCCCGGCCAGCCCCGCCCCGCCCACCTCGACGGCTCATCGCCAGGGTACGCACGGCAGCCGTGACCGTTCATACTCATTCTCCATACATCACTAATCACTCTCGCTGACATGACATGGCAGTGACTTCGGTTTCGACCCGCTGGTCTCGCCACCGTCCCGGAGAACTTCGAGCGCTTCAAGGAGTCGGAGATCTACCACTGCCGGTGGGCGATGCTGGCCGTGCCCGGAGTCCTCATCCCAGAAGCCCTGGGCCTGGGCAACTGGGTCAAAGCACAAGAATGGGCGGCCATCCCGGGCGGCCAGGCCACCTACCTCGGCAACGCCGTGCCCTGGGGCAACCTCCCGACGATCCTAGCCATCGAGTTCCTGGCCATCGCCTTCGCGGAGCAACAGCGCACCATGGAGAAGGACCCGGAGAAGAAGAAGTACCCCGGCGGCGCCTTTGACCCCCTAGGTTTCTCCAAGGACCCCGTCAAGTTCGAGGAGCTCAAGCTCAAGGAGATCAAGAACGGCCGCCTCGCCATGCTCGCCTTCGTCGGCTTCGTCGTCCAGCAGTCGGCGTACCCCGGCACAGGCCCGCTGGAGAACCTCGGCGCGCACCTCGCCGACCCGTGGCACGCCAACATCGGTGACATCGTCATCCCCAGGAACATCTACGGCGGCCCTTGATGAGTGAACCCCATCTGGCCGGCTCTAAATGGATAGATTTAGAGCAGGAACTACTCAACATATGGGCCAGTCTCTGTACCCAACTAAGCTGGTTTTTTGCATGATGATATGTTGGTGGTGGAAGTAGTTGAAACTGTTGACAATAAAGAGAACTAAGGATTTTACACAAATAAGCTAGATCAAGCAACTGAATTTCATGATAACCTATCTCATAACCAAGCTCAATACGAACCAAACCCCCATGTTACGTCTGTCACATTTGTTATATCATGATGATCGGAAATTCGTTTTGGCTCTCAGGTCCAGATACTCCCTCAATCTTGACCGCTCATGTTTGTTGTGATTCGTGCTCCCCAGTGTATTCCTGCATGTATTGTTATTTACGTCTCCATTTATGAACAGTTGCCGTCCTGCCTTTTTAGGACCATTTAATGCGGGCCACGCCGTTTCTGCCCAACCGCACACGACGGATACAATTCTGTACCGTGACCGTCGAGTCCAACCACCAACCATTAATTTCTCCATCTCCTTCCTGTCGCCTCCCTCACCCACATCAATCCCCAATCCTGGCCTTGTGAAACTCTAGATTTTCTCTTTCACTAAACATGGCCCCGTAGATCTCCTTCTTAACAACGGGTTTCGGGTTCCACCCGTCACTCCCATGCAGGGCCGGTCCTGAGAGTTCAAGGGCCCGGGGCGAACATAGAATCTGGGGCCCTTAAAATATTTTTCTCTCATATATGCATGTATGAAATGATACGAATGTAAAATTATAGTGTACCGGATAGCAGTATTCATATAAATACAGCAATGTTTCCATCACTTCAACTTAGGAACCATCTAATTACTTCAAATCTATTGAACTCGTTTAAAAGCCAAATATATATATTTTTGAATGGGCGATTGGTAACGAATCCGGATATATGCTTCATAACCATGCTAAAAAAACTAGTAATCGTACTTAGGACAAAAACTACCTATACTTAAGAGTTGGAGAAGATCAAAATTAATCAAATCGAAATACCTTTTAATCGCACGGACTGGCCGACGGGGTGGCCAGTTGGACCTGGCAGCCTGAGCGACCAGGAACGCATCTGGGCAGAGACTTCATAACCAATCTGAAAATGAAAAAGAACTAGTAATCAAAATTATGGTCTAAACTAGCTATATTAGAAAATTAGAGAAGATCAAAATTAATCAATCAACATACATTCGGCACTCACGGACGGGCGACGGGTTAGCCGGTTGGACCTACCGGCGGCGCGGCGCCCTAAGCATCGGGAACGAATTAGCTGCCGACCTGCGCTGTGCTAGGCGAGGCGAGAGATGATTGGGCGATGTGTTTAGCTCAGGACGAATCACGAATAGATAGGTGATGGCGTGAATCACACGCTCGTTGGGAGACCCCAAGAGGAAGGTATGATGCAGTTCAGCAGCAAGTTTTCCCTCAGAAAGAAACCAAGGTTATCGAACCAGTAGGAGCAGCAACTCTTCATAAGGTTGTTGGCGGCGCCGTTACTCGATCACCAACGCGGAATCTGCACACAACACAATCAAACTACTTTGCCCCAACGAAACAGTGAGGTTGTCAATCTCACCGGCTTGCTGAAAACAAAGAATTAAACGTATGGTGTGGAAAATGAGTATTAAATTACAGAGAATGAAAAAGGAACAGTTTGCAGTTTGTGGTTGTTTAATCAGTGTAAAAGAATGGACCGGGGTCCACAGTTCACTAGTGGTGTCTCTCCATAAAAGATAACTAACATGTTGGGTGAACAAATTATAGTTGGGCAATTGACAAATAGTGAGCGCATGACTGATACCCGATGAGCAAGTCTTGATGCCTGCACAAAATAAACGGATTAGGTTGAGACTCCAAGTGCAGAGTGTATAGTATAGTGGAAGACAGTTTTCCCCACGAGGGGTGACTCGAGGGTTTAATATCGAACTCTCGGGGAATCTGCAGTGGTAGATTTATCTTCTTATCCTTCTTTTAGTTACCTACAAAACAAGGTTAGATGTTTTGGTCCTCAACCTCACCTGTGGTTGTCAAGCACAAGGTGTAAGAATGATATCAGGATAGTTATGCAATGCAAACAAGAAATAAATATGCAATGATGGTGGATGCAATGATAAATGATATTTTTGGGTTTTTGAATGATGTATGCAAGATGAAAAGTATTTTTGTATTTTCGGATTTAATGATGGCTGAAAATAGAAAAGTGGTATATGGTGTTGGAAATGTGTTTCTTATGATTAAAAATGGACTGGGTTCATGGTTTCACAAATGCACTCTCTCTTTATAAAGTGGTAGACAATGGAACACACAAAGTTAACATATGAGATTGCAACACAGGGTTTGATAACAAGTTACTTAGATATATGGGCATCACGTCCTAACATAGAGATCTTTTGGTTATTAACCTCTCTTATACTCCACCAAGATACGAACTAAATCATAACACCTCAGTAATTAAGATAACTCAGAGTATAGCATTAAGTATCATGACATGAAGTGAAAATAAGAACATGCTAGATCTAGTCATGGAGTAGTGCAATGGTCACGCCCTCACAAACATGCTTGATCAAAACAAGTAGACAAGAACGGGGTACATAATATGCATCTATACTCATAACTGAAACAAACATTGCAATCTCAAACATATATTAACTCATAAAGATCCACCACAAAGGTATTACAACGGTGACCGTAATCATGTTCAGCAGCTCATACGGTGCTAATTAGTGAAGCTCAAGAGAGGAGAGATACATAAGTTACTTCCACAAACCCATAGTCCAGAGGTGGACTACTCCCTCTTCATCATGGAGACGGTGGAGAAGTCGATGGAGAAGATGGAGACCACGCCGGCAGCGCCCCGCCGGAGTTTTCCCCCTCCAATCTGCAGCTCCTGATCTCCGTTTCGGTGTTTCTGTGTTTGTGCGGCGCTCCTTCCAGAGAACGTCGGGGGACCTTTTTTATAGGCGTTTTTAGGTCAAGACGAAGGCGGTGGAGCGAAGATCGACGGCAACGGAGCCACGAGGCCCAAACGGGTGGGTCCCACGCGGCCTGTACTGGCCGCGTGGGCCACCCGTTTGGCCCTCGGCCTCCGTTTGCTTGCTTCCTTTTTCCGTAGTCCTTCTTCCTTCCAAATATTGACGCCCGTAAATTTCCAGGTGATTTCGTTGACGTTTGGGTCCCTGAAACATTAAAATACAAAACTAGGGTTTTCTGCCTGTGCAGGGTTAATTCCAAATAAATGGAAAACTATGAAGTATTCCCAAAATCATGATAAAACATTGATATAACCCTTATATGATGCAAATATGATTGGAATATAAGCAATTAAAGTGCAAAGTTCATGTATGCATTTTACATGCATCAACATCCCCAAGCTTAATCCATGCTCGTCCTCGAGTATGAAGATGATAAAACTAACATGGACTTTGCAATTTAATACTTAACAATGGATATCAAAGATGATTACTATTGCTACATATAGTCAAATGATTCATTCTTCAAAGGAGTAGCAATATGCAAATAGTTTATGAAGTGATATCAAGTATTCAAGACAAGGATGTTCATTGATAGTTCACAAAGTGTAACATAGTAGCAAGTAATATGGAACACATGTATGCATAATGATAAGTAGAACATCCTACAATGGTCATAGAGTGTAGATGAAAATCTGAATATGATAGGTGTACACTTTGGAAAGATGTATATGTGAGTAGAGGTAAAGCATGCATAAGTTTCATCCAACTTCCAAACTCTTCTACTTAAGTTAATGATTGCAATAAGGTATTCATTGGTGTCAAGCTCTCATTGCCCCTATCATAGCATCTTGAATGATTAAGGTTAAAGTGAAAGCAAATATGAGTAGTGTGCTTGATAAAGTAAAGGTTGATGTCTCATGCCCCTTGAATACAAGTACTACACCATGTTACTCAACTTGGAAACAAAGCAAGTTCAATTATATCATTGTAAGTAATAATAGTATCATCAAGAGCGTCAACTGGGGTACCTCTTGTCCCAGATATGGAACAAGCCCATATCAAAATGACAAGACAAACAAACAAAATGAAAATCTCAACACCCTTTTTATTTACCATTTGGAATAGTTTTTTATTGCAAGGTGTATCACAGAAGGTTCACCATAGTATGTAAGTAAATTTCCACCATGAATGATGCATGGCTTAGATTAGCGGCCCAGGCGTCTCTCTAACCATTTATACAAACTCATTTAAACTACTTCATTTCCACCTCATTTCACCATGATAGCATCCATAACAAAAGTACATGATATCAACTAAATGAGATGAAGAGCATGTTGAAAGCTTGCATGTGACAGCACATATGGGCTAACTCCAACCCGAACATTCATCAAGCCACTAGCATCATAATCTTAATCACAATGGGTCATGTTTTATTATGCAAATAAAAGAACATTGTGCATCAAGTTCGTGAGAGCTATATAACCAATTTTTTCCATTGCAATCAATAACATAAACATTTTCATTCAGAGGTAAGATAACACAAACAACATGTTAAACATACTCGGAATAGCATAAAGCCAATAGGTAGATATGGTGGACTCACTGGAATAACTTTGGTTGAAGGTGTTGGAAACAAGTTTTTGCTTGTTGGAGTTTTTGGGCTAGCAAAAGGGAGAAAGTTGACCATCTAGATGCATGCATGAGTGTCCATAGAACTAACTAATCCATGTTAAACCAAGTAAATAACAATCAGCACCAAAACATGAATAAGTGATAGCTCTACAAAAAGAATTTGCAAACTATTACTCATAAACAAGCTCATGAATCATGCAACTATATGTATCATTAAAAATCAAGTCAAACATCCCTTTTCCCAATCTTATAAAAGCATCCAACATATTTCAACCCATATTTCCAGTAGCTCTCTCATATATAATTGATAGTGTGGTGGTCTCTCAAGACTCAAACAAAAACAAAAACGACGCTCCAAGTTTATGCGATAAAGTGTTTCGATCGAAAAACAGAAGTTGGACGTGTGCAAACCGAGAGTGTGTAGGTCCAGCGGGGTTGTCTTCACATCCCCAAGCTTATGGTCTTCACCATCCTTGGATAGCTCTTGGTGCATCTCCTCCAATCCCTGTGAAAAAACTTCAAAACACCGTTTCTCCCATCTCTTTTCTGTGGGGTGCATTAATAGTGATAAACAAATAGGTTCCTTGCTGCATATAATCCTTGAACAAAAATTCATATGAATGTCCAGAAAGTGTATAATGTTGTATGCCTACTCATAAACTCAATTGGATCAAAAAGATTCAACTTAAAAGCTCAAAGCATGCATCAAACAAAATGGGACAGAATCTGTCCAGAAAAACAGCAGCAGCAAAACGTATTTTTCTACCCTACCAAACTTTCTCGAAAAATTCCGAAAAAATTCATGCATACAGAGGATGAAAAGTTGCAACTACAGTTCAAATATGAGCTCATTCGGAGTTACAGAATAAGAATTAAAAATCATACCGTGCACTGACTCGTGCAGGAATAAAATCTCCGAACGCTATAAGCAACTTTTTCAAACCAAAAAGGGTAAAACTTGGCACTTTATTAAAAACTCCAGAACCTAACTAGACACAAAATCTCTTGTTACAGCAAGAGGACACAAAGAAAAATCACACACAAAAATAACCGGGTTGCCTCCCGCAAAGCGCTTTCTTTATAGCCATATAGCTAGGCTTCTTACTTGTTGTTTTATTGTGACGAAGCTCATGAGGGAGCTTGAACTTTGGTGGTTCCCTCTTCCTTGGAAAGTGTTCCATGCACTTCTTGTGTGGAAACTGAAACTTTACATTCCCTTCCTTTGAATCAATGATAGCACCTGTGGTACGAAGAAAAGGTCTTCCAAGAATAATAGGACTAGAGGTTTTATTCCCCATATCCATGATTAGAAAATCCACAGGCACAAAAGTCATATGTAACTCTACCATAACATCACTTACTTTTCCCAAAGCATGTTTAATAGAGTCATCAGCAAGTGCTAGTTCAATAGAGCATTTTTCAAGATTTTTCAATTCAAGCACTTCATATAGTTCTTTAGATAAAACAGAGACACTAGATCCTAGATCAAGTATGGCATGGTGTGTCTCTTTTCCAATAGTTACTAGTACCTTAGGTATCCACATATCCCCAAGCTTAGGTGGTATCATAGCCTCTTGGTTGTACCTAGCAATCTTTTCTTTCAAGACATGATTAGCAATATAAGAACCAAAACCTGCTTGGTTAGTGTTGATGGAAGGATCACTTGCAAATTTTTGTAAGATAGATATTAATTCATGCAAGCTACAATTTTCTAAGTCAAGCAAAGGATCCTTGACTTCATTAAGCATTTTAACTTCCTCAACTTCAACCTCTTTCATTACCCCAATAGATTCTTTAGCAACTCTCTCTTGCTCATGAATGTGTTCCCAAGACTTATTGATAACCTCTTGGCAATATTTTATTGTTTCCTCATGTTTTTGGGCTGTAATGATGCTCTTTAATGATGAGACTTCCTTAGTAAGCTGATCTACCCTTTCAAACAAAGCATCTTGTTTTTCAAACTTAGAGATAAATTCCTTATTAAGCTCTTTTTGGGTAGATATAAAAGATCTAATGGTGTTTTCCAAGTCACTAGAAACATTACCACTAGAAGCATATTTATTTGGCACATATGGGGGTTTATTATAAGAGTTATAATTGTTGTTACCATACCCATTATTACCATAGTTCCTAATGAAGTTGACATCAATATTTTCAGAATTGTTTCCAACTAGTTCTTGCAAAGGAACATTTTCAACACTAGGTTTATTAAGCAAAGCAAGAATAGTATCCATTTTAGATGACAAATCATTAGTTTCTTCAATAGAGTTCACTTTCTTAGAAGGATTAGGTGCCCTATCAGTATGCCATTGACTATAGTTTTGTAAAATGCTTTCCAATATATTTTTAGCTTCTACTATAGTCTTACTCATAAAAGCACCTCCAGCAGCAGAATCAAGTATGTTTCTAGACATGTAGTTTAAACCATTGTAGAAAGAGTGTAATATGGTCCATTCATTAACTCCATGTGAGGGACAAGTTCTAAGCATAAGTTTTATCCTATCCCAAGCCATAGCAACATGTTCATTTTCATTTTGCCTAAAAGAAAGGATGTTGTTTCTATTTTGCAAAATTTTAACAGGGGGATAATATTTCTTAATGAAAGCTTCTTTTAGATCATCCCAAGAATTAATACTACCAGATGGCAAGGAATGCAACCACTCTTTAGCTTTTCCTCTAAGTGAAAAAGGAAATAACTTCAGTTTTAGGATATCACTTTCCACATTTTTAAACTTTTGCATGTCACATATTTCAACAAAGTCATGAAGATGCATAGAGGCATCCTCCATAGCACTACCACCAAATTGTTCCCTAGTTATCAAGTTCAACAAACTAGGACTTACTTCATAACTCTCAGCATTTATCTTAGGTGTGGCAATAGCTCTCGTGATAAATTGATCATTAGGAGTGTTTGTGTAGTCACACAGCTTAGTTCTTTCTCCCATTTTAGCAAGTTTTTTTGGTATTTTTAATTTTTTATGCAAAACTGAAATAAATATGATATGATATGCAATGACACTAACAAAACAAATAAATTGCTTTGTAAGTAAAGATGGATAAGATGGTGCTCACGTAGGTGCAACCTCCCCAAGCTTAGGTGTTAGCACAAGTTGGTGACGTTGACTTTGTTGTGAGATGAATGCGATGATGCACACCCTTGGATAAATCTCTCAGCTACGATTCCCCGGCAACGGCGCCAGAAAACGTCTTGATCCCGAAGAGCAAGTCTTGATGCCTGCACAAATAAACGGGATTAGGTTGAGACTCCAAGTGCAGAGTGTATAGTAAGTGGAAGACAGTTTTCCCCACGAGGGGTGACTCGAGGGTTTAATATCGAACTCTCGGGGAATCTGAAGTGGTAGATTTATCTTCTTATCCTTCTTTTGGTTACCTACAAAACAAGGTTAGATGTTTTGGTCCTCAACCTCACCTGTGGTTGTCAAGCACAAGGTGTAAGAATGATATCAGGATAGTTATGCAATGCAAACAAGAAATAAATATGCAATGATGGTGGATGCAATGATAAATGATATTTTTGGGTTTTTGAATGATGTATGCAAGATGAAAAGTATTTTTGTATTTTCGGATTTAATGATGGCTGAAAATAGAAAAGTGGTATATGGTGTTGGAAAGGTGTTTCTTATGATTAAAAATGGACTGGGGTTCATGGTTTCACAAATGCACTCTCTCTTTATAAAGTGGTAGACAATGGAACACACAAGTTAACATATGAGATTGCAACACAGGGTTTGATAACAAGTTACTTAGATATATGGGCATCACGTCCTAACATAGAGATCTTTTGGTTATTAACCTCTCTTATACTCCACCAAGATGCGAACTAAATCATAACACCTCAGTAATTAAGATAACTCAGAGTATAGCATTAAGTATCATGACATGAAGTGAAAATAAGAACATGCTAGATCTAGTCATGGAGTAGTGGCAATGGTCACGCCCACATCCCCGGTAGCATGGTATTTTAGTTTATCCCTAGTGAGGTAACAAAGTAAGGTAAAGATACCAAAGTGGATCGCAGAACTTTCTCTCACGTTCACTGCACTAGCCACCCCCGTTACTCCAACTAATGCACACGTTCCCCCACACACGCTCTCATAAACATGCTTGATCAAAACAAGTAGACAAGAACGGGGTACATAATATGCATCTATACTCATAACTGAAACAAACATTGCAATCTCAAACATATATTAACTCATAAAGATCCACCACAAAGGTATTACAACGGTGACCGTAATCATGTTCAGCAGCTCATACGGTGCTAATTAGTGAAGCTCAAGAGAGGAGAGATACATAAGTTACTTCCACAAACCCATAGTCCAGAGGTGGACTACTCCCTCTTCATCATGGAGACGGTGGAGAAGTCGATGGAGAAGATGGAGACCACGCCGGCAGCGCCCCGCCGGAGTTTTCCCCCTCCAATCTGCAGCTCCTGATCTCCGTTTCGGTGTTTCTGTGTTTGTGCGGCGCTCCTTCCAGAGAACGACGGGGGACCTTTTTTATAGGCGTTTTTAGGTCAAGACGAAGGCGGTGGAGCGAAGATCGACGGCAACGGAGCCACGAGGCCAAACGGGTGGGTCCCACGCGGCCTGTACTGGCCGCGTGGGCCATGCCCGTTTGGCCCTCGGGTCTCCGTTTGCTTGCTTCCTTTTTCCGTAGTCCTTCTTCCTTCCAAATATTGACGCCCGTAAATTTCCAGGTGATTTCGTTGACGTTTGGGTCCCTGAAACATTAAAATACAAAACTAGGGTTTTCTGCCTGTGCAGGGTTAATTCCAAATAAATGGAAAACTATGAAGTATTCCCAAAATCATGATAAAACATTGATATAACCCTTATATGATGCAAATATGATTGGAATATAAGCAATTAAAGTGCAAAGTTCATGTATGCATTTTACATACATCAATGACAATGCATATACATGACATGATGACCACTACGATATTTAATTGGGCATTACGACAAGATACATAGACCGTTATCCAACAGCATCTATGACTAATAATCCACCGCCGAGTTGTCATCCGAGTCCCCCGTTGGTATTAAGTTGCAAGCAACGGATAATCGCATTAAGTAAAGCGCGTAATGTAAACAAACACATATGCCCGTGGACATAACATCGTTAGGTTATCCCTAGTGGCAACAGCACATCCACAACCTTAGAACTTTCTGTCACTGTCCCAGATTAAATGGAGGCATGAACCCACTATCTAGCATAAATACTCTCTTTTGGAGTTACAAGTATCTACTTGGCCAAAGCATCTACAGTAACGGAAAGCATGCAAGATCTTAAATAACATATAAGATAAATTGATAATCAACTTGACATAGTATTCAATATTCATCGGATCCCAGCAAACACAACATGTAGCATTACAATAATATGATCTTGATCATGTAGGGCAGCTCACAAGATCTAAACATGATGGCACAAAGTGGAGAGACAACCATCTAGCTACTGCTATGGACCCGTAGTCCAAGGATGAACTACTCACGCATCACTCCGGAGGCAGGCATGGCGATGTAGAAGCCTCCGTGACGATTCCCCTCTCCGGCAGGGTGCCGGAAGAGGTTCTGAACCCTCCCGAGCTAGGGTTGACGGCGGCGGCGTCTCTGGAACTTTTCGTGGATATTTGCTCAGGCACTTAGGGTTTTCGCGTTGGGGGGAATAAGTAGGCGAAAGGGCGGCGGCTGACGACCCCCGAGGGGCCCACACCACCCTAGGGCGCGGCAGAGAGGGGAACCGCGCCCTAGTGGCGTGTGGGGCCCTAGTGGCCCTCCTCTGTTGCTCCTTTGCTCCGTCAGGTGAGTTCTGGTAAAATAGGGACCCCCGTGAAGTTTCGTCCAATTCCAAGAATATTTCCAGACTAGCTTTTCTGGAATACAAAAACAGCAGAAAACAGGAACTGGCACTTCGGCATCTTGTTAATAGGTTAGTCCCAAAAAATGTATAAAAGTGATATAAAGTAGATGCAAAACTTGTAGCAATTGGTATAAAACAAGCATGGAACATCAAAAATTATAGATATGTTTGAGACGTGTCAATAGGGCGCGTCGATCTAATCGCTATATGGAAAACTAGCTCGCAACACGCAACGTCCCCGACTAGATCATGTGCGTCTCTCAGGCCTATCCTCTGGGTAGATTACCAACAGGCCCATAGCGTGCTCATCTCCGAGGCCTTTTTAAGCTAATTCCCATTAAGTTTTTTGGCGATTAAACATTATACACGGACTAATACTTGTACGTACACATAGCTGGGAGGGCCCCTGAAATTTTTGGACCCGGGGCGGCCGCCCCTCCCGCCCCTCCTCTGGACCGGCCCTGCTCCCACGCTGCCTTCGTCACGGGCCGGCCGATCATGGCTGGGTAGAGCGAGAGCACCTTGGAGAGTGACTCCTTGAGCGGCTCCTAGTCAACCCCAGTTGGGCAGGAGGTGTACAGCTTGCCGCTCCATGGCATTTTCCAGTGAGAGCGCGTGCGTCTTGACAAGGTGCGCCGGCGAGCGGCGACCAAGGTGGTAGCCTTGTCACCAAATGGTAAGGGAACAGCGGGAGGCGACCGGGAGGCAGGGACAACAGGCGAGCAGCAGGCCGGAGATGGAGCAGATGCAGGCGTCCCGGGCGGCAACTCCTTGACCATCCCATTTTGGTACGCCGGTCAACCACGTCGTTGCAGCAACATCCACCGAAGCGAGCAGCTGGAGATCAAGGTGCAACACGCCCACGCTCATTCAGATCTGATATTCTTGACGCCTGCCTGCACCGAAGCTCCTGATCCGGTGTCCTCGATCCAACCTACTCTGAACTTCCAAGGTAGTACTAGTAGCTGCTCTAGGTCTGGTGCGTGCACGTCCCTTTCTCCTACTCAAAGTACTGCTGTACACAAAGCCACATGCCGGCAGGTCGCGTCCCCAACGCATGTCTTCTCCAGTTCCGGGACTTTGGTGGTGGTGCTGTAGTTCCAGGATCTTAATTTTTCGGCCTTCTCCACTTTCATTTCTGAAATCTTGTTAAGTTTGGAAAGCCTGGTTAGTGATTTTTTTTTCAATTTTATGTATGTGAAAACATGTGGAAAATTATCTGAAGCGAATGTGAAAATTTGTGCAAGTTCTCTTAAATCTATGTGAAAATCTTTGCAGTCATGTGAAACTCGTTCGTGATTGTATTGAAACCATAATAAATTTGCTGAAGGTTGAGAGAAATATGTCTCCAAAAATGGAAGTTGAGACCGATTGATGTAGTGCAACCTAGGCACACAACACCAACATCACCAAATGGCCCAATGACAAGATCAAGAGTCAAGGCTCTCCTGATAAGGTGACTTCACTCCTATCTTTGTGTGACCTCGACACTCCTTTGAATGAGTTGCTACTTCATTCGGACACTATGCGTACTCAGGAATCAGCTCCATGAAGATCCCCAAGGAAGTGCGGAAAATGGACAAGAATCGAGCCAATACGATGAGGAAGAAGAAGATAAGATGGGAGAAGAAATCCCAGGAGGCGGTACTACCGCTGGGTCAGGCGGTACTACCACCCCTGGCCCAGACAGGAAGGACGCATCCCACGCCGGCGGTACCGCCAGCGGCACCAGCAGCGTTGCCGACCGGTACCGGGGACGTGGGATGGCAGAGCCCCACGCCGGCGGTGCTACCGCCAGCGCTACCGCCGAAACAGCACTTCGGAACCTTCTTCCGGTACCTCCAGCGGCAGCGGCAGCGGCAGCGGTACCAGCTGGTACCGGGGGCGTGGGAAGGAGCGACGTCTGCCCAAGGCCTCCCTTTGTAGAGAAGATCCCTGCGTGGATACCAAGGCTCCGCTTGTAGTTGCGATTACTTGCTAATCTTCCATCTTATGATGGCTAGATTGGATTGGTTGGATTGACCAATTGGACAAACAATCCTAAGAGTACGGTGTGCTTGGGAGAGGAGAATTGGGGGCTACCCTCGGGGATTTGTTACCAATTGAGTCTTGCCGAGTTGCTACTTGCTATTTATCCTTATTTTGAGTGTTTCCCTCTTTGTGTTCATCCGTTGTTCTTCGTGTTCATCGTTCCCTCCGCATCAATCCGTGAAAATCGGGACCAACCCACATCATATGGTATCAGAGCTCTAGGTTGACACGGATTTGATTTGTGTTTCCACCAAAATCCACCAAATTTTTCTTTGTTTTTGAGAAATTCGAAAATTTCCACCAAAAATAGCCTTTCCTTGATTCGAGCCGATCTGTCGATTCGTTGCGTTTTTGGTAGTTTTTCTCCATGGATCTGTTGCTTTAGGACCCCGTCCACCTTTGTTTTTGGTAGTTTTTGGTAGCTTTAGGAAGTTTTGGAGCCCAAATACCCCAAAATCGAGTCAAACTCGAGCAGATTCGAGAGCAGCGGTACTACCGCCGGGTTAAGCGGTACTACCGCCAGGGCCAATTTTTGCAGAAATTTTCTTTTTCCTCGGTTCGTTTTGGCATTTCCTCTTTGGTTTGAGTCCATTGTGGTGTGCCCTACGTCTTCAACATCGACAAGCTTCCGCAACAACGCATCATCAACGACAAGACGCCACCCCCAAGGACTCGACATTTCCCCATCATCATAATCCGTTGTGAGCCCTTCTTCCTTTCGTGTACCTTGACCTATCGGACTAGCTCTTTGATATTGCGGGCATTGCACTTGTTGAGTGATTGTCTTGAAGTATTGGCGAGTGTGTATCGTTAGAGATCTTGGCACTAGCAAAAGAGAAGGAATCATCGTCAAAAAGCAAAAATCAAAAAAAAAGAAAAGAAAAGAATCAAGTGGTGCCAAGTATCATCTCTTGTAGGTTGCGACAAAGCTGAACCGCCAAAGTGAGTGAGTGTTAACTCTTGTGCAAATCCGTTGCCCACAAAAAGCAATTGAGCTAGCGTCCTTCTTGTTGGGTGACATTTGAGCACGTAGTCTTCGTTAGGTTGTCTATCTTCGAGTGCTCGCCCTTTGGTCGCCCAACCCCATCATTCGCTTTTGTGTGTGTTTCTTCATCTTTGTGGTTGGAGTTTCTTTGGTAATTTGATCATTGTGGATTTTCTCTACCTTTGACAATATACTTGTCGCGGGTTTGCTTGTTTCGTTTGCCACTTCATACCTTCCTATCCTCATAAGTGTGTGTGTTGGGTGTTAGAACCGGATTCTCCTCTCAAGCCACATTATACTTGGGATATAGTTTGTCTTGGTTTTCCTTACCACATATCTCACTTGTTCTTGAGAAAATGTTTAGGGGAAGTACAAACGGAAGCTCAAGCTCGGATGATGAAATCCATGGTGGAGTTCGCGGTGATCATGGCTATGTCACCAAACGGAGTTGTTGGTCTTCGACACCTTGTTCGTGATGGCTTAGGACGCTACGAGCGCCGTCTCAAGCTCAAGAGAACAACTTCAACGAACGCATGCATGCAAGAAGCAAATATGGAGCGGATGACCGAAGCTATCAACAACCTTGTGCGACAACGAGCTTCTTCACGCTCAAGCCGTACAAGAAGCACCTCAAGGTCGACACAAGCACGTCATGGACGTCATGAACCTCGACAAGAACGTCAACATGATCAAGGCGCGACGCCCATGAACGACCTCCTCCTACGTTGAACAACCACATGATCTTCACGCGAACAATGCCAATGCGCATCAAGAACAACCTCACCAAAATGATGATCGTCGCGAACGCATACCATCACCACCACCGCCACAACGTGATCGTCATGACCCATTGGCTAATGACAATGGCGTTCCGGGTGCGAATGACTTTGGTGAACAAGGACGTCACCCCGTCATCCTCCAAGGCCACGTCATCAAAATCATGACAATGCGAACAATCGAACAACCCGTTCCTCAACAAGAGCTACCTCCTCAACATGCGCCTCGTCAAGAGCTTCCACATGATCGTCACCAACACCAACGTTCCGAGTCAAGTGATAACGAGTCAAGCCAACACAATGGTGATGGACTCAATCGAAGGAGACGTGGACGTGCATTCCCACGTGGTGGCCATGTGACGACTATGATGACTTGACCAACGTCCGCTTTGACATACCCAAGTTCTACGGCACAAGTGATCCGGAAGCTTACTTCTCATGGGTACTCAAGGTTGACAAGATCTTCCGCGTGCAACGCTTCTCCGACAAAAGAAGGTTGCCTTAGCCTCGATGGAGTTTGAAGAGTATGCCCTCTTGTGGTGGGAACAACTACAAGATGCTCGCGTCGCTAACCACCAACAACCAATTGACACTTGGGTTGAAATGAAAGAAACATGTACAAGCGCTTCGTGCCAAGCCATTACACTAGAGACTTATACAAGAAGTTGCAAGAGTTGAAGCAAGGTTTGAAGTCGGTTGACGAGTACTACAAGGATGGAAATCTCCATGATGAGAGCCAATGTCAACGAGTACGAAGAGCAATCCATGGCTCGTTTCATGAATGGCCTCAACTATCCATCAAGAAGATCGTGGAGTTCCAACCATATGCCTCTTTGGTTGAGCTAGTACATCAAGCTTCCAAGGCCGAGCGCCACGTGCTTGAAGAGCTCAAATACCTCAAGACAAAGGCATTCTTCGCCAACAAGCCTTCTTCGTCAACTCCTACACCTTCACAAGCTCTTCCTCAAGCGAACACTCGAGGTCCTCCAAGAGTCTCTACATCGACACCTCAAGCGCCTCAACCTTTCAAGAAAGTACCTCCCCTACCAAGGCGCCTCAAGGATCTTCGTCCGGCACAAGACTCTTGCAATGCTACAAGTGCGGCGGACAAGGGCACAAATCTTTTGAGTGCACCAACAAGAAGGTCATGATCATCAATGACATGGGAGAGTATGAATCTATGAGTGAAGATGAGTACAATGCTTTGAACAAGGTCGCCACAATGCAAAGTGCTCAAGAAGAAGAAAGTGAGATATATTGTGATGGCGACAACAACCCTTCCTTGGTTGTGGCAAGAGCTTAACCACCAATGTTCAAGTGGAAGAAGACCAAAGATGCAACTTGTTTCAAACAAGAGCGGGAATCAATGGAAAGTCCATCAAGGTCATCATAGATGGTGGAAGTTGCCACAACCTAGCGAGCAAAGAACTTTGTGATAAGCTCAACTTGAAGTTCAAGAAGCACCCACATCCTTACCATGTGCAATGGTTGAGTGATACCGGAGCCGTCAAGATTCAACACATGGTGCAAGTGTCCTTCAAGATTGGAGCCTATGAAGATACGGTTGATTGTGATGTTGTGCCTATGAACGTTTGTCACTTACTCCTTGGGCGTCCATGGCAATTTGACAAGGGTGCTATGCATGATGGAAGGACAAATTACTATAGCTTCAAGAACAACGACAAGACCTTCGTCCTTCGTCCCATGACACCAAGTCAAGTCATCGCCGACAACGCCAAGACTATTGCAAGGGCACAACAAGATCGTTCGTCTAGTGAGATGAGTGGTGAGCGAGAGACCCACCATAAAGTGAGTGAGAGCCACAAGCCAAATGAGTGTGACACTTCAAAGAGAGTTCCCACAAAACTTACACTATTTGCCACAAAGAGAGAGATGAGGGAGTTGAGAGAGAACCCATCCACCCTCCACTATGTGCTCATATGCAAGGGTGAAGTTTCTATGACTAACACTTTCACAAACCTTCCTCCTTCTTTGTTGTCTCTTTTGAAGGACTTTGAAGATGTCTTCCCTCAAGAGTGCCACCGGGACTACCTCCTCTACGCGGAATCGAGCACCGCATCGACCTTGTTCCCGGCGCACCGCTACCAAACCGCGCTCCTTACCGCACCAACCCCGAGAGACAAAGGAGATCGAGCGGCAAATACAAGAACTTCTTGCCATGGGACATATCCGCGAGAGCTTGAGTCCGTGTGCCGTGCCCGTCATCTTGGTACCCAAGCACGACAACACTCTTCGCCTTTGCATGGATTGTCGCCCCATCAACGCCATCACCGTTCGGTATCGCCATCCTATCCCTCGACTTGATGATATGCTGATGAGCTTTGTGGTTCCGCTATATTCTCCAAAATTGATCTTAAAAGTGGATATCACCAAATACGCATGTGTGAAGGTGATGAATGGAAGACCGCATTTAAAACAAAGCTTGGTCTTTATGAGTGGCTGTCATGCCATTTGGTCTTTCCAATGCACCTTCTACTTTTATGCGTCTCATGAATCATGTTTTGCGTCCTTTCATTGGCAAATTTGTTGTGGTATACTTTGACGACATCCTTATTATAGCAATCTTTGGAAGAGCACACTTCTCATGTTGCTCAAGTTTTGTTGGTTCTTCGCAATGAAAAGCTTTATGCAAATCTTTCTAAGTGCACTTTTGCCACCAACAAACTTGTTTTCTTGGGTTTTGTTGTTTCTTCGGATGGAGTGAAGTTGATGAAGCAAGATACAAGCAATTCGGACTTGGCCTTTTCCGATGTCACTTGAGGAGTTGAGACGTTTTCTTGGTTTTGCCGGATTTTACCGCCGTTTCATCAAGGATTTTTCCACAATTGCTTGCCCCCTCCATGAACTTACAAAGAAAATGTACCTTTCATTTGGGGCAATGCACATGATTTTGCTTTCAATGAGCTCAAACGGTTATTAACCGAAGCACCACTCCTTGCCCTTCCGGATTTCTCTAAGACATTTGAGATTGAATGCGATGCAAGTGGATTGGGCATTGGTGGAGTGCTTATGCAAAATGGTAGACCCATCGCATACCATAGTGAGAAACTAGATGGAGCTCGCTTGAATTACCCCATTTATGACAAAGAGTTATTTGCTTTGGTTCGTGTTTTGGATGTGTGGCAACATTACCTTCGTCCTAAGGAATTTGTCATTCATTCCGACCATGAATCCTTGAAATATTTGAAAAGTCAAACAAATTTGAACAAAAGACATGCTAAGTGGGTTGAGTTCATTGAGTCTTTCACTTTGTAATCAAATACAAGAAAGGTAAAGACAATGTGGTCGCGGATGCTCTATCCCGCAAGGCCAACCTACTTACACGTCTTGACATTAGTGTCTTGGGTTTGGATGAGATTAAAGAGTTGTATGCTACCGATGCTTTCTTTGGAGACATTTTCGCTCAATGTTCGGAGCACAAAGGAATTGGTGATTTCTATTTGCACAAAGGTTTCTTGTTTAAGGCTAACAAACTATGTATACCCGAGTCTTCGCTTCGTTTGGTCCTTTTGAAGGAATCTCATGGAGGCTCTTAATGGGACACTTTGGACGTGACAAGACCTTTGCATGCTCTCCACAAACTACTATTGGCCAAGGATGTACCGGGATGTGGACCGCTTGGTGCGACGATGTTCAACATGTCTCAAAGCTAAGTCTACTCTAAACTCTCATGGTTATACACACCTTTGCCTATTCCACATCACCCATGGTCCGATATAGCTATGGATTTTGTCTTAGGACTCCCACGCACTAAAACAAACAAGGATTCCATCTTTGTCGTCATTGATCGCTTCTCTAAAATGGCACACTTTATACCTTGCAACAAGACGACGATGCTTCACACATTGCTACTTTGTTTTTCAGGGAAATCGTCCGTCTTCATGGAGTGCCCAAGACCATTGTGTCGGATCGTGACGTCAAGTTCGTGAGCTATTTTTGGAAGACTTTGATGGCCAAGATGGGAATCAAGCAACTATTCTCCACCGCATACCACCCTCAAACCGATGGCCAAACCGAAGTGGTGAACCGAAGCCTATCCACACTCCTTCGTGTGTTGATCAAGCCTAACTTGAAGAATTGGGAAGAGTGCATCCCACACGCCGAGTTCGCCTACAATCGAGCACTACATCGCGCAACAAAGAGAACACCCTTCGAGGTCGTCTATGGCTCCAACCCCTACACCGCGCTAGACATGCTACCACTTCCACTCCGAGAACAAGTCAACATGGACTTCGACAAGCCGCCGCTTACATGAAGAAACTACATGAAGACACAAGGGCCACGCTTGAGAAGCACAACGAAGACCATGCTACGAAGATGAACAAGAACAAGCGCCCCATGATCTTTGAAGAAGGAGACCTTGTTTGGCTACATCTACGCAAGGACCGCTTCCCCGATGAGAGAAAGTCTAAGCTCGCGCCAAGAGGAGATGGCCCTTTCAAGGTTCTCAAGCGCATCAACGACAATGCATACAAGATCGACATACCAAAGTCCAAGTACGGCGTCCATGACACCTTCAACGTCGCCGACATCTCGCCTTACCTTGGAAACCCAAGTGATGATGAGGACGAAGAGTCGAGGACGACTCTTTTCCAAGGGGGGGGGGGATGATGTAGTGCAACCTAGGCACACAACACCAACACACCAAATGGCCCAATGACAAGAGCAAGAGTCAAAGCTCTCCATGATAAGGTGAATTCACTCCTATCTTTGTGTCTCGACACTCCTTTGAATGGGTTGCTACTTCATTCGGACACTCTATGCGTACTCAGGAATCAGCTACATGAAGATCCCCAAGGAAGTGCGGAAGATGGACAAGAATCGAGCCAATACGATGAGGAAGAAGAAGACAAGATGGGAGAAGAAATCCCAGGAGGCGGTACTACCGCTGGGTCAGGCGGTACTACCGCCCCTGGCCTAGACAGCAAGGACGCATCCCACGCCGGCGGTACCGCCAGCGGCACCAGCAGCGGTACCGACCGGTACCGGGGACGTGGGATGGCAGAGCCCCACGCCGGCGGTGTTACCGCCGGCGCTACCGCCGAAACAGCACTTCGGAACCTTCTTCCGATACCTCCAGCGGCAGCGGCAGCGGCAGCGGTACCAGCTGGTACCGGGGGCGTGGGAAGGAGCGACGTCTGCCCGCACCGGCGGTACCCCCGCTGAGCCAGCGGTACTACCGCCAGTGCGGGAGCAGCTCGGGCAGCAGGCCCGTATAACCTCTCTCCACCTACCCCCGTTTGGTCAACACTATTTATAGAACCTCCTGAGCCAGATCTAGGGTTAGACTATGATTTGGGAAGTAAAGTAGAGTCTTGCTCCTTCTCAAAGTGTCTCTTTCCTCCTATGGAGATGAATCAATGCCTCCACCTGTGGAGATGAACCAATGCCTCCCTTTGTGGAGAAGATCCCTGCGTGGATACCAAGGCTCCGCTTGTAGTTGCGATTACTTGCTAATCTTCCATCTTATGGTGGCTAGATTGGGTTGGTTGGATTGACCAATTGGACAAACAATTCTAAGAGTAAGGTGTGCTTGGGAGAGGAGAATTGGGGGCTACCCTCGGAGATTTGTTACCAATTGAGTCTTGCCGAATTGCTACTTGCTATTTATCCTTGTTTTGAGTGTTTCCCCTCTTTGTGTTCATCCGTTGTTCTTCATGTTCATCGTTCCCTCCGCATCAATCCGTGAAAATCGAGACCAACCCACATCACCGATGTGAAATTAAATGTATGTTATGTGAAACCATGGCCTGGAACAGTCTTATGACGTTTAAGTTTTCCATCATGCATGCCGTTAGTGCCGTTATATCCTAACTCCTACTCAGTGCTCACGTAGGCCAGGAGGACTTCATTACAGAATACAGAGCTCCTTTTCCCGCTTTAAATGCAGACCGTATATCACATAAATATAGTTTGGCACAGATCTCAGCGTCAGTTTGGTTGGTCCAGATATAGGGATCATCTGGACCCGGGTGCCAAAACTCCATCCCCACCATCCATGATGATGTACTGAATATCATCACTTGTACACACACCTAAACATCTTCCCTACTTCTACCTCTTCAGCCGTAAGTGCAAATGAGACGGCACCACACATTATTTGAACTCTCATCTGGCAGCTGGATGAATACCTTCTCAGAATATCAGCTCCACATAGCCGTGATCCACAATCCCCAACGCTGATATTCATCAATGTAACACCGCAAGTAAAGTTTTCAGCATCGCGCCACACCACGCCGGTAAAACAACACGTGATGCTACATCCATCAATCCATCCATCTTACAAGCCAAACCTCCTATACATACCTCATGCACAAAAGTTAGACAACACCGCATACACGTATTGGTCGTAGTACCTAGACGCTTGGCTCACGACGAGCAGGAGAGCATGCACACCCCAGGCCTGTATGCCCACGCGGGTGGCAGCCGTGCGTACTTCTCCATGCCAGGCTGCTCGTCGTACGGACGCTCCATGACCTTCAGCAGTCGGCGCACCTCCTCATAGTCGCCCAGGTCGGCCGCATCGATAGCTGTCTGCCAGAGGTAGTTCCGGAGGATGTACTTTGGGTTCACGCTGTTCATCGTGGCTTTACGGTCTTCATCCGAGACGCCGCTGGCCACCAGCTTCAGAAAACAAACACGGGTGGTGTATCGTTAGACTTTTAAGTGGGTTCAGAAGGTCTCTTGACAGTATGTTTCTATTTAAATGAATAATCCACACAGATATAGTTGAACTAATGATTAGAGCATGACTGGAGGTCCAAAACAAGATACAGAGCACAATTTACTGATGGTGGGTTGAACAGACAAGAATATAAGAGGGGGTTGTTTACTGACAAATAGCATGGGCACAGGAGGAAGCAGCGAATAACAATATCTTCTTACAATTTCAGCATGGCAGATGACAAACTCAACATGAATGAGATACTATTATAGAAGACTAACGCTTGGGAACAAGAATATTCTTGGGAACAAGCTGGGGCTGAGAATTAAAAGGCAACTACCAAATGACCGGAAAAAAAGATAAACCATGCAGTAATGATTTATATATCATGTCACTTTAAATCTTCACATATGAATTACAACTAGACAAGGAGAACAATCAGGAAAAAGAAACCATACCTCCTCAACATATGTCTGTACCCAACTAACCCACGCTTCCTTTCTTTCTTGTCCAATATCCAGTAGTGCAGCTTTTATTGGTACAAGCAGCTCACTTTCTGGAATGCCAGGATCCGCTTTGACATTCGAAAGAAGACGGAAAAAGTTTGTGTAGTCGACTTTATCAATGGCTAAGTTGTTCAGCAGCTTGCCAATAAGCTGCTTATTATACTTAGACAGACCTAGCTTCTTTGTCATTATAGATTGATATTCATCCATGAACTTTGTCCCATACCTACAATACAGAAAATATCAAAAACGCTATCATAAATGTGGCTATTATTGCACACAGATAGTATAGAGAGAGAGAATGAATTCACCTCTCCATTACGTAATTTGCCTCATCTTTGCTGATAAGCCCAGCAGATGATAATGGTCCAGTGAACTGAGCAATATTCCATAAACCAACATCAGGTTGATTTGCAAAACAGTATCTTTTACCAGGAAGGTCAGTGGTATTCGGAGTAAACCCAGGATCGAAAGCATCTAAGAAACCAAAGGGTCCATAATCAATAGTTAAGCCCAACACACTCATATTATCAGTGTTGAGTACACCATGTGTGAAACCGACACCTTGCCACCTGGCTATCAGTAGGCAGTACGCTCTGCAACCTCAACTGCCCAGGCTGTTGTCACGAATTGTAAGGGGAGGAAGTCAATTATTAACAATCAATGACGGCATTCAAACAAAAAATTATACGAGTAAATTTACCTGCATATTTGTTGGAAGTAAGATCTATTGCTGGAGAGTCTCCCATAGCTGCCTCAAAAGATAAACCTTCACTCTTTTTAATGTTTTCGAGATGTGGGAAGTGATGACGTATTGCATAGTCTGCCAAATGGCGTACAATTTCAAGGTCCTCTTTTCCCTTGTAGCATGTATCTGGTATGAACCAAAGCGTAAAAATGACGGTGCTACGCGGCAAACAATTGCACCTGGCTCCTCTTTTGAATTGCCACTGTCATATTGAAAAAAATATCATTTAACAACAGAAGATAAAGCCAATATTTAGAGCATATATACTAAAACCTTCAAAAGAAAGATCATGGCAAAATGTTGTAGTTTTCTGCATTTTTAATAATAAATAATGGACGTATAGCAGACTATTATTTTCTACAGCACATTAAATAGTGATACCATAGTGGGGAAGATGCATGGCTACATCTCCAGATGAGCAATTAAAACTTATCATAAACACTGATGATATAGTGTGGGGAAGTTTGGAGGCCATGGAGAATCAGGATGTCCTGATGAATTTATCATTAATGAAGGAAACCACAAGTAGGCAAATAAAAGGTAACATGGGATGTTGGACAGCAAGGTACAATGTCTGATGAATTTATCATTAATGAAGGAAACCACAAGTAGGCAAATAAAAGGAAACATGGGATGTTGGAAAGCAAAGGTACAATGTTAGTACATATTTGTCGATGTTCATATGGATCATTCAGCTATGCAGTATTTCTAGAATCTGTGGATATTCATTTGGAGAATCTTGTAAATAAAAAGGGAAGGGGAAATTAAAAACCAATAGCAGATCCAGCAAAAGTTAGATTAGAAATGCAAGATATGATAACATACTCGTAGAACATATCTCGTACAACAGATTTGCCCGTCTCAACTAGACAAAGAGCGCGCGTCGTAGGGATGCCTAGCCCATGCATAGCTTCACTGCACAAGAATTCACGGATGCTGCTGCGCAGGACAGCAAGGCCATCCGCAAATCTGCTGTAAGGGGTCTTTCCAGCACCCTTGAGCTGCAACTCCCACCTCTCACCGCGTGAATTGAGAACCTCTCCTAGAGTTATCGCCCGCCCATCCCCAAGCTGGCCAGCCCATGAGCCAAACTGGTGCCCACCGTAGCACTGGGCGTAGGGCACGCTGCAGGTTTAGGGAGTGGATTTACAGAGATATACTGATAAAGAGATGCAAAGAGCGAGATAGTACAAAGTGCCGGGAGCCCAAACCTTCCGACCAAGGGAGTTGCTCCTGAGAAGAATAGAGGGAAGTCGGGCCTTTCAAACCTGAAAATGAATGAATTAGATGAGCAATGGATGGCACTGGCTGGAGGTAATATGAAGTTAATCGTGAATCCCACACTACTGTGCAAGAAGCGAAAACGAGAGACCACATTTTCTTAATGAAGTCATCATCACCATTATTTAACTAGAACATTATAGCCAGTTTGAGGTATCGTTACCAACGGATTAATAAGCAGCGTGTGGAGTTATTAGTAGTGAGTCTAGTGTGTGTGGCGTGGTCACAGGGCAGAAATGTTGCTTCATTTGTGGTGCACCATACAGCCATACTTGTAGCAGGGTTGTAAATATTTGGAGCGGTCGCGGAGGACTATTCAGGAATGCTATGGATGAAGGTGTGTGCAGGAAAACATTGCTATGAAGTTAAAAAGTAGGATGGGTGTATTGTGCGAACTTGATTTTATCCCTGTTTGAGTAGAAGATGATAACCAGTTTCAGAATTCGTTAGCAACCGATTAACCGGCGTGGTGTGCGTGTGCGCGCGTGGTGAATGGGTTATGGGGGGGGGGGGGGGGGGGGGGGGGGTAGAAGCTAGGTCGATACACGCTTCAATTAGGATATATATCTAGAACAGTTGTAACCGTGCTTGTAATAATTGGTTGCAACAGTGGTGAGTGTGTGCTGTGATCTTGACTGCCACACTGACGGAGACGCAAGCAGGAGGTGCTCTGCATCATCATCGTAGATATATACTAGTACTAGTTGTAAAATATAGGCATAGATGGTGCGGAGAGGGGTGGAAATGGTGAATCGGTGAGCGTGAGGCGAGGGTTTGACTGATGATATTTTGTGGGTGGGGGAAGAGACAGAAGGGCGGGACTCACTGGTTGTGATCCAGATCGAGGATGTCTGCGACGGCCGGGGAGTAGGCGACGAGCTTGGGCCCGTCGACGGGCGCGGAGGGGGCGACCCTGGTGTAGCAGGCGTGCAGCACCTGTGCCAAACATGAGCATGTTGGTAAATCAATTCAATTCAATGGAGCAAAAAACATGAAGGATGAATGAAATCAAATTAACCTAGCGAGCGTAGGTAGAGTAGAGAGCAGAGGAGGGGAGGGGACCTGGCGGGGTATGTTGTCGGAGCGTGGGTCGGCGGGGAGCTCGCGCACGAAGGTCTCATCCACTGCAGCTCCTCGAGCGCGCGGCGTGGGCGGGCGGGGGCCTCACTGCCGGTGGTGGCGGTGGCCATGGTCCGGAAGGGGAAGCGGCAGTGGGGGGGGGGAAGCGGCGGGGAGGAGGAGGAGGAGGGGAGGCGGCGGCGTGGGGTGGGGAGTCGTCGCCCTGCTAGGTTCAGGCTGAGGAGGTGGCGCAAGTGCTGAGGAGTTGGAGTTGGAGTTGGAGGATGGAGGAGAGGCATGGCCATACCCCCTGCACTGCACGCGTGGAGATACAATACAGCCTTCTCTTTTTTTCTCTCTGCCGAATCGAATCCTACATAGATAGAGCCACGCATCCACCGCTTTGGGCCGGCCCCTCCCTCGCCACTATAGCTGGCCAAATCAAGGAGCGGCACGGGCCGTTAGTGCCCGGGCCACTCCTCGATTTGGAGCCATGGGCCGGCACAACCCGATTGTCTTATACGTAAATTTTTCAAATTATCCTAAAGAAATTCAAATCATCATACATGACATGACATGCATGGAAAACATAGTAGACAAATCAAATAAAGAATAGCACTGATTTTTGTGACATCATTCTGCCTACCAAATAGGTCCTCGGGATGAACGTTGATCAACCGTACAATGGTGGTGACACAGCATCTCTACCAGCACTCGTTGTCAGTCCAATGCTGATACAGACACAAATATCGGCCCTATCCCTGGTCCGGACAGACCGAAGAAACATCGCATTGTCCGCCCCCACTTTCGGGCCTGGCTCGTAGTGCAATGTAGACCCCGACTACTCGGGTACCACATGCCAGCAACACCCAACAAGTTTGTTCTCACCCCGGTCCTCTTCTATCACGTTTACATACCCCTCCCTCCCTAAACAGGTCGCCATATATACTCGCCACAAACAAAAGTTTGGGCATCCATATCTACTCCCTCTGTATCAAGATATAATACTTTGTACCTACTTTATACACACATGTATAAAGTATTATATTTGATACGGAGTGAGTATATGTTTGTGTTCTATGAATGGATGATCAAAGTGCTGCTTGGCTTGGCAACTATATACTCTAGTAACTTGCATAGGTTACTGGCCAGTATTTGTCGAAATAAATGCCCCGCATATATATACTACTAGCTACTAACTGAGCTGAATGTTTACTCACCTCACGTACTGGACAAGAATGCATGCATGAAGATGCTTCATTCTCATATTTGTTACACCTAGTATATATACATCTGCTAGCTCCTCTCTGTCTTACAGATTCATTTTTCCGTTACATATAGGCTGGAGGAAAAAGAGGCCCATTATATTGGCCGAATTACCGAGTTCTTCGAGGGTACCGACATGCGCAAGTATTTCACCTGCTGCTGGTTGTTCCGTCCAGAGGATACGGTGCGTACCTACCTGAGCCAATATTGTGGTCAAATTTATATCTGTGTATCTAGAGAGTAGAGCCAATATATAGGATCCTGCTGCATGCAGGTGATGTTGGGAACAACGATGTTCGTCGATGATCACCGCCACGATAAGAAACGTGTTTTCCTCTCGGAGTATAAGAACGACAACACGCTTGCTTGCATCGTATCAAAGGTTAAGATAGTCTACGTCGATCCGAATGTAAGTGCACGTCGTACGCCCCTGTTGATCAAATCTTAATTTGCTATGCCGTCATTTGATTATATATGTATTGTTTCTCACTGTTATATATGTATGTATGCTCCCTTGATTTTTGCATGCAGATGGATCCAGGAGCTAAGGCTCAACTCCTGGCTGACACAGATCTGTACTATGATCTGCCGTATGCTATTCCCTATTCCACATTCGCTCGTATCCCGTCAGCTGGTAATTGGCCGACCTATACATTTCTGGTTTACCCACCATGCATGGTAATGTAGTTATGCAAACTAGTAGTAGTCATTGACACTTGGAAGAAATATATAGATGAATTACTGTTGTGTTTCACAATGCGCACGGTTGATTATGATAAGCCTGACTGTCTAAGTACGTTATGCCTATATTATTATCATTTGGATATATAAAACCAGCTAGCCTTTTTCTATGGCTAGCTACTTTTCGTATCATCAGCTATGAATCAAAATTATAGCGCAACAGTCAACACAGTCTGGCAACCTCAACATTATACTTATCATAAACTGTTAGATAATCTATCGCCATGTATTCTTTTAGTTATTCAGGTTAGGACTTCAGAAATGTTTGCCTAGTCTTTTCACGTGTTTGCGAGTTAGGGTGATCTACACGGATTTTCACTTTATGCATTGTTATTATTTCAGATGTGATCTGCACCTGTATTTTTCTATTCCTGTTTATAATCAAAAATATCCATCGTGTGCTTTGAATTGTCTGTATGTAGACATGAACGAGAAGTCTGGAATTTCTTCTGAGGGGGCTGGTACGCAAGTAACAACAACAACAACAGCACAGCAACGCTGCTAGACCTTTACTCCGGATGCGGGGGAATGTCTACAGGGATTTGCTTGGGTGCGGCGCTTGCTGGTGTATGAGACTTGAGACGGTAATAATTAATGGCACTCCATATATATTTTGTTGTAGAGTAATTAATGTGCTACTCCTGAGCACTAATATATATATTCTCTTTTTTCTCCTTGAAGAAATGGGCTGTTGACTCAAACAGCGATGCATGCAAGAGTTTGAAGTACAACCATCCTAGAACAGAGGTGTGCATGGCTTCTAAATTGCACCGCAGATTTGTTTTTTCTCTTTTGCTACAGCGGGTGTATATATAACGTCTTTTGTCCTCTGTGACGGTGTAGGTTCGGAACGAGAAGGCTAAGAGGTTTCTTCCTCTTCTTAAGGAATGGGCTGTTCTATGTGACACATATGTCCATAGCAACGATTCTGATTTAGTTAATCTGGTAGAGGATGAGGATTATGGTGTAGAGCCACGTGGAAAGGATGAACGCGTGGTCAAAAAGCTACTTGAGATATGCTATGGTGGCAAGGGCAGCAAGGATGGTATCTATTTTAAGGTATTACCTTCATTTCTTGCTATACTTTCTGGTTCATTTATACTTTGCTAGTACATGTGTAGTTTCTCCATAGATCGGTTTATGTAAATATTGTTTCGCAGGTGCAATGGAAGGGATATGGGCCCAAGGAGGATACCAGCTGGGAGCATATTGAAAATCTCAGGTTGATATATTAGTTGCTTTATGCTCAATGCATTGTAGTTTTGATTTGCATGCGGTGCACTGATTTGTGTTTAATAACTAGTGATTACCTGTGAAAAATAAAAAATTCGTGCAAGAGGGCCACAAGAGGAAGATTTTGCCGCTGCCTGTGAGTTCTTGCTTTTCTTTCGCCTTGTTATTTGGTTCAGTTAATTCCAAATTGGCTGATGTCATTTTACTTATGTTGCTAACTTTCGAAGGGCGACGTTGATGTAATATGCGGCGGGCCACCCTGCCAAGGTATAAGTGGCCATAATCGTCACAGAACGTTAAAAGATAAGAAAAACCAGCAAGTAGTTACGTTTATGGACTTTGTTTCATTTCTGCAACCAAAGTTTGTTCTTATGGAGAATGTTGTCGACATTCTCCAATATGCTGATGGTTCTATCGGACGATGCGCATTGAGTCGACTGGTTGCTCTCAACTACCAAGCTCGTGTTGTATGATGGCAGCTGGTTCTTACGGTCTGCCTCAGTTTAGAAGGCGGGTGTTCCTATGGGGAGCTCTCCCTTCCATGGTTTGTTTTAAGTTCCTAATTGTCACTGTAAATGTTGTGAGCTAATACAAATATACATATGTATGAGTGATCTAACGAATTTGGTTTTGCAGGTGCTCCCAAGTTTCCCCTCCTACACATGATGTAGCTTCTGTACGTGCCGGGGCTCCAAAGAAATTCTCGGTGAGTCCAATCACAAAATCAAATAAATCCAACAAGACATGTGTAATATGCTAACAAGCTTGGATTTTTTTTTGCAGCAAAACATTGTTGCGTATGAGGAAACAGAGACACCGGATTTGAAAGAGGCTATTTTCCTTGGTGGTGCCATTTCGGATTTGCCGGAGGCAAGTTGCTTACAATACATGGTTCATTTCTTCTTTCTACCTCGAATCTTATATATCTTGTACGCAGGTAGAGAATCATCAACCTCATGAAGTAATTAATTATGGTGATCCAGCCAAGACTGACTTTCAGCGCTATATACGACTAATCGTAAAGGTAATACATATAGATATATTGATAATACGAATTTCCTTTCTTTTATTTCCAAAGGGCATTTCTATGTGCTCTAAGTATCAGTTGTACCCTGCCCGGCGTGTAGTGAGTTTAATTGCTGATGTTCCAGACATGCTAGACGATT
Organism: Poa pratensis; assembly: GCA_947311845.1. Taxonomy (NCBI): domain Eukaryota; kingdom Viridiplantae; phylum Streptophyta; class Magnoliopsida; order Poales; family Poaceae; genus Poa; species Poa pratensis. Next base: position 6,168,363 of record CAMZMU010000014.1, read on the forward strand.
CATTTGATGGTATCAGTAGTTTTCCTCAAGAAGAAGGCAAACTCTTTGATCACCAGCCTCTGCAGCTAAACGAAGACGATCATCACCGTGTCCTACAGATTCCCCCAGAGAAATTACGTGACTGGTTTGTTTCGTTCTTTGCTGTCTGCTCCCCTTCACTACTAGAAACAACACCTTTCGACCAGGGCCGATTTTGCCTCTAGTCCTGGGTGGCTTAAGACCCGAGACTAGAGGGGGCACTAGTCCCGGGTCAAACGTTTTCCATTTGTCCCGGGTCGTGAGGGAGCTCTAGTCCCGGGTGGTGCGACGACCCGGGACCATAGGTGCGTTGGCAGGGCTGCCCAGGGCGTGGGCCACGCGAGAACATCTCGTCCCGGGTCGTACCACGACCCGGGACAAGAGGTGGAGCTTTTGTCCCGGGTCGTGATATCACCCGGGACCATTTCTCGCCGTGCATCATCTTCTACCCCCGAGAGCAGCCCCTCCATTTTTCAGCTCGAGTTCATCTTCATTTGCTCCATTGTTTCCTCTCTCTAGCTCAAGTTTATCCCCGTTTTTTCTCACTATTGTCAAGATTAGCGGCAGCCATCTATCCGAGGGTTAGCAACTTGATCCTTTCATCCGTCATTGCCCATTTTAGCTCATTTCTTTACTAGCTTAGCTCATTGCATTTTTGTAGTGCTTGGTAGGTGTTTGATGAAATGCCTAAGTTAGGAAGTTCATTTGTTTCATATGCAATTTAAGCTAAATTAAAAAAAAATTGTGTGTTCCAGTGTCGTGCTCACCGTCGTTGATCGCCCCGGTTGTCCCGTCACCGGCACCACCTCGGTAAGCATATTTCTTGAAACTTTTATTTTTAAAAATCTTAGTTGTATGATTTAGATGCATAATTATTATTTGTATTTTTTTATTAGTTGTATAATTGTTTGTTATATATATAGTGCCATGGTTTTGACACATGCCCACACCGGCCCTCGTCCGCTCTATTATTCGGATGTGGTATGATTGTTGTTATAACTATATATTTGTTTCGTTTTGTGTTTATGACAATCATGCCGACCAACTTGACATAGATATATTTTTATCTAGGAGGTAGTTGAACCGGAAATTCCAACCGACCCTATTGTCGAGTATTTTATAAAAGAAAACAATGATTTGAAAGCAAAACTGAAAAGAAGTGAAGATCTTCGTCTCCAATGCCTAGAAGAGAACAGGAAATTGGTGTCCAAGCTTGCCGACATCGCCGATGAACACCAGTTTAAGCTTGCCGACGTCGCCGATGCTCACGAGATCAAGATGGATGTAATGCGCTTGAAGATTAAAAAAATTAGAAATTATGCCATTAGTCAAGAGGCTTGGTATCATTATGTTGTTGGTTCAGTAGTTACCTTAGTTGCGATTTTGATCGCATTTGTTGTTGGGTTTAAATTCTTTGGATAGTTGTATCTTGGTTTAAATGTATGTTTTATGAGAACTATGTATTACATTTGGTCACTACTGTACTTTGGTTTTAATGTGATGAACTTGTATTAATGAATATGGTCAGTTGTCTATTATGTTCGTTTACCGTAATGGGTTTTAGCATCGTGATTGCGTTTGACATACTTATATAATGCAGATGAGCCATCCATGGATGTACGCTGACCGACGCTCTAGAGAGTACATGCAGGGCGTGCAATCTTTTCTCAAAGTGGCTGAGGCGAATCAGCGGGATGGTTTTATGTTATGTCCATGCCTTAAATGTCAGAATGAGAAGGATTACCCTCGGTCACGAACCCTTCACATCCACCTGATAGAGCATGGTTTCATGCCCGGCTATAATTGTTGGACCAAGCATGGAGAAAGAGGGGTTATGATGGAAGACGACGAAGAAGAAGAGAACGATGACAACTACATGTACCCTGAATACGATGGTAATGCAACTGGGGAAGATGAAGATGAAGAGGTACCAGATGAGCCCATCATACATGATGAATTACGTGGGGTCATCGTTGATGCACAGAACAAAGTAGAAAGTGAACTTGAGAAGTTGAAGTTGGATCGCATGTTAGAGGATCACAAAAAAAGTTGTACCCAACTTGCGACGATGACAACACAAAGCTCGGCACCACACTGGAATTGCTGCAATGGAAGGCGGAGAATGGCTTATCTGACAAGGGATTTGGGAATTTACTGAAAATAATGAAGAAAAAGCTTCCAACGGATAACGAATTGCCTGACAGTACGTATGAAGCAAAGAAGGTTATCTGCCCTCTAGGATTAGATGTGCAGAAGATACATGCATGCATTAATGACTGCATCCTCTACCGCGGTGAGCAGTACGAGAATATGAATGAATGCCCGGTATGCGGTGCATTGCGGTATAAGATCAGACAAGATGACCCTGGTGATGTTGAGGGTCAGACCCCCAGGAAGAGGGTTCCTGCCAAGGTGATGTGGTACGCTCCTATAATACCACGGTTGAAACGTTTGTTCAGAAACAAAGAGCATGCCAAGTTGTTGCGATGGCACAAAGAGGACCGCAAGAGCGACGAGATGTACAGACACCCGGCTGATGGGTCGCAGTGGAGAAAAATCGATACAGAGTTCAAGGAATTTGCACGTGACGCAAGGAACTTGAGGTTTGGTCTAAGTACGGATGGCTTTAATCCTTTTGGGGAGCAGAGCAGCAGTCATAGCACCTGGCCTGTGACTCTATGTATCTATAACCTTCCTCCTTGGTTGTGCATGAAGCGGAAGTTCATTATGATGCCAGTGCTCATCCAAGGCCCGAAGCAACCCGGCAACGACATTGATGTGTACCTAAGGCCATTAGTTGATGAACTTTTGCAGTTGTGGTACGAACCAGGTGTACGTGTGTGGGATGAGCACAAACAACAGGAATTTGACCTACGAGCGCTGCTGTTCGTAACCATCAATGATTGGCCTGCTCTTAGTAACATTTCAGGACAGTCAAACAAGGGATACAATGCATGCACGCACTGTTTAGATAAGACTGAAAGTATACATTTGGGAAACAAGAATGTGTACCTGGGGCATCGTCGATTTCTCCCGAACAGTCATATCGTAAGAAAGAAAGGCAAGAATTTCAACGGTGAGGCAGATCGCCGGAAGAAGCCTAACCTCCCTGATGGTGATGTTATATATGACATGGTCAAGAATTTAGAAGTAATCTTTGGAAAGGGTCCTGGCGGACAGTCTGTTCCGCATGACGCTCACGGACACGTACCCATGTGGAAGAAGTGCTCTATATTCTGGGAGCTACCCTATTGGAAAGTCCTAAAGGTCCGCTCTGCAATCGATGTGATGCACGTGACGAAGAATGTTTGCGTGAACCTGCTAGGCTTCCTGGGCGTGTATGGGAAGACAAAAGATACGCCGGAAGCAAGAGAGGACCAGCAACTTATGAAAGACCCAAACAACCTGCATCCAATGAAAACGGATAAAGGACGTCTAAGTCCTGCTAGCTACGCTCTTACCAAAGAAGAGAAGGAGATATTTTTTGAAGCCTTGAGCAGTATAAAGGTCCCGTCTGGCTTCTCGTCGAATATAAAGGGAATAATAAATATGGCAGAGAAAAAGTTCCAGAACCTAAAGTCTCATGACTGCCACGTGCTTATGACCCAATTGCTTCCGGTTGCATTGCGGGGGCTTCTACCGGAAAATGTTCGACTACCCATTGTTCAGCTATGTGTGTTCCTCAATGCAATTTCGCAGAAGTCAATCAGTCCAGCCACTCTAGTAAGGTTACAGAAGGATGTGCTCAATGTCTCGTTAGTTTTGAGTTGGTGTTCCCACCATCCTTCTTCACTATTATGACACATCTCCTAGTACACCTGGTCGACGAGATTCTCATTCTGGGTCCTGTATTTCTACACAATATGTTCCCCTTTGAGAGGTTCATGGGAGTCTTGAAGAAGTATGTTCATAACCGTGCTAGGCCAGAAGGAAGCATCTCCAAAGGCTATGGAACAGAGGAGGTCATTGAGTTTTGTGTTGACTTTATTCCTGGCATTAAGTCGATTGGTCTTCCTGAATCGCGACATGAGGGGAGACTGAGTGGAAAAGGCACTCTAGGAAGGAAATCATCAATATGTAGGGACGGGCATTCTTTCACACAAGCCCACTACACCGTTCTACATAATTCAACTTTGGTGGCTCCGTATATCCAAACACACAAGGATATTGTACGCTCCAACAACCCGGGAATGAATGACTCCATTATTGCAAAGGAACACATGGAGAATTTTGGCGGTTGGTTGGAAACACATTTGAACAATAACAACACAGTCTCAGATGAGCTGTACTTGTTGTCTAAGGGACCATCTTCGACTATTTGGACTTTCCAAGGGTACGAGATAAATGGGAATACATTTTACACGAACGCCCAAGATAAAAAGAGCACCAACCAAAACAGTGGTGTCCGCTTTGATGATTCAACAAACGTCAATGGGCGAACCGTCACGGTCACATATTATGGTTATATAGAGCAGATATGGGAACTTGACTATGGAGCTTTTTTTAAGGTCCCTTTGTTCTGGTGCAAATGGTTCAATCTGAAAGGCGGCGGGGTAAATTAGACCCACTGTACGGGATGACTACAGTGGATCTCAATAATCTTGCGTACGACACCGAACCATTCGTTCTAGCAAATGATGTGGCTCAGGTTTTCTATGTGAAGGACATGTCTACCAAACCCAAAAAAAGGAAAGATAAGCAAGCAGATACATCAGCCGATGAGCCAAAGCGGCACATAGTTCTTTCAGGGAAAAGAACCATCGTGGGAGTGGAGGACAAGACAGACATGTCAGAAGATTACAATAAGTTTCATGAAATTCCGCCCTTCAAAGTGAACACTGACCCAAGTCTGAAGTTAAATGATGAACCTTGTCCATGGTTACGGCGCAATCAGAAGAAAGGGACACACACGAAGAAAAAAGTGAACACTAGATAGGGATGTTGTTGGTGATGTGTAATAATGTATTAATGTAAAAAAAATCATATTTAGAAGTTTTTCATATTTAAATTTATATTTAGTAGTTTTTCATATTTAAATTCATATTCAGAATGTTTGTGAAACTTTTGTCGAAAATCAAGTTTATTATTTCACATAGCAACTAGTACACATAAAAAGACTCTATGCAAGAGGATATATCTTTATTTAATCCGGTTACAGCTGGAGTGCATCACGCTTACATCTTTATTTAATCCGATTACAGCTGGAGTGTATCACACGCTTACATCTTTATTTAATCCGGTTACAGCTGGATTCCATGCCATTTTTATTTTACTAACTTCTGCCTCGTCCTAAGCCGCGGGGTCCATCACGCGCGCTCCTCACCCAAAGAGTAGGAACCAAAAAAGTGAAGACTAAAAAAGGAAAAGAACGGAGTCGTAGCTAGGGGCAGCCTCCGGTCTCCCCCCTGGGCTTTATATAAGCAAAACTAAAAAAGGAAAAGAACGGAACCCTCAGAAGTTGACAGTGAGTGCTGAACATGTCCGGGAGGGGGGCTATATATAGGGTCATGTGGCTCACGAAGTTGTCCTGGTATTGCTGATCCAACAGCTCACAAGCCCTCAGAAGAAACACACCTCTGATTCAACGGCTCACAAGCGGTTGAAAGAAACACACGATCCATGTGATTCTTTAGTCCCGGTTGGTGTTACCAACCGGGACGAAAGCTAGGTCCGTCACGTGTCCTCCCCCAGTGCTGCCCTAGCCACATGTCCTACCTCAGCCCTGACCTGGTCACACGTGTCATGCCCCAGCCCTGACCTGGTCCCACGTGTCCTGCCCAAGAGACGTGCCCTCAAGATCTATATATATATATGTACGTAAACCCTAATATGAGCGGGAGGGGGGCTATATATAGGGTACGTAGCTAGGGAACCCGAATGTTTTGTGTTTGAGCGCCACTTCGATCCAAGCAGCGGTAAGACATCTCTGATGATCTACAACCGTCCGGCAAGACATCTCTGATGATCTACAACCGTTTGGAACGGTCGCAGGTCATCAGAGACGTCTTGCCGCTGGTTGCCCAAAGATGCCTCTCCGAGTGACGCTGGTAGGGGAGGGAGAGGGCAGCACCTTGGGGATTTTGTATTCGGTCGACGAACTGAAGGATTTTCTAGATAGAACAAAACACACGGTTTCTCCTGCATACAGCCCAACGCTGGCTCGTGAGTGCCCGCATATCAAAATGCAGCGTTGGGCGTATGCAGGGAGTCCGAATGCTTTGAATACCAAACTGAACTACAATGAGTGCCGTGAGTGCCCGGGAGGGGGGCTATATATAGGGTCGTGGCCCCTTTAGTCCCGGGTGGTATCACGGCCCGGGACTAGAAACACACCCTTGATCCAACGGCTCACAAGCCCTCAAAAGAAACACACCCCTGATCCAACGGCTCACAAGCGCTCGAAAGAAACACACGATCCGTGTGCTTCTTCCTTATTGGTGGGATTCCCTTTAGTCCCGGTTAGTTAATGCATTTTAAATTTAAACTATATTAGTTAAGGCATTTTAAATTTAAACTATATTAGTTAATGCATTTTAAATTGAAAATGGCACGCGAGAAGATGTGAAAAAATATGACTTTCAAATTTAAACAATATTAGTTAATGCATTTTAAATTTAAACTATATTAGTTAATGCATTTTAAATTGACTTTCAAAATGGTAAAATTTATTAATGCATTCTAAATTGAAAATGGCAAGCGAGAAAATGTGAAAAAATATGACTTTCAAAATTAAACAATATTAGTTAATGTATTTTTTAAATTGAAAATGGCAAAATGGTTAATAGTTTGAATAGTTAGAACAATTATTTTAGAAAACAGAAAATTGCTTTGGATTAGTTTAGCAAATTCAAAAACTTTTCATGTTGAAATTTTTTTTAGATTCGAAAGTATGCAGAAGCTATTCAAATTCATATTCAAATTAAGTTTTCAAAGAATTGCGCGCGAAAGTTTGAAAATTTAGGCGGGTGAACGAAAAAAAGTACCTTCTTGTTCCGGGTGGTGCCACGACCCGGGACAAGAGCTCTCTTTGCGCGCGCTGGGCGAAAAGAGCTCTTGTCCCGGGTCGTGGCACCACCCGGAACAAGAGGGTACCCTCTTGTCCCGGGCCGTGGCACCGCCCGGGACGAGAGGCTTTTCGTATATAAGCGCGGCCGTTGACCCGGGTCGAGCCACGACCCGGGAGACCATCTCCTCAGCGCCCCCGCGCCGCGACCATCTCCTCCGACGCCGGCAGGCTGCCCGCGGCCGCCGCCCGACCTCCACCGCCCATCCTCCACCGCCCGTCCGCCTCCGCCCGACCTCCACCGTCCGCCTCTGCCCGCGCCTCCACCGCCCGAGCGCCTCTGCCGCGCCTCCGCCCGACCTCCACCGCCCGAGCCCGCGCCTCCACCGCCCGAGCCAGCCCGAGCCCTCTGCCGCGCCTCCGCCCGACCTCCGCCCGAGCCCGCGTCTCCACCGCGCCGTTCTCGCCGCCCCGCCCACTCCGCCGCCGCCGGCCGCCAAGGTGAGCTTTTCCTAAGTTTTTTTTGCTAAGTTTTTCCTAATTAAGTTAGTGTAATTTGCTAATTAAGTTAGAGGTTAGTGTAATTTGCTAAGTGTTAGAAATTTTGCTTATCTTATCTTAGTAATTAAGTTAGTTGTTGTTAAGTGTAGTATATACTTATCTTAGTATATTTGCTTAGGTAGATTTTGCTAAGTGTAGAAATATTTTAGTGTAGTCGGTGAGTCGGTCAGTCGGTAAGTCGTGTAGTCGGGAAGTCGGGTAGTCGTGTAGTCGGGAAGTCGGGAAGTTGGGTAGTCGTGTAGTCGGGAAGTCGGGAAGTCGGGTAAATTATAGTTAGTTAGCGTAAATTATAGTAAGTTAGCGTAAATTATAGTTAGTTAGGTGTAATTTAGCTAAGTGTAATTTTGCTAAAGTCGTGAAGTCGGAAAGTCGGAACGGAAAGTCGGAAAGTCGTGAAGTCGGAAAGTCGTGAAGTCGGGAAGTCGGAACGGAAAGTCGGGAAATTCCCGACTTCACGACTTTCCGATTTCCTGACTTCACGACTTTCCGACTTCCCGGTTTCCCGTTTTCACGTTTTCCCGTTTCACGTTTTCCCGGCTTCACGTTTTCCCGGCTTTCCCGGTTTCACGTTTTCCCGACTTCACGACTTCCCGGGAAAACGTGAAACCGTGAAGCCGGGAAAACGTGAAACCGGGAAAACGTGAAAACGGGAAACCGGGAAGTCGGAAAGTCGTGAAGTCGGGAAATCGGAAAGTCGTGAAGTCGGGAAATTCCCGGCTTCCCGGATTCCCGGTTTCCCGGTTTCACATTTTCCCGGCTTCCGGTTTCACGTTTTCCCGGCTTCCCGGCTTCCCGGTTTCCCGGTTTCACGTTTTCCCGGTTTCACGTTTTCCCGGTAACACATACAATACACATGAAGTATCGCTCATGTTAGTTTAAATTTTGATATGGTATATTTGTAGATGTAATTTTGCTAAGTGTAAAGTTCGCTGCATTGAATTATTCTGCTAATGCTATCATTGTTTTATTTTCTTTTGTAATAGTTAAGCAATGGACGATGGAGATGTTCCTCCCTTCCAATCCAGAGAAGGGGAAGATGTGTTGCTCGACTATATCCGGCAACCCGCGGATGGTGATGAACACATTGGAGCAGAAGAAGATGGCTCCGAGTTTTCGAACGAGTCCGGTGAGGGAATGGAGGTGGAACGAAGCGTCCAAGGGTAAACTAGCACAGTTCGTGAACCCCCGCAGTCCGGCGTGGTATATTAAGCCTCTATTTGATCAGATGTAAAATTTTATTTGTATATATATATTAACAAATGTTTCTTCTTTTTAGACCTCCGCATCGACCCAAACCAGTAAACAAGGCCATGCCAAAGGGTTGGGAACAAAAGATCATTTCAGAATTGAGTCAGTCTCTTCAGATGGCAAACCGTTGGCGCCTCCGAAGAGCGCAACTAAGTTTGTGCATCAATGTGGAGTTGTTGTCAGGGACAATGTTCCGATCAGCCTTTCGGAATGGAATCAGATAAAAAACTTAGAGGGCAATTATTATGTCACCGAGAGAACTAAAGATATATGTTGGAAGAAGCTCATGGCACATTTCACTCTGCTGGTGTTCGATAGTCCCGAAAGGACAAAAGCCATGACGGACAAAGTCAAGCATTGGGCTCTGAAGAAGATGGCTGAACAATTCAATAAATGGAAGAATAGATTATACCAAAATTGGGTCGACAAAGAGAAAGTTCCAGATTTCACTGGGACACTAGAGAGGCAGCGGGCTCACTGGCCGGCATTTCTGCAATACAAGAATTCAGAAGAAGCCAAGGAAAGATCGGCCAAGAATAAGTTGAATGCAGCGAAGAAGATATATCACCATCAGTTGGGTGGAGGTGGCTACGTAACTGCCGAGACTAAGTGGGATCGGATTGAGGCCACTATGCGCCAAAAAGGGGTCATTCCAGTTACAGATTTGTGGCCCCGTAGGGTCAGAAATTGGATACTTGCTCATGGGGGGGAGTATGACGTCGCAGCAGGCGAAGTAATAGTTGATGAAACGAAAGAAACTCCTATACCCCGGCAAACAATTCTGGATGCAATCGCCGATGCTCATGAGGGAAGGTTTTATCCCGACAGAGAATACGACGAGCTGTGGAAGGCTCTCGGTACTAAAAAAAAGGAGGATCTGTTCGAGGCAGGGAAGATGTGACGTGGCATGAAGGGTTTCCTGAGGACCGTGAGTCTTATAGAAGCCGAGAAAGAGCAAAGAGGAGGAAGGAGCTGGAGCAAAACGACCGGTTGAGCAAAGTGGAAAATATCATTAGCCAACAACAACGGGAACTAGATGAATTGCGGCGCGCGCAATCTTCTCGAGGGGCAACTCATCAGCTGCAGCTGCAAGATGAGGGTCCGTCTCAACGGAAAAGCAGCGTGGCTTCCGCGACGGTCGTTGCTGATGAGGCATCGAACCAAACATACCCCGTGGATTCTATCACTGAGAAGACAACTTGTGAGCTACATGAGGCAGTGAGAAACATAACCATGAAGGCGGCGGACGGCTATGCTTTACCTTGTGAATCTACAGCACTGTATTGTGGCAATGAGATTCCAAATGGCTATGCTCGTGTCGGCGTGGATCAAGTTTACCCCGGATATGCATCACTCGAACTTCATTTCCCTGGAGGTGATGATGAGAGGACACTGGGAGATGTCCAGGGTGGACTCATTCTATGGCCCAAGAAATTGATCATGTTTCCAGGCTGGACACCGCCGTCAAGGCCACCGTCGCCTTATCGATCTCCGTCGCCGCGTCAGCCGACTCCGTCGCCGCGTCACTCGCCGCGTCAGCCGACTCTGTCGCCGCGTCAGCCGACTCCTGAGCCGTCTCCACCGCCTCCGCCCACTAAGGCTAACGGTCGAAAGGGGATGAAGACCACCGCCATGGGTTCTCGACCCAAACCCCGACTTGAGCCCCTGCCAAAAGTACCGAAGGTTCCTCCCCGAGACCTTACGACGTCGAGTGTACTGATCCAGAGGAAGATAGGGTGTGGCTACAAACAGAATCGAGAAGACAGTTTGCAGAAATGGTTGAGAAAAGAAAACCTAAGCCAAAGGAAAAGTATTCGGAAGCTCAAACACAATTTGCTGTTAGTTTCCTTACTCAGCCATCGCAAATTTCGATAAATGGGCCAGATGACTATGTACGGACTATGAGGAAAAATCCACCCGCGCGCAATTTGCTGCAGAACTTGGTATTTCACTTTCTCAGCTGGATGCAGATGATCTCCCCCTCCAGGTGGCACCTACTAGATGGACCTGGGAATACGGGAAGGATCTAGTGTCACCTGATGAGCTCCAGAATCTACCAACACAGATGACAAGACTGCTTAAATGGTACAAGAATGTCACAAGTGAAGGTCGAATATTTATCCCGGTGAAAATTACAGATGAACATTTCAACGGTGCAGACGAGGCAACTATACCTATTGAAGAAATCTATCAGTTATACCAGCTTGACGCCCTCGACTTGAGCATCCTCACTACCTATTGTCTGTAAGTGATTCAATTCATTTATTTTCTAAAATAAAGTCTATAGCTTAGCTCGGTCATTGCCTGTTCTAATTATGCTCACTACGGTATTATGCAGAATGAAGAGCGATGAATGTGACAGAAACCGAGTGTTTGAGATTGGGTTCATCGACCCAAGCCGAGTTAATGAAAAATTGCTACGTGACCACCACGAGGAAACGGTGAACAACTTGTTTAGGTCCATCCGGGACCAAAATTATAAAGGGAAGATATTGTTTCCTTACCACTTAAGATAAGAGTCTTACTGTCTTGTACACATTGGTTTTTGCTTTCTCGATGTTAAGTGTAACTGATTAGTTACTGACATATATAAACGTGCGCAGCGGCCATTACATTCTGTTAATCATTGAAATCGATAGAGCAGAAGTTGAAATTTTGGACTCATTGCACTGGCCCAAAGAGCGGCACGAATATATCCAAGGAGTGCTCAAACGGTAATTTTAATCTTTATCGTATTACATCGGTCTCTTTCCTTCCATTCCTGAGATATCAAGTAACTAATTAATAACTCGTTTATTCAATTGTTTGATGTGCAGGGTTTGGAAAGCTTTCCGAACCGCTAATGCTACACCTGGTCAATTTAAAGAGGAACTTACTTTTGTTTACCCCAAAGTAAGTAGTACGAGCTAGGTGTTCGCGCATCCTTTTTAATTCAAATTTCAATACCATCGTGATGCTTGATTATTATTTGACTGAAATCTATTCTCGTGTAGTACTTGGATAGGCGGCCTTCCGGGACCAATTTGTGTGGATATTACGTCTGCGAGTGGATTCGCACGATAGTCTCTGAGCGGAACCCAGGGACATTTATCGAAGTAAGTGTACAAATAACTTCACAATTTCATTTTATAACCATCAATTGTGTTGAGTGTCATTCATAATTTCTGTTATGATGATTGAAATTCATATTAATCTCCCTTCTTGTATAGATGGATCGAATGCGGAGGGACCTGCAACTAAAGGACCGCTTTCGACCAATTTGCGAGGAAATTGCGGGCTTTTTGATGAACTATGTCTTAGACATGAAGGGAAAATACAATGGCGCCAGATCAAATTAGATGACGGGCTCTAGTAGTGGCTAGCTTGATGATCTCCATGTAATCGAATATATGACGGTTCTAGTCCCTCTTATATATGGGATCTTTATATGTAAATTAATCCAGGAAACCGGGAAGCCGGGATATCGTGAAAACGGGAAGCCGGGAAAACGTGAAACCGGGAAGCCGGGAAGCCGTGAAAACGTGAAACCGGGAAGCCGGGTAGCCGGGAAAACGTGACGTCGACTTTCCCGACTTCACGACTTCCCGACTTCCCGACTTTCCCGACTTCACGACTTTCCCGACTTCACGACTTCACGACTTTCCCGGCTTTACGACTTTCCCGACTTCACGACTTTCCGTTCCGACTTCCGACTTCCGATTTCCCGACTTTCGCATAAAGCTTTCTCTTACGAATATTTTGATATGCTATATGTATTTTTCTGATTTACAGATAATTAACCATATTTTTTGCAAATTATTCATAATATACAACAACCGAAACGGAAAAAACCACAGCCCGCCACGTGGGCGCATCTCTAGTCCCGGGTTGTATTACAACCCGGGACTAGAGATCCTCTCGCATGCGCCATGTGCTGCCCCGCGTGGACCTCTCTGGTCCCGGGTCGTAGCACACCCCGGACTAGAGGGGGGGGCCTCTAGTCCCGGTTCCAATGTACCGGCTGGACATCCCTCCCCAAAGGCCTCTACCACCCGGGACTAAAGGCGTGGTTTCCACTAGTGCTTTGTCTCTTGGGTGAACTTGCTGACTTTTGTTTTGCAGGGATCCAATTTCCGTGCCCTGATAGGTGTCGTGGTAGGAGCGAATAGTACCGTTGAGATTGATCCTAATGTTGAGCGGGTGTACATAAGGCCTGGAAAACCATTGGTAATGATTCTACTGCCTAATTCCTGTAACCATGTTTCGACCGCACACATGACCCAAAATGTTAGAACTTATCAGACATAAAAATAAACAGATGGATGATGTTGCATTTTATTATATCCTCTGACATTTTATACTACTCAATCAAGATCTTTGTTATATAAGTACTTTAAGTTGCTGATGAGCTTGTTCATGTCGCCAGGTTCCCCACTATGCTATTACATACAAGTACGGCACATCACGTAAGTAAGTATATGTACCAACCATTTTTCCTTGCTTTCTCTACTTGAATTGTACTGGAGCTGTTCGTTTACACAAGATGCCCTATATATCATGGATTGTTCTGTAGGCCGTTCAGTCGGTTGTGGTGGGATGAGACAGTTGGTACAGTGGTGACCAGAGCCGAGCCACACAACCAGGTCAGCTTGGGCATAAGTTGTTCTATTGTTCTGGGCAATCATGTTTTGGCCGACTTTGTTTCTGAATGTGTTGGTTATGCTGCCTGCAGACTATACTGCATCCAGACCAGCTGCGGGTTTTGACTGTTCGTGAGAATGCAAGGTTGCAGGGATTCCCAGATTACTACCGGATGTATGGTCCAATCAAGGAGAAGTATGTTCACTGCACAGTTAATCACATATGGTTGTTTGTTTGCAGGTTGTAAACTGTGACTGAACATTTGCTTGCTGTTTGTTAATATCGTGATACTTGCGTGCAGCTACATACAAGTCGGCAATGCCGTGGCGGTACCTGTTGCCCGAGCATTGGGCTACTCCCTGGGCTGGGCATACCAGGGTGAGTCGGAGGGGAGTGATCCGCTCTTTGTGCTGCCCGAGAGCTTCACCGATATCAGACAGAGGGAGGTAGTAGAGCAGTAGAACGCGAGCTTCGTTTTCGTCTCGGTCTGCTGGGATTAAAGAGCTGCATCTTGTTATGAGTGATTGTAGTAGGAGTAACATTTGTTGCTGGTTGAACTTGATCCTTGGTTGGTTCCATTTAAAAGTAGAACCATTCAATGTTGCTAGTGTAATGTTCCAGTATGTCGTCTGCTGTTTGCAATTGCAGTTGGTCTGATATTGCATTGAACTGGTTTGATGAATTATATTGGCTGTTAATCTATGCAAGGGTTGGAGGGTACGATATGCGAAGCCTATATATGCATGATCTTTGTCTCCGGATAAAAGTATTATTCATATTGCTAGTGTAGTTTATGATTGCCGATGGTCCGATATATCTTATACAGTACATAGCAATTTTCAGCTCAAGCGATCTGTTGTCCCACTAGTGGTGGTTCACAGATGTAAACTTGTTCTACACATGTTCCTATATAAAGCCTATATGAAATAGCAGGCATATGCAACCTGCAATGGTAAACAGCAGACAAGTCTCGTCCAAAATTGCTATAGCACTATATTGTAATGCATGAAAATGTATTACGCAACACTTGTAATGTCCCAAAATAAAAAAAAGTCTCGTCCAAAATTAATTACAACAGCACACTACAACCAAAAAAGAACTTGTTCGTTCTCTGCAGTTAGTACCTTTTTAATGCAGAATCTATCTATTCTTTCTATATATAATAGCGCTCCTCTTCAGCCATCGCTCGCGCTGCCCACGTCACACGCGCACTGTTCACCTACAGTACACCCACTTCTACAGCCCGCACTCTACAGTACTCTTTTTTCTTTTGCCTTTTTCTTCAGCCATGGCTCCCATTGCCACGTCACGGACCCGCACTTCTACAGTTTTTTTGTTTTTTTTGCCTTTTTCGCTATAATATGTACATGAACTATATGCGTGCCGACGAGCAGGTTCCATTCCCGTGATCGGTTTCGAGTTTGGTCGATTCTAACACCTTAATTTTGGATCCAAACTCGCAAAAACATCTGATGAATTTTGTCAAATTCGTCGCACTCAGTCATCTGTTTAAATTTTCCTTTCACAAAAAGATGAATATCAACCTGCCGAACAACTTTCATGTTTTAACCTTTTAGTTTTGACGGACATAAACATATTTCTCTCCAATCTTCAAATTCGTTGTATTTTTGGCTGCGCACAAAAAAAACAAATTCTGACGGATTTCAAAATTTTGAAACTCGAGGTGGCCACGTCGCCCTGGCACCGTAGAAGCGCCGTCGCTTCGTCATCCGCCGGTAAGCGTGCATTTTTGCGCAAAGGCCCCTACATGTTTTGAAATTTGCGAACCGGTCTTCCCCACCCTCTCCCCTCCTCTTTCCTCCTCCGCTCAGACGGAGACGCCGCCGGCGCCGAGCTCCTCCCCCGACAAATCGAAGCACACAAGGAACTCCGCCGTTGTCCCCTCTACCTCTAAGAAATTTTCAAATTTAAGAAATTTTCAAACTTTACACATAAAGGTTGCACCAAATATCCATTGTGTACAAAAGTGAAATTAAGAAATTCTTAAAATTTAGAAATTTTAAAACTTTTCGCATAAACTAAGAAATGTTCATTTTGTTGTGGATTTTTTGGATTAGTTTTCCAAATATTTTTTGTATTTTCTGCTGAAAAAAACCCAGCGGATTTCACAATTTTGTATCACAAAGTGCGCGCCCGCTCCGCGTCGTCGATCACGGATCCGACGGCCCACAATTTTTGGAAAGTACAGGGACCTTTTCGCAACGACGCGGTCATCGCCGTGATCAAGAGGGACTTATTTGCAATTATCGAACAATCTAGGGACCTTTTCGCAACGACACGGTCATCGCCGTAGATGACGTTATCACGACATCACAGTGGACCTGACCTGCCAGGATTTTTTTCCCTTTCCAGAAACATATTTAGAAAATGTTTAATCCCTGACAGGTGGGACAGGTTTATTTAAACAATTTCCAGAAAAATGAAAAAAGTTTCAAAAATCAATATCTCTGAATATATCCATTGAAAAAATATGAATAATATATCAAAACCTTCATAAAAAATACATGCTAACTACTTATGCTAAAAAACAAACAAATATGTATATTTAAATTTGGTAAATACTTGGAGAAAATTCAAATGTATTTTATCTAATTACAGTTAAATATTCATAGGAAAATACAAACATATTTGAACATTCCAATTTGGTCAATATTTGGATGCAATATAAATGGACTTTCCCTAATTGTGGAATAAAATCCAAAAAATGTGCATTTCCACTAAATATGTACTTATGGGAAAATAGAGCCATAATTGAACATTTCGATTTGCTAAAAATTTAGAGATACCCTACAATATATCAACATGCTCAGAAAAATAAATATTTAGGAGATAATTTAAATGCATTTTCTCTAACTACATTTAAATATTCATAGCAAAATACAAACAGATTAGAACATTCCAATTTGCTAGATATTTGGATATTCTCTAAAATACATAAAAAATGCTCAGAAAAAAAATAAATGCTAACTATTTATGGCAAAATGCAAACATATTTGAACATTTCAATTTGGTCAATATTTAGATTCAATATAAATGAACTTTCCCTAATTGTGGAATCAAATCCAAAAAAGGATTTTCACTAATTATGTATTCAAACTAAATATTAATGATAAAATAGAAGTATAATTGAACATTCCAATTTGCTAAAAATTTAGAGATATTCTAGAATATATCAACATGCTCATAAAAATAAATACTACTTACTTATGGCAAAATACAAACATATTTGAACATAATCTAAACAAACTTCATCTAATTATTGATTTAAATTTGATAAATGCTCACATAATGCATTTTCCTAAATATGGAGTTAACTTAAGAATTTATGGAAACATACAAGCATATTTGAACATTTCAATTTGCTAAATATTTGAAGTTACATACCATCATAAAATACACTTTAAATTATGCAGCAGAATTAACACCACAGGCGCGGCGTGCCGCCGCGCTAATTTTCCTAGTGTTTATTAATCAAAGTAACCATTTCTATAGTTCTGGTTGTTAAGAATTCAGGATTACCACGCAAGAATTTGACAATGGATCTTCCTACAAGTTACTGCAGGATCAAGGTTTTGTGTTGTAGCTTTCACCGAACAGCTTCGGGAGATTTTAATCAGCCCGCCACAGGCAAAAGCTTAGCAGTGTTGCTTATTTTGGCCTGAAACCAGGACTAGAGTTGACAGGTTGAACCGAAAATATAACTCATATACTCATCACCTAGAGTCAAAAAATAGTGTTCGAAAAAAAGGAGAGCCAAGAAACAGAGTACCACATACCAAGATCCCCTTCCGTTTTGCCCAGTTACTACTTGCTTTGCTGCTACTCCTCTTACTTTTTTCTCGTTGCTTCCAAAGTTGGCTTCTGTTCTCAGAGTTCAGTACTACCAAGCAGGCTAATGAGTAAAGACATAGAATTGCTAACTAGTGCTGTACATGGTACTGAATTTTCGTTTCTATAAGAATATAGTTTGAGTAGCACTAAACACCACTAAGGGGTCAGATTTTGCGAGTGCTTCGAACAAGAACACGTACAGGAAACATATGTGACAGATATGTTTACGGACAAAACTGAACCTGTACAAGGACGGAGATCAGCGTCCAAGTCCGGCGAGTGCTGTGGCGTCGGAGCGGCGGCGAGTCGCCCAAATCTAGTGCTCCGTTTGCCGTCACCTCCCTTGGCATCAAACGTGGAGTAGAACATACTATGGACTTCTTGTTGCGCTCGAAACGCGTCACACGAACACGTCCTCGTGTACCCGCGGTGCCGGGGGAGATACTCCGCAACTCGCCCCGCGGGAGGCCGGCTTCCAGCGCGATACGCAAGACAGCAAGCCGGCGCTTTTGATACCAGACGCCCCAGCCCCTCGGGACAAGCCCCGTCAGAGGAAGCCGGCGACGATTGGCTGAACTAAGCCGGACTTGGCCGCTCTTAGCTCGGTTTTCGATATCCGGTGAAATCTACGCGAAGTCGCCGAACAACGGAAGCAGGAACAAAGGTTTGAGGAGATAAAAGTAGGTTGTATTGATAGGTTGTCGATTGTTTGCTTAATTTCAATCGGCCGTCACCTCTCACATATATATGAGGCGGCTGGACTTCCCGTACAAGTAATGGACTTCTACAAGGCTTACAAATCATAGTCTAAGTCGAATCCATCTCTAAAATAGGCAACTTTTGGCCGGCAACGTTGGCTTCAAACTTGTTGGCTACTTCGGAAAGTTGCCTTTTGCCTTCCGTACTGGCTTCCAACTTGCTGGCTACTTGGAAAGTTGCCTTTTTCCCTTCCGTATTGGCTTCAAACTTGCCTTCTTCCTTAGAGACGAGATATCTTGATCGGCTTCGTATTAGACCCGGATTTCAGCATCTGTCCGGCTTCTTTTAGAAAGTTGCCTCCCATTTTCCAGCCTTGATCTTAGAAAGTTGTCTTCTCGTTTTCCGCCTTGATCTTGACCTTGAAAGTTGTCTTCTATTTTTCTGCCTTGATCGGTGGAAAGTTGACTTGCCGGCTTGTATTTGACAAAGTTGGCTTTATGCCGTCTTGTCTTGACAATGTTGACTTCTTTTCTGCCGCCTTGTCTTGACAACATTGACTTCCTTTTTGCCACCTTGTTTTGACAAAGTTGGCTTCTTTTCAGCCACCTTTATTGCTTCCTTTGACTTAGCTCGCTATGTCTTCAGGCAACTTCGCACTCCCGAATCCAGCTTCCGCCTTGTTCCGGTTGCCGGATTATTGGCGGCCTTCTTCGGCCGTCTTTTCCTGGAAAGTTTCCCAGATCACCATTTTAGCCTTCTTTGCTGCCTTCTTTAAGCCGCCAAATCTTCCTTGAACCTGAAACTGGCAATCTGCCAAAAACGGGTGCTAACACATGCCCCCCTGTTTTCTAGTAGAGCTTGCGTACTAGAAAATATTCAATGTAGAAGTTTTTGTCTAAGGGCGATGCTTAAGCTCATCGGCCATATGCTAAGGGCGATATATGTATATCGGCCATACGTGCAACTCATGCAGTTTGCCACACGCTCGGGTGGAATTTCTTCAAGTATTTCCCATTGATAGCTCGAGGCAACATGCTGCCTTCCAATGTCTCCACCAGATAAGAGTTGCCGGGTACTATTCTCGCGACTCGCAGCGGCCCTTCCCAGTTTGGGGACCATTTGCCAAATTTCGGCTTCTGGAGCCAACTGGCAATATAACTTTCCAGACCAAGTCGCCAATTTGAAAGTCTTTCAGCCGGACCTTCTTATTGTAAGTTTTTGCCACCCGCAACTTTTCCTTCTCGATTTCTCTCAAGGCAATAACACGCTTGTCGGCTACTTCATCAACATTGTCCATCATCAAGCTGCAGTAGTCTTCAGCCGACAAGTCATCTTGCTTAGCAAACCTCAAGGCAGCCAGATTCACTTCTACTGGCAAAACGGCTTCTTGCCCATATACCAACTCAAAAGGAGTTACCTTGTTGCTCCATGCCTTGAGATTCTGTGAGCCCACAATGCTTCGGACAGTACTTCGTGCCACCTCCTTGGATGGTCCTGTACCTTCTTCTTGATCAGCTTGATCAAGATTTTATTGCTTGACTCAGCTTGTCCGTTGGCTTGTGCATAGTAGGGAGATGAACTGAGCATCTTGATTCCAAGTGATTCGGCAAATTGCTTCACCTCCTTAGCCATGAAGGAAGTACCTTGATCTGTGGTAAGAGTCTGCGGAATGCCGAATCGATGGATGATATGTTCTGTAATAAACTGGATCACCTCCTTGTGGGTCATGTTTCTGAGAGGTACTGCTTCAGACCACTTGGTGAAATAATCAGTAGCCACCAATACGAACCGATGCCCCTTGGATGAAGGCGGATGGATCATGCCGACAAAGTCAAGCGCCCAACCCCGGAAAGGCCACGGTTTTATAATTGGATTAAGAGGTGAAGCTGGCACCAACTGAATATCTCCAAACTTCTGGCAGGCTTCGCATCCCTTGTAGTATCTGAAGCAGTCATTGATCATTGTCGGCCAATAAAAACCTGCTCGCCTGAGCATCCACTTCATCTTGTGGGCCGACTGATGTGTTCCACATAAACCATCATGTACCTCTCCCATGGCAACTCTAGCTTCGTCTTCATTCAAGCACTTTAGAAGAAGACCATCAGCTGTTCGGCGATATAAGGCGGCATCCACCAATGTATACTTGAGAGATAGCGCCGAACTGCTCTGTCTGTTTTTCGACTTGGATCTTGTAAATAGTCAATATAAGGTTGTCTCCAGTCGTCCGCCAAGTTGTCATTTGCTTCCTTAGCCGGATCCAACAAGCCGGCTCTTGTTTGGCTTCCTCCAAGTTGGCAACATTTGACTCTTCTGTAGCCGGCTCTAACAAGCCGGCTTTTTGTTTGGCTTCCTCAAGTTGGCAACATTAATTGTCGGCTGTTCCCTGATGAAGAACATTCCACGACTGACGTGATAGCCGGATGCTTGTTGCGCCAACTCATTGGCAAGCCAATTGTCTTGCCTAGGAACATGGGATATGTGGAAATAATCCAACGTTGAAATCATATCCAGGCATCTGTCAAGGTACATGTTGAGGGATCCGCTGTTGCACTGACAAATCTTGGCCACTTGCTGGACAATAAGCAACGAATCTCCATATGCCTCGACATGAGTTACCCCTGCGTCAACTAAGATTTCTAGCCCGAATAAAAGTGCTTCGTATTCGGCTTCATTGTTAGTACATAAATAGTCAAGACGACAAGAGGCTTCGAAAACAGTACCGTGTGGTGAAATGTACACAATGCCAACTCCTTGTCCGCTGCTGCAGACTGAGCCGTCAAAATAAAGCTTCCACGGTACAGCCGACACAATATTTAAGCCGGCTTCTTGCTCCAGGTCAATCCGATGTTCAACAATAAAGTCAGCTACAATTTGGCCTTTCATAGATTTTAGTGGTTCATAAGCCAAATCATATTCAATCAACCCGTACGCCCACTTGCCGATTCGTCCACTGAGAATCGGCCTTTGTATCATGTGTTTGAGAACATCGGTCTGACCAAAGACTTTGCATTCACTGGACAGCAGATAATGGCGCAATTTGGTGCAGGCAAAGTAAAGAGACAAACACAACCTTTCTACAAAGCTGTACCTTGACTCGGCATCCAGCAAACGTCTACTCAGATATGTGATGACGTACTCTTGTCCTTCGGCTTCCTGAGTTAAGGCAGCTCCGATCACTTTGTCCTCAGCAGCAATATAAAGCCGGAAAGGCTGACCATGAGCCGGCTTCCTGAGAACTGGAGGAGTAGACAGGCAAGTTTTTATCTTGTCAAACGCCTCTTGCTGCTTTGCCCCCCAGGTGAATTCATCATCGTTCTTGAGCCGAAGGATCTGTGTAAACGCATCAACTTTTCCAGACAAGTTAGCAATGAATCTTCTCAAATAGTTTACCTTGCCCAGAAACTTCTGCATGTCCTTTTTGCAACCCGGCGCCTGTACTTCTGGATGGCTTCAATCTTTGCCGGATCAACTTCTATGCCATGTTCATGTATGATAAAACCAAGGAATCTCCCAGCCGACACGCCAAAGGCACACTTCAAAGGATTCATCTTGAGCCCGTACTTCCTCATTCTTTCAAACGCCAGCCGCAAGTCGGCCAAGTGATTTGACTCGCCGTCCGACTTAACCACCACGTCGTCAATATATACCTCCAGTACGACTCCCAGAAGATCATGGAATATCAGGTTCATCGCTCTTTGATAGGTGGCTCCGGCATTCTTCAATCCAAAAGTCATCACGGTCCATTCGAACAAGCCAACAAAGCCTGGGCAGCGAAACGCCGTCTTAGCCGAATCTTCTTCGGCCATAAATATTTGGTTGTAACCTGCGTTGCCATCCAAGAAGCTGATAACTTTGTGACCTGAGGCTTCGTTGATAAGCATGTCGGCTATTGGCATAGGGTACTCATCCTTTGGCGTGGCTCGATTCAAATCCCTGAAATCAATACACGCCCTGATCTTGTCGGATCCTTTCTTTTCGACCGGCACAATGTTGGATAACCATTCGGCATACTTACAGGGCCGAATAAAGTTGGCTTTCAAAAGCCGGTCTATCCGCCTTTATCCGATCATAGATTAGTGGATTAAATTTGCGAGCCGGCTGCTTGTATGGTCTGAAGCCGGCTTTGATAGGCAACCGATGTTCGACCAACTCTCGGCTTAACCCAGGCATCTCGTGGTATTCCCATGCAAAGCAATCCACGTACTCTTGACTAGCGCGATTAATTAGACTTGTAATCGGCCGCCAACTTTTGCTTTACAAATGTCGGTCTAGGGACAGTGCCATCCCCAATGTCAACTTCTTCCAGCAAGTCAGCCGATGTAAAGCCTTGTCCCAACTTATCCATGTCGTCTGGTTCTTCAATTGCTTCGTACATATCGTTCCTTTCGGCCCGATACTTGCCCAGACGCTTCTGCAGCCACTCGTCGTTTTGATCCATCTACTTGAGCTGCAGCCGATTGCACCAATCGGCTTTAGAGATACTGGCACGAATCCGTCCCTGGTAGCACTCAGGAAGTCGAACCCGGATAGATCACGCCCAGAAAGGCATGTGACATTAGAATGTTGCCAGTCAACAATCGACTCGGCTAATGCAATGCACGCCGATTCGTCAGCATGGATGACTTCAACTTCATCGTCGACCCATTGTACGAGTTGCTGGTGCATAGTAGACGGAACACACTGGTTGGCATGAAGCCAATCTCGTCCCAGCAGCACATTGTAGTTTCCCT
The DNA here is from genome assembly GCA_947311845.1 of Poa pratensis. Taxonomy (NCBI): domain Eukaryota; kingdom Viridiplantae; phylum Streptophyta; class Magnoliopsida; order Poales; family Poaceae; genus Poa; species Poa pratensis. The sequence continues at coordinate 6,191,094 of CAMZMU010000014.1, forward strand.
GCACCTCAGCAACAAAGAAGGCGGTAGCCAAAGTCTTGCTTCCTACTGTGAGCTCCAAGCTGATAACGCCTTTGGCTTCTACTCCTTCTCCTCCTTCGAACCCATTTAACACCATGTTCGTCTTCATCAGGTCGCCATCATCTAGTTGTAGCTTCTTGAAGACAGAATATGGCATCAAGTTTACCACAGCGCCGCCATCCACCATCATCCTGGTGACCGGCTTGCCATCAATGTGTCCTCTGACGTACAGAGGCTTGAGGTGTTTCACCGGCTTGTCAGGTTTTTCGAAGACAACATTTTTGGGTCCAAAGTTGATTTGAGCGACCTCGCCTTCTTCTTCACAGCGCGGAACTCAGCCGGCAAGTAATACACCATGTTGATGTCCATGCCCGTTCGAGCCGGCGATTCTTCATAATCTAGCAGATCTTCATCTGTCAAATTGCCTGACTCATCCATTGCTGACTCGACATTGCTGGTTCTTCTTCTGCCTTTTCTTCCATCGCGAGGTCTTCACTTGCCGGCTTCTCTGTAGCCGGATCTTGAATTGCCAGCTCCTTTGCCAAACTTGCCATCGCCAAGTCTGCTGCTTCGACTTCGTCAGCCCATGAAGAATAGGTGATAGCCGGCGTAGCTGCCGGCTCTATTTCACTATCGACAGCAGGACTCATGGTAGTTGGTGCGGAAGCCGCCATAAGGACTGGCCTAGGAATCCACTTTTGCGCCGGCAACATTGGTCGCTCAGCATTGAATTTGACGTCCCTAGATCGCTCAGCTCCTTCTTCTGCCTTCTCCCGGTTCCTTGCCCTTTGCAGTTTCCGCTTTTGTGTTTTTGTTATACCTGGCGGGCACCACTTTGGCTGAGTGTACTTTGGATCCCGGGGTTGAGCTGCGGCTTGACTGGAGCTAGCTTCATGATCATTGGTTGCTGGCTTTGGCGCGATAGCAAGTATCGGCTCACTGTTTGCCGGCTCTGTAACCGGGTCCTTCAACTTTAGCACATGAGTTCCAACAACCAATAAGTTGTCTGAGACTAATCCGCCTTCTGGCTCCGCCTTTTTAGAGCCTTGCGCCTTGATCCGCCAATATGACGAGTCCCGGGATACACAAGCCGACTTTGCACGATTGCCGGGTTGCCCTGCGTTTGAACTCGTCAGCCGGCCTCTGATGCCGGCTACTTTCCTCCGTGGATGGTGACCTTGGTCGTTTCCCATACTGCCACTGGCGCGACCTTGACCCGGCCTGGCGCACGTACTTGTTCAGCAGCATGTCAAAAGTTGGCTTTGTCTTCCTTGGTCTATATTCAACTTGGTTTGTCTTCCATCTGCCAACTTCGGGCTTTGGGCTTGATAAATCTTGGCGGCAACTTGTCTGAACGTGGTCCTTGCCCCCCGAGCGCAGGGTTATTGACGGTAATCTTGATGACCTCGCCTCCATCGGGTTGCCGGCTCACTGTAACTTGTCTTCCTGCCGCCTTGCTGCCGGCTACTTTCCTGGGTTCACCAACAACAACATTAGATTTATTAGCGGCTTCGGCCGCCTCTGGCCGAAGAAGAACCTTCTTTCCCTCCAAGTCTAGCGCGTTTATTGGAAACGGCTGTGTGTCAATTGCCATGCCGGCAAAGCTCAATCGTCCGTCATTGAGGGCCGATTGGATCTGTTTACGAAAGACATTGCAATCATTAGTAGCATGAGAGAAAGAATTGTGATACTTGCAATAAGCCCGCCGCCTTAATTCATCAGGCGATGGTATAACATGATTGATCCTAATCACTTTATCCTTTAACAAGGCATCAAATATTTGTCACATTTGCCTACGTCAAAGCTACATTTTATTTCATCATCCCGATTCTTACGAATCGGCTTCAGATCATCACACATGTAAGGTTTGGCCTTGCTGGGCCAAACAAACTCAGCGGAATAAACATCGGCTTCATCACCGGAGTCGGCATCGTTGTCAACAATATTAAGCCGGCTCCTGCTCATCCGATGCGAGTCTTTTGACTCATTGACCCGGCTCTCTTGAGCCAACGCTCTCTCCTGGACTTGGCCAACAGACAAGAATTCATGTCCTTCTAACCTCTCTTTCAGGTAGGACCTTAACCCATTGAAAACCAAGTCAGCCATGTCTCTTTCAGTTATTGCCAAACTATAACATCGGTTTCTGGTATTTCTAAATCTCTTGACGTAATCGGATACCGATTCATCTTGTTTCTGCTTAACCGATGTAAGGTGGGACAACTTGAGTTCTATTTCGCCGGCAAAGAAGTGTTCATGGAATTTTGCTCTAAATGAAACCAAGTATGTATAGAATTAGGAGCTAAAGCCGAAAACCAAGAAAACGCAATGCCGGTTAAAGACAACGAGAACAGGCGAACTTTGATGTGATCATGACTAGCTCGCCTAATTGAGCCAAGTACTGACTAATATGCTCCCATGTTGACTTATTATCTACACCATTAAATTTAGTAAATTCAGGAACTCTATAACCAGGTGGATAAGGTTGCAGATCAAAATAATCGGGGTAGGGCTTAATGTAAGTCCTATGTTTTGGCATAACCCCAAGTTTGTCATAGGCTATTTGGTCCAATTTCTCCTGAACTCGGCCATCAAATCGTCCATATTGGCCGATTGAGCCGGCACAGGAGAAGAGTTGGCAGTAGGGCCAGCTTGCACCCAAGTTGCCGAATTTTGATTCGGCATTGACTCATGACCCAGGAGCCGTTGACCCGGCTGGCTTGCCGGATTAGGCATACTCTGGATAGGAGTTGGACATGGCAGCGTAGGCACAAGTTGGTTTTCCCTGCTTTGACCGATCGGCTGTTTGTCCGATGGCTGATCATGGAGCGTGTTTTTCTTAGCCTTTTCATGTTCTAGCATAAGATCGTAAACATTGGCAGTACCTTGCGAAACATGAAATTGAATTTCGGCTATTTGTTCAGAGGAAAAAAGGCTATTGCTTACAGCGGGTTTGTCAACGTTGACGTCCAGGGCACGAACTCCGGCTCCTTGATCGGCGAGATGACTCCTTGCCGATCTACCTTGAAGCTGGCTAAGTACAGCTCTGTCTTCTTGGTCCCGCTTGGCTCGCAGCGCCTCGAACTCCTCGTCTCTTTTCTTCTTCCACGCCTCCAGACCTTGGCGTTGTTCTTCTGACAACTTCTCGAGAGTTGGCTTGATGATGTTGTCAGCGTTGATGCCGGCAGCGTCGGTCTTGGAACTGGTCATTGCTGTCCAATTTTCAGATCGAATCGTCCCCAGCGGAGTCGCCAAAAAGTGTGTTGCGCTCGAAACGCGTCACACGAACACGTCCTCGTGTACCCGCGGTGCCGGGGGAGATACTCCGCAACTCGCCCCGCGGGAGGCCTGCTTCCAGCGCGATACGCAAGACAGCAAGCAGGCGCTTTTTAGACCAGACGCCCCAGCCCCTCGGGAAGCCCCGTCTGAGGAAGCCGGCGACGATTGGCTGAACTAAGCCGGACTTGGCCGCTCTTAGCTCGGTTTTCGATACCGGCGAAATCTAGATGAAGTCGCCGAACAACGGAAGCATGAACAAGGGTTTGAGGAGATAAAAGTAGGTTGTATTGATAGGTTGTCGATTGTTTGCTTAATTTCAATCGGCCGTCACCTCTCACATATATATGAGGCGGCTGGACTTCCCGTACAAGTAATGGACTTCTACAAGGCTTACAAATCATAGTCTAAGTCGAATCCATCTCTAAAATAGGCAACTTTTGGCCGGCAACGTTGGCTTCAAACTTGTTGGCTACTTCGGAAAGTTGCCTTTTGCCTTCCGTACTGGCTTCCAACTTGCTGGCTACTTGGAAAGTTGCCTTTTTCCTTCCGTATTGGCTTCAAACTTGCCTTCTTCCTTAGAGACGAGATATCTTGATCGGCTTCGTATTAGACCCGGATTTCAGCATCTGTCCGGCTTCTTTTAGAAAGTTGCCTCCCATTTTCCAGCCTTGATCTTAGAAAGTTGTCTTCTCGTTTTCCGCCTTGATCTTGACCTTGAAAGTTGTCTTCTATTTTTCTGCCTTGATCGGTGGAAAGTTGACTTGCCGGCTTGTATTTGACAAAGTTGGCTTTATGCCGTCTTGTCTTGACAATGTTGACTTCTTTTCTGCCGCCTTGTCTTGACAACATTGACTTCCTTTTTGCCACCTTGTTTTGACAAAGTTGGCTTTGCCACCTTGTTTTGACAAAGTTGGCTTCTTTTCAGCCACCTTTATTGCTTCCTTTGACTTAGCTCGCTATGTCTTCAGGCAACTTCGCACTCCCGAATCCAGCTTCCGCCTTGTTCCGGTTGCCGGATTATTGGCGGCCTTCTTCCGGCCGTCTTTTCCTGGAAAGTTTCCCAGATCACCATTTTAGCCTTCTTTGCTGCCTTCTTTAAGCCGCCAAGTCTTCCTTGAACCTGAAACTGGCAATCTGCCAAAAACGGGTGCTAACACTTCTGATCGTCTCGCTATTAGGGGATGGCCCCACAACCCCACTTGCTAGCTATGCAGATGTCAGCCATAAACGGCTAGACACACCCTTTTCGAGTGTTGCTATTCCAGACGTATATGGACGGAGACGGCATCATGGCCAAAATTTCCTTCTCTTATGCTGGACATGGACCGGAGTAGACCGACGGTGCTTGAGTATTTGAAGGCGTTGGCTGCAACAGCAACAGATTATAAGAAAGGGCTCAAGACGGCGATTATTCTCGCCTCTTGGGAGATTTGGAAGGAAAGGAATGTTCGGATCTTCAAAAACAAGTTCTCTACACCGACACATCTATTATATAGTATCAAAGAAAAAAAGGGAAAAACTGGATCCTTGCGGGAGCAAAGAAGTTAGGAGAAATTACCACCTGAGATAGTCGTTTTTCGCTATGTCTTTTCCTTTTTTTCCGGTAGAACTAGGCCTGTTGTTTGCTCCTTATTTACCAATATAAAAGGCAAAACTTTTGCCTTGTTTCAAAAAAATCATGGAGTAAAGAGTTCAGATGCGGCGGTGGCAGGTTGGGTAGAGGCAGGTGACGGACGCTACGGGTAAGGTCACTACAAGGAAACAACTAATCACCGGCGTGGTGTTTTTGCAATCACCGGCGAGAAACGCCCACGCCGGTGACCTCACGCCGACGCTATTTGAGATCACCGGCGAGTGCGAGGCCACGTCGGTGATCTTTGGCTAATCACCGGCGTGGAACATGGAGTAAAGAGTCTAGATGCGGTGGTGGTAGGTCGGGTAGAGGCAGGTGACGGACGCTACGGGTAAGGTCACTACAAGGAAACAGCTAATCACTGGTGTGGTATTTTTGCGATCACCGGCGAGAATCGCCCACGCCGGTGAACTCACGCCGGTGCTATTTGAGATCACCAGCGAGTGCGACGCCACGCCGGTGATTTTTTGCTAATCAACGGCATGTGCGAGGCCACGCCGGTGATGCTTTGGATTACCGGCGAGTGACGCCACGCCAGTGATTCTATTACGGAAATTAAAAAAACCGCGGTATTGAATTTAACAGTTGACAATTACCAGCAAAATACACCAAAACATAAACATTAATAGTAACAGAAATAGCAGTAGCTTTTGCACTTAACAAAGTTCTTATTGTTCATCTAGCTAACTTATTCGTAACTATCATAGCTAGCTAACTAGTCGGTCCGGATCACCTCAGGGCCATCATGATCCTCAGACTCGTCGGAGTTGCTGGGAGGACTATACATGAAGTAGGTAGAGATGTCAGCATGGTAGAGATAGAAGGTGCACGTCCCAGCAGGTTGCATGTCGTAGCGAACAACAAGTCCTGTCCAACTAGTGCCACTGAAGTATGTCCGACCCATGGTGCACAAAACTCTGAAACTCCGGGTGGGCACCGAATGCATGGTGGACCAAGTTAACCTCATATGTCGGTCAGTGAAGGCAACACGCACATGCTCCAAGAAGTCACGTCTAGCCTGCACAGGATGTTATGAGAAAAACAACAATGAAGATTATCAATCATCGGCACATGGATCAAACATATATGTTTACCAACAACCATTACCAAGAAAAATAGGCTCATAACATGTCAAATTTAAACATACAATGCGAGTTTGAACATCCTCTGAACAATCTACGCTAAAGTGCCTATTCATGCACTCTGGATAGCCACAATCCTCACACTGATACATTTTGCTGCATATTATACATATAGCAACATTAGGAGAGTACATTAAACATGAAGTAGTCTAAACATGAACTATAATACAAGTTGCATAATATACATGAACTAGAACATCAACATAAAACATCAGTCGAAAGCAACGGTCCAAACATAAATCCCACGCAATGCATTTACGCCGACGTGGATGCTTGCACACCGCTCACGTCCCTCGCGGAGCACATAAATCGCCGCACTCACCTCCTCGCCACACCATAGACATCGAGGAGGCGTGGGAGCTGGTCCGGTACGGGATGCTCGATCCACCGGATTCCCGCCTCCCAAAGAACTGGGCCACGTCGTTCAACGACGGGTTCCCTATTCCTCCGCTGCCGGTGACGCCGGACCAGATCGCGCGCGCCATCGCCCCGCCCGGGCTGGCTCATAATGGAGCACCGTGCCGACCCGGAGTACGAGGACAACAACTGGGCAGCGTGGATGGAACGGTTCCGGCGGGAGCGTCCGGAGACGGCGGCGGCTACGACGCCCCCATGCCGCTGGAACGCGCATGGGTATCACGGCTGGTGGGACAAGACCAGCCACACGGTGGCTTAAGCCATCCAGGCCACCCGTCGGCATGCCGCAACGGGAAACCCTACCCCGTTTCAGCTGATGCAGCTACCATCGTGACGCCGCGTCATCGACAACCAGCAGTGTCACGCGCCTCCCCTATTCTCTAGGGTGAAGGAGGAGCGGCGATCGCAGCCGCGTCATGGAGGCGGCGACATCGTCATCCGCGACCATGCTCGACCCCGAGCTGAATCCCCACCACGCGACCACCTGCACATGCGCCGCCCAGGCCGCCGTTGCCGGTGGAGACGATCCCGTATGGGTACGCCGTGTGGTCCCCGCTGCGGAACGAGCACGACGGTGACACGCCCGGATTCTTGGCGACGCTCGTCGACTCGGTAACCACCATCGAGCGTGACAGCCCAGCTTCATGGCCATGATGGTCACCTCGGTGCCATAGGCAGCCTCGTCCTCCTCCGCCGGTGCCTCCTGTAGCCGTGCACCGCGCCGCCAAGACGGCTCGTCCACCAGCCGTGTCGCCTCCTCCTCCACCTACGTGGTGCTCGACGGCGACGAGTCGTGGTTGGGCACCAGCGGCGAGGAGTAGGCTAGGGTTAGGGTTTAGTGTGCCGCGGCCTTTGCTCAATCCGTTCACATTTTTTTTTAATATGCACTAAATATGAATGAAATTTAAAATGCTTTTAAATTCGTTTGGATTCGTTAAGTTTTTTTTATTTGGGGGAGTCGTTGTACGCTATACCCCAAATTTTTTTTTGAACAGGAAGAGGGTTCCGGAAGGACCCCGAAGCTGCATTTATCCCGCTGTCGGTGGAGTACAAAGTACCAGAAGGACCAAAAGGAAAAATAAAATTACAACTGGGTCCTTAACAATTACATCCAAGACCCTGGAACAAAAATGGCAAAAGCAATCAAGTCCAGGTCTTCGTCTAGCTCCAGCACCACCGATCCTTGCACGCATCGAAGCGCGGTCAACCACAGCACCACCGGGGACAGGGCCACTTGGGGTACTACGGCGGGAGCACACCGCACTTGAGCAGGAGGGCCTCCGACATGGCCTCAAGGCCAGGAGGTTTGATTTTACCCTTCGGCACGCAGCAGCTGCCGAGCAGGGAGGGAGTAGTCGCCGCACGACTTGCAAATTCAGCAGGAGTAGGACCGCACAAGGCATCCGAGACAAACCTGCTGAGAGGAAACTCCCAGGGGAACCAACGGACACAGCTCTGCTTCCCTGTTCTCTAGCAGGAGTCGACAGCAGAGGCCACCACCATCGTTGCCACCCATCACCTCGATGGCTAGCAACAGATAGCAGCAGATCCACTCCAGCTCGAACGAGAGAACCAAGTAAAATCAACTCCCAGAACCAGGAGTTGACCTTCGAGCTTATTGGAGAAAAAGGAGAACACGGCGCCGACACCTCCGCGCACATCTCTGACCTCTGGAGCACGGCGAGAAGGAGCACAGACACCGCCGATGAGCAGATGCGGCTCGGGCGCATCCACCCGCAAGCCCTCCGCGGCATATCGCAATTCTGCACGTAGCAAACACATCAACATCACCACACCTACAACTACGACCTAGACTACTGCTATACAAGGGGGGCCGGCACCCTATTGCATCTCTACACCAGCCAGCGTAGGCGCCGGCGACGAGAGCGGCCGGAACCAGGAGAACTCGACGGTGGACTCTCAACTACTGTAGCAGTGAAGGGAAGAGGAGGAGGGAGAGTGGGAGCCGGTTCCGCTACACCCCAATTGACTAGACACATGACCTAGGCGCACAAACAAATTTGGAGGCCAGTGATGCTCTCATTATCACTGAATGCTGAAACGCGCAGTTGTTTATGAGCCGCCGAAAACTTGAAGCGGTTTTGTTTCTCTCGCAAGAGATGTCAGTCTTGGGATCCCAAGGAAGGATTCAAACAAAAAACACTGGGAGGGGAGCACATGGAAGGAAGAATAGTGTGATGATGATGCAGCGGTAAGCGTGCTAGCTGCACCAATAAAATAAAATAAAATAAAATAAAATACACAAAACAAACATGGCTGTCTGTCTAGCTAGAGACTACTACCAGTCTTCATTCAACGGTTGGTAAACCAAGTGAGTGAAAACTGAGCAGCCCCATCCTCTGTCTCTCTCTCTTCTGCTCATTCATTCATTCAAGAATCTTCTAGCTTTCCCCATACATCGATACAACCTCATCTTGACCTGTTAATCTCTCAATCCAAATATCACAGATCTGGGTTTGTTCAGGCGCCGCCAGCAAAGCTCAAAGATATTCGCATTTACCCCTAGCTGGGATCGATTGGCTTCAACCAGCCACAAGCTGCTGATTTGATGATGATGATGCAAGGTAAAGGTCAGCAGCTCCCCTATTCCTCCTCACCCTCCTCTATTTCGATTGTGGCTTATTGGTTTCTTGTATAGTATTTTTTTCTGGGACTCTGCTCATGAACGTGTTCCAATCTGAGATTGAAAAAATGGCGATATTTACTCATATTATTATGTAGCTTCTACTTCTTCATTTGACTGCTCTGCCATGGATCTCCTCGTCACAACACTAGAGCACTTAAAATTAATTCAAACATCTGGTCCTCTTCATACTATGATTTGCACTAAGTTATTGGTACATATATCTTTCTTGCAGATTCCTAGCCTCCAAGGTTTTAGCATTCGAAAACCTTGATTTGCATTCAGCAGCAAGTAAAGCAGAGCAGATAAGAAGACAGCAGCAGCTTCTTCCAGTAGTTGTTTCCCAACACAGCAGCAGCAGCTCTATCGATTCGATGGGCAGAGGGAGAGGCAGAGGGAGGAAGGCCGTCACAACCGGCGGCAGGAGCCACGAGGACAACAATGGCCAAGAGGTGGTGCCTGCCAGGAAGAGGAGAGGACGGCCCCTCAAGCACCGTGTCTCTGCCGTCGCCGATAAACTCGGTCTCGCCGAGGCCAACAACTCGGTGCACGGCGCAGCCTACCATCACCATCAACAGCAAGGAGAAGGAGACGACCCAGAGCTGAAAGAAAATTATTCAGATGGCAATGGTACTAAGAGGAACAGGATTCCCAAAGAAGAAGAAGATAGCTCCCTCAATCCTTACATGGAGGAGAACAGCTGGAGCACCAACGACGAGTCGGTGGCGGCGACGAGGTCCAGTGGTGGTGGGTTCAGGCTCAACGGGAGCCGCCGGAAGAGCACGCCCGGCGGGCCGCAGAGGCCGGGATATAGTGGCCAGGTTCATTCGTTCACTGGAGCAGCAAGCAACAGGTGCTTCTTGGGTGGGTGGGTGGGTGGGGTGGCTCTTCAATTTTGTGAGTTTACTAGTAGCTTTTCTGTCATGTTTCACTTGAGTCTGCATGAAAACGTAAACCTTGTATACTCACTGGAAGTTTAGCTGTTCTAGCCTGGATGAGTGGGTAGTGTCTTGCACAGTTGCACCTCATCCGATGATGGTGCCCTTTGTTTGCAGTTTCATGGTGCACTGCTAGCCCTGCTTCTTGGCATTGGCAAGTAAGCTATCCTAGTTTATCTACTAAGGGCGTGTTCGGCAACACGTCGCTCCACTGAAATCCCGTGTCGCTGGCGGAGCGCAGACGTTCGGCGCGCTCCAGCTAGTTGCTGGGCCGAAAGCCCATTACAGCCCGTGCAGCGTTCGGTACAGGTACAGCCCGTCCAGCTAGTATACTCCAGCCTGCTGACTTGTAGCCCGTGCAGCGTTCGAATTTTTTTTCCTGCGATTTTGGATTATACAGAGGGTTACAGAGAGCAGTTCTGGATGGTACAGATGCAAAAAAATTGCAGTTTTGGCTGTGCATATGTAAGGTGAACATATAAATATTTAGATAACCTGAACACAAATATAAGACAATATATATTACAAATATCAAGTCCAAAAGCATCACGTGGTGGTATCAAGTCCAACAGCATCACATGGACAAATATATATATTACATGCCACGATCATCACCATCCTAGAGCAATGGCGGTAGCTAGTTCATCCCTGAACGCATCCATGTCAGCACTGTTTGCTTCCGGAGTTGACGTATCCGAAGCAGCAGCAGGAACAATGTACCGCTTGTATCGTTCCGGTATTTCAGGCACATAATCAGGATCTCTATCACACCGCTGAAAATGGACATCTTCTCTATCATGTGCACGAATAAAATTGTGCAATGCCATAGTCGCAGCGACAATCATCTTCTGGGTAGTCATGTCATACTTTGGCATCTTGAGAAGGATCTGAAATTTCATCTTCAATACCCCGAAAGATCTCTCAATTATATTGCGCTTGGACGAGTGAATTATGTTGAACTTCTCGACAGGAGTATTTGGCTCTACACCTCTATGGAACTCAGGAACATGATACCTTTCTCCTTTATATGGTGCAAGATATCCATTTCTATTAGGATAGCCAGCATCAACAAGGTAGTACTTGCCTAAACAAAACAAAGGAAATATTGCATATTAGTTGTGACATATATATATTGCATCATGCGAATAATTACACGGTAGTATATGTTAAATGCTCACCCTTTGGAGGATGGGGGAAGGTGAGCCTATCCTTGTCAAGTGCATGATAACGGACACTTGTGTCATGCATAGCACCAGGTTGTCCAATTGAAGCATAAGTGAAATGCATATCAAAGTCACATACCGCCATCACATTCTGAGTTACTGCACCGGTTCTTCCAATGTATCTCACTTGTAGGGACGGAGAAATGACTGCCCTAATGTGAGTCCCATCTATTGCACCAATGCAGTTTTTAAAATGTGGGTACGCACGTCTATCATTCCTAATCCTAGGATGCAAGGTGCGGAAATTTGGATCCTTAGGCTTCAAGTAGTGAGAGGACATACGAACCACACAATTTAGTACCTCATGAAATTTCCGGTGCACGGTGTCGGCTGAATGTTTGAAACGGTTTTGTGTTCTCCTATTTGATTCACAGCCACCCAACGTCCAAAGAAACATAGCAAGAGACTCATAACTGCTAACAAAGGGGGAGTCTGAGAGCCCGTACCGATCGACCAACAAGTCATGGAGGTCAAAGAATACCCTTGCACTCATTCTTAGCATTGTGTAGGTCTCTCCTGGTGTGTCAATAGTCTCTTGCAGCCATCCGAACCCACTCAGCACAGATGTTCTAGCCTCAGCTTTCAACAACCAATTTCCACTAAATTTCGCAGCAATGTGTGCTGCATTTGAACAAGTGATGGATATTTCTTTTGCACGATGGCAAATCATTCTTCTCTTCAGTCGATAATAATTATCATCTTCGCTGTCACTGTCAGACGACATCTGCACATACACAATGAACAAGTTACAAATAGTTAGCATCAAACACAATTATATGAAACAAAGACATATGGCAAATAATTATCCAAATAGATGACAGAAGCCAAATAATAGTACATGGTTCAACAAAGTGCACAAATATTATCCTAATAGTTGACACAAGCCAAATAATAGTACATGGTTCAACAAAGTGAACAAATATTATCCTAATAGTTGATACAAAGTGCGCACATGCACAAATAACATGGTTAAACAAACCATCTACTTCGAGTACTTGTAATCAAACTTCCTACGGAGCCAACCCTGACGAGACCCCTCACTCATGTGCATAAATATCTCCCTTTGGTCTCTCTTGGCCATCAACTCGGTGGCAATGTAGTGCTCATCAGTACCTTCTTCAGCACCACATGCTAAAACCGCATCCATGGTAGTCTTGACAGATGCATCATTATCGGTCTTCATGAAAGCATCAAAAGAGGCTTGTGATCTCTCAGCAATGTCACCAATCCTTGTAATCTGCTCCTGCATCACTAGTGCACTCTTGGGCTTCTTGTTTCCATCATGCACATACTTTCCAAGCCTCTTGACTGCCGAAGAACTAGCTCCCGGACTTGGCTGCAGTACACCATCCTCGGAATCAAGATCTTGGATGGCGTCAACATTCAAAGCATCTGCTAAAGCTTCAGTTGAAGGAGGTGGTACACCCGAAGAAGGGTTCCAATGATCTGTCCCGTCACTAGTGATGTCTTCAAACATCAACCTCAAGTTTGCTTCATTTTGAAGCCCCTGCTTCTTGAACTTGCCACATCCTGGAATGTCCTGCGATACAACACGAAGAACATGTCAGTAAGCTAAGTTAATTAAATTGTACTTAGCAAAACATAAGCATGACAACTCACTTTTGCTGCCTTCTTCCACCATTCAGCATCTTGTTTTACAGTATTCTTCTCCATGTCCCATCCCCTCCAGTCTCCCTCAATCTGAGCTTCTTGAATGCAACGTAATCCTTTTTCAGCTTGTCCCATTTGTTTTTAAGTTGGGGCTGCTTATAGTCCAGTCCGGTTATCACTTGGAATTCTTTACCAACATCCTCGTATGCTCTAGGCGTCAAGTAAGTGTTTGGCCTATTACCCGCACGCACTTGCTTGGCAAACAAATCCGAGATTATCCTAGTGTTGTCGTCAGTCCATTCAGCAGCCATGCTCAACAAAATTCTACAACTACAAAGAACAATGCACAAAATATAGAGCAAATCAACCAAATTACTGTGAATTAACATTTTTGCTTACCACAAACAGTTATAAAATATGTGCATACGGCATTCTCGCTTTACAAGCTTGCTACATCTGTGGTACAGGGAAAATGTGGCAGTAACTTGTTCAACTACAATTTTAAACCTATTCTGAACGCAAAATCTCAGATCTTGCAGTAACGCTAGGTGATACGTACAAGCAAACTGTTGCAGTCCTTGCAGTAAATCATCTGTCCTAATCACAAACAGTTACAAACAGATCATATGAGCGACGTGTGTTATCTGTAATTGCTTCTACCATAATAAGTCACAAATAACGCATATACATTTAACAACAGCAAGAAAAATTCGACATGCATCACCAAAACCTAAAGCTGCATATCAGAAGACAACAACATTACGGAACGTTCTAAGAAGGAAGAGTCACTCAACATGTAGGCAACGTTCTCATTCTATAGCTTGTACATCTGGGAACATGGACAATGCGGCAGCGCTAAGAGAAAAATGGCCCTCTCCCTCTAGAGCTGTTCACCATACCAAACACATCTCACCTGAAGGGGAACGGAGGTTGGGGACGGTGCCGGAGGTGACCTCGCCGGAGGTGCTGGATCTGGAGGCACGGGCAACTCGGGGAAAGATCCCCAAAACGAGAACCAGTGCGGGGGCGTTGCGTCTGGTCGAAGAAGCTCCGTGCGGGGGCGAGTCGAGGAAGCAGTGCACGGCAGGGCTGCCGGAGTCGGGGGCGGCCGAGTCGGAGTCGGGGGCGGCGGCGGCGGCGGCGGCTGTGTGGCGGCGCCGGGCTGCTAGGTCAGGTCGCGAGGGTAGAATAGAACGGGTGGAGCACTGGAGTCGACGGGGGCGGCCGAGTCGAGACTCGTCTCTGCTCGCGCTCGGGAGAATAGAAGGGCAGCGAACCGTGCAGTTTCACTTGGCGGTGGCAGTTCCTTCGTAATTACCTACTGCTGCGCCAAATACTGATTCGCGAAACCAGGAAACTGCTGCTTCGAAAATTACACCGTGATTCCTGCTAGCTTTGCGGATCTGGCTTCGTGGAGCTGGTGTGTTCGGCACTGCTCCAGCGCGGAGCGACAGAAGCTAGAAGCTGCCCTGTTGCCGAACACGCCCTAAATCATGATACCAATAATTGCTGTACTTTATTACCCTGAGATAAGAATCTGAGAATCACCCAAGTTCATCAGTCTTCACATTGGTAGATGAAATACATGCCGGATTTCGATTTCGATTATGTGCCGGTGATATCCTTGTCGTTGAAGAGTGTGACATATGAATCGATCGTTATGCCCCAAATGAACCTGCTTATATTATAACCGAAATTTATTGTCCCATCTTAATCAACTACGTATGTACAGGCGCCACCAACAAAAACGCCATGATAATGTCTGTGCTGTGGCCATTATCTTTGTAAGAATGCTAGCCTAGGTAGACTTTAACCTGTCATTTTCAAGTTGAAATGGAGCGCACCGATGCCCCGATTTGGCAAGTACCATGGCCTGAAACATACAAGGACCGTCCAAAACTGGCCAGTGCTCCGGCAAGCCCTAGTGCCTTGTGCCCTACATAATCTACAACAGAACAAAATGACGGGTCAAGATTGGGATAGGGGGTGATTATTATGCATATTATGTGGAGAGAAGATGTGCTTGATCCAACCAACAACTGGGTGCCACTTTCTGCCTCCCATATATCCCTCACTGCTCCTGGTGCCTGATCATGCAAGGAGGGACAGTACCCGCTGTCTGCCGTGCGACCGGTTCTTCTCTACCTGTCAAGAATTCAAAAATGTCAGCCAGGTTTTGATGAGACGCGTGTGAAATCACTTGAGATTCATAGTTGGATGCTCTAGGCTATGAGTAGACTCCCAGTGTGTAGTGTGTTTACTACACCACGTCAGCTGATGGTGGTGCTAGCACGAGCTTCTGCACCTTTGTTTGCAGTTTCATCGTAGCTAGCCCTGCCCCTGCTTGGTGCATTGGCAAGTAATCAGATTCATTTTCTGCACAGTGGAGAGGTGAAGAAATGGTTTCAGATGGTTTCTCTGTATGGCATCCAATGTGCTTGTGCTGGCTCAAAGTCACATTCCTGCTGGTGTGTGTGACATGCTAATGGAGGTGCAAGAAAGTTGTAGGGTGACATTACAATTGATCATTTAGCCCCATGAGCCTGCCTTTTTTTGACCAAATGGGCACCCCCGTCGATTTCATATAAAGAAACCGCCCATCAAGTACAGAGTTTCAGAAAGCGAAAATGCAAGGAAAGCAAAAAAAATTACTAGTGTCCCACCCATCTGGATCAATTCAGCAGCACGGAAAACGATCCAGGCAGACACCATGATATCCTTTGCACACAGCCTGAATGCGTTTAACCGCAGGGGTGAGTGAGGATATGAACTTTAACCTGTCAGTCAAAGTCCAAACTGCAGCGCACCATGACCGAATCCGGTAACTACATCGGAGTCTGGACTGTCGAAAATTGGATGAGAATTCAGTGGTCATGAGCTCAGTCGCTGCCCCGGCAAGCCTTAGTGCATGTGCCCTACTCTTGAACAGAACCAAAAGATGGGTCAAGATTTCGTTAGGCTTTAAATCATCTATATTATTATACATTATCTGTAAAAAAAAGGATCTGCATAACCTGGGTGGCACTTTGTGCCTCCCCTAGATCGCACACCATTTCTGGGTGGTGCCTGGCAAAGGCTGATCATGCGAGCAGGAATCGTATCCGCTGCTGTCGAAGGTGGCGCATAAACTTGGGAGACCAGGGAAGGGATATGATGCCCTGTGCTACTTGTTCCTTCCATGCTGGATCAGAATTGGGCTGTTTCATGTGCATAACAGGTTCCAGCCATCATGTGTGATCTCCAAAAATCCCACTTTTCTAAGCAGATCCATTATTTTATTTAGCACAGAGAATCTATACATTCTTCCTAAGCATAATACATACTTTCCAGCGTTCGCTATGAATAAGAAAAAACGTTGGAGAACCTGAAGATATATAAAACTTTGCACCCATATAAATACAAGCAGATAACACCTGAAAGTACACCTGATTTTGTGGTGACGCTGGAAAGTAGGTATTATCATCAAGTTGTACACAAAAGTCTCACGAGGATTATCATCATGCAACAGCAATTCACCACGGCCAAGATTTCGCTCAGTGACTCTTCACAGGGTCTGGGTGGCATCACTGTGTAATAAATCACCTCCCTGGAACATCATGATTCCCACACCCATTTGTTGCCTAGCCCTCCTGCAACACACTCACCACTATATACAGCGACCCGGTAACCCGATTAAAGCACAAGGAAAGAAACAAGGACACCAGCTAGGGAAGAAGCACAGCCATGTCCCTGCTGGCCATGATCTTGTTGCTCTCCTTGACGGCATCGTCACAGGTCGACAGCGCAAAGCCATGCGACGTCGCGAGGAGCCAGTTCCCCCAGGGCTTCCTCTTCGGCACGGCATCCTCGGCGTACCAGTACGAAGGTGCTGCCAGGGAAGGTGGCCGAGGACCCAGCATCTGGGACGCCTTCACCCACAACCACCCAGGTCCTTTAGCTCTCTGCACATGATGCACACCATTACACGGCTATAAATTAATCAGAGTTTCAGACCAGCCATGCTGTTCTGTAATCAAAGTTGCACTGATTTCTCGATCCAGAGAAGATAGCGAACGGAAGCAATGGAGATGTCGCGATAGATTCCTACCACCGGTACAAGGTAATGCTAACTGGTGACCACCAACCTATTTTTTATGTCAAATGCCTTAACATTCACCAAGTGCAGGAGGATGTCAGTATCATGAAGGATCTGGGCTTCAGTGCCTACAGATTTTCTCTTTCTTGGTCACGGATCCTGCCTAGTAAGTGATTTTCCTAGCCTTTTCTAGTTTTCCCATGCGTGTAGGGTTGGTATGCTCAGCAGATGGCAAAAGTAACAGACCGCACAGGCCCAGCCAACCACTTGTCACTGCAGCTATGGGCATATAGCAAAATTAACTAGTAACATTTTTCCACTGACATGTGGGCCGTGACATACACTTCTAACCGAGAACCGATCTGGATTAACAAGTAACAGATATTGATCACACGTGCGACTACCTCATGCAGTGTTACATTGTGGTGCAGGTGGAAAACTGAAGGGAGGGGTCAACATGGAAGGGATCAAGTACTACAATAACCTCATCGACAAGCTCATTTCAGAAGGTAATGTTGGTACATGATTTCGGGTATGACAATATGTCCGCATACTAACATTTAACCGACAATGCAGGTGTCGAACCATTTGTGACCCTCTTCCATTGGGACTCGCCGCAAGCATTAGAACAACAGTACAGAGGCTTCTTGAGCCCCCTTATCGTGTAAGTAAAACATCATCTATCAGGTCATGACTTTTCCCACATGGACCCAAACTCACTACTCTATCGATAACAAGAAACATGTGGATAGATATATAAGAGAACAGAGAATTGAACTTTACCGAGTTGTGCCAACATCATTCAGGGACGATTTCCAGGACTACGCCAACATCTGCTTCAGGGAGTTCGGTGACAAGGTCAAATACTGGATAACATTCAATGAGCCTTGGAGTTTCAGTATAGGCGGCTATTCCAGTGGTACATTTGCACCTGGCAGATGCTCATCTTCGGAAAGATCAAGTTGTAGCATGGGAGACTCAGGAACAGAACCTTATATAGTAGCTCATAACCAACTTCTAGCTCACGCAGCAGCAGTTAAAGTGTACAGAGACAAATACCAGGTATGACTACATTTTTTTACTGTGGTTATTTTCATTAACAGAGCACATGTGAAGAGCTTTCGTGAACAGAACAAAATGCGTTCTAGCATGTAGAAACAGTATCTACCACATTACCATAAATCTTCTAACTTATCTACTGTGGGAAGCACGAATTGGCAGCTTTCGATATATATAACTGCCACAGATCTTATGGTTACATGTTGACCATACACAATACAAGTGCTAGAAAACAAATAATAAAAAGAACATCTCAGACTAAAGAAAACGATGAAGCAAAGAAGGTATTTAGACACGGTATCTTTTAACAGGGACTAGCTTTTACTACTAATTATTTATATATTTTTCCAGCTTGTTATTTCACAGTGGTAAATCAATTAATCGTTAATCACGCAGATGGGGCAAAAAGGAAAAATCAGTATTACAATAGTTAGTAATTGGATAATTCCTTACTCGAATTCTAAGGAAGACAAGGATGCTACCAAGCGTGGATTGGACTTCATGTATGGATGGTGAGTCCATAATCTAATATCAACTGGAAAATTCTTGCAACTTTTCACCTTGCTCATTAACAAATTGAACAGGTTCATGGATCCTTTAACCAAAGGGGACTATCCACTTAGCATGAAAACACTGGTTGGAAATAGATTACCGAAATTCACAAAAGAGCAGGCCAAATCTGTAAAAGGATCATTTGATTTCATTGGTCTCAATTACTATTCAGCAAGATATGCTCGGAACGCTAAACACAATAGCAATAGCAAAAAAATCTACAGCGCCGATTCACAAACTGATCAAAGCGGTATGTAAGCAATCTGATCTCTGTTTTGCATTCTAATACATTACGTGAGCTAATAGTTTTTTTGCATGAAACAACAGTGGAGAGAAATGGAACATATATTGGGCCAAAGGTATTACTGGCTCACAGAGATATCATCCTATTTCACGTTTGGATTATTGTAACCCAGTCCAATCCTATACTAATTAACTCAGCATAGAAAACAAATTCAAAATCATGCCAAATATATTTGTCTCCAGGCTGGCTCTTCTTGGCTCTACATCTATCCAAAAGGAATCGAAGAACTCTTGCTATACACCAAGAATACATACAACAACCCTACCATCTACATCACAGAAAATGGTAGGGCAGCCTAACTGCAAACAATGCAAATTTTGCTCCACTGCTTACTTGAGGAAGCACTCGTCTTGCAGGTGTTGATGAAATTAACAATGAGAAATTACCGCTTCAAGAGGCCTTAAATGACAATACTAGAATAGAATTCTACCAGCAACACATATTCTATGTTCGAAGAGCCCTAATGTAAGTTTAATGCTGGACTGCCTGTAGTTAACCAGATTAAGTAACAACTAATATCAGTGCTTTAACTTGATTTATGTTAAAATGACATGTCAGGAAAGGAGTGGACGTACGAGGATATTTCGCATGGTCTCTATTTGACAACTTTGAGTGGGTGGATGGCTATAGTGTCCGATTCGGTCTTAACTACATCGACTACAAGGATGGTCTGAAAAGATATCAAAAGCGATCCAGCCAATGGTTTCAGAAGTTTCTTCATCACTGAAGTTTGCACTGTATAAGTCTAAGGAGCTGCCTAGAATGGATGTAAAATTAGTGTGGCCACCAGTATTTAGCTCAAAGTTGAATGAGCTAAATATCGGTGATCATACTAATTTTACAGCCATTCCAAGCAGGACCTAAGTTTTTTATGTAGCCAACATTAAGCAGTCTCGGACTCTGAATGGGTCAATTGTATCCGCTATATCATAGGTAACTTGATTCTAATTGTAATTTCTGGGAGCATGCAAGTGTTTCAAATCATCCAATGTAATAAGGCATAACAGATGTAGTCAGTCTTTCTGGCTTACAGATTTTAGAACTTGTTGAACGGAAACAAGAAAACTATAAGCAATCATAGATGTTCCAACCGCTTCAGGTCGATCACAGCATAACAAACAGCAACAATTTTAAGGTTCTAAAAACCGACCAGGACTTATGATTTTCCAGTTAGGTTGTATAAACACTTACATGAGGTGAATGATCAAATACCAGCGAATATGAAGAGTATTGAAATTGAATTTTTAAGCCAATATGGCTTTCTTTGCCAGTCATCTTTGCTGCACTCTATAGTGAACTTATTTTGTGTTTCTAGTGGCATACAATGTAGACTGTAGAGCATATTCATAAGGTCGAATCTGATACTGCACATGCAACTGAAGTCATACATTCATAATTTAAGAACATGTGTGGCGATAAAAACAACACAAGAGCAAGGACCATAAGTTAGAAAAGTATATACCTAAGATAATAAACATGTTTTAAATAGCATTTATTTTGGTTCAGGGACAAAAGATGCAATCGATCAAGCATCCAGCTAGTTGACTAACACTAGAACTTGAGTAAAACATTGATATCTCCAATTACAAGCACTGGCCTGCTATCAAACATAGATGAAAGTGTTGCCTCGCAGAGCTTCTTTAGTTCCCTTGTTATTGTAATCGCTGCCTCCTGTAACGTTAGAAAAGTAAAATCATCACATACAGATTGGTTACAGAAAGCATAAGGAGATCACAGAGTTTCTTCAGGCTATATAGAGGAATTACTACTGTTTTTGGTCATTATATTAGCAGCACAGTGGTGGATAAAAAACTACTCCTTGAGTAAATTTAAATTAAAAGCAAGATCAAGGATGCACATGTTCATAGCAGCGCGATATAGATGACGGCTTTACTGGTTATCAAAGTTCATAGGCCATGTAACCGTAGTCCACTGAGGATGTACGTGCACAGTATGATAGACAAGGAAATGAATTCGTAAAGATGCATGGTCTCACCTCTATAGATAGGGATGGGCGAGGGTTTCAGTCACGAAATTCGTACTATAGAAGATGCTGCGGGTGGAGGAGTAAGGGATTACCTTGAAGTCCGAGGGTAAGGTAGGAGAGGGAGGCGGCTGCGGCGGCGGCGGCTGAGATGTCGATGGGGATCTCCGACGGCGGCGGCTGGTCTCAACGACGAGTTCTTTTTTTCTAAGGCTGTGGCCCAACTTCGGCCCAAATGAGTTTTTTTTCTTTACCAAAATGAACTGGTTTTTGTAATAAAAAGACTATGATTGGGGCGCTAAAAATTATCATGCAAAAAAGGTTTCAATAAATCTAGTGATTGGGGCGCTAAAAATTGAAAATTCTTGGAAACACGTGAAGAACTTTGCGAAGGTTGTCGC
This sequence comes from Poa pratensis, assembly GCA_947311845.1. Taxonomy (NCBI): domain Eukaryota; kingdom Viridiplantae; phylum Streptophyta; class Magnoliopsida; order Poales; family Poaceae; genus Poa; species Poa pratensis. Next base: position 6,212,371 of record CAMZMU010000014.1, read on the forward strand.
TGTCATTGCCCTCGGAGCGGTCTCCGGGCACTCGTTGCTCCCACACATTGTCGTCTTTGTCCTCCTAGGTATATCTGGGTACTCGTTACTATCAGACAACACAGTAACCTCCCCCATTGTAGTCTCTGGGAACTCGTTGCCCCCAGACATCGTAGTCATTGCCCCCGTAGTTGCCTCTGGGCACTCGTTGCCTATAGACGACGTAGTCATCGCCCCCAAAAGTGTCGTGAGACATTCACTGACTCCGGATGTTGGAGTCTTCACTATTATACGTGTTACTAGACACTCGCAACTCGTAGACATTGTCGGCATCACCCTCGTAGGTTTCTGTAGTGACCCAGCACACCACTGCATGTTGTAGTGTACAAGTCATTGACATAATACTCACGGAAGGACCAATCCGTAAATATTACATCCTTCAGAGTAGTACAACAGAAACATAGTCGGTCCAAGGTAACACTATAGGATTACAACACTATTCAATACAAAATCTCGAGAACCTCCTTTCCCAAACAGAAGTAGGTTTCGTGCAAATGAAACTCCCGAAAGACTCAAGTCGAAGCACTAAGCTGGATACCAGCTCTACTTCAAACTCTTAATCCACTACTGCTGTTGTCACAGCCCTAATCTATCCATCTGGAATATCTTTGTCTGGAGTTGTGCTCCTCCATCCAATTATAATTGTCTTGTTTATAGGTATTGCTGTCGACGTGTCCACCGTTGCACCGTTGTCGCTACTCATTAGTCGGCAGACTCCACCAGGTTGATTTATGGATTCCTGTCCTTCTTCTGCTGTCTCCAATAATCTAAGCAGGGTCAACGGAGGAAAGAGTGAGCAACACGAGCGTTACTCAGCAAGTTCATATAATAGGAATGATGTGTTTTATGCACTAGCCACCATCCATCCCAAAAGGTCATGGATGAACATGCATAACTTTGTAAAACATTTTTAGGAAAAGATTTATTTTATCTTCAGAAAACTATGCCCGTCATCGATTCACAGGTGCTAGGGCCTTGAGGAGCCTCCTTTCCTGCAGCGTTCGCCGTTCCTTCCTGGAACGTGGAGTAACATGTCACATTTTTACACTCTGCAGAGGTGCGTTACTTTACCCATAAGAGACCAACGCCTTGTTGCACAACCGGGCGAGTCTTTCCCGTCCACACTTCCTTTGGTGTGGGGCCCAGTCGTTGATCCAAGTCATTCGCCGTGCTTTTCCAACAACCCCGCATGCCCACCCAATTCATGCATAGCAGAATCACCCCTGGCTCTACCCCTTACGATAGATACCTAGGCATCCTCTTGCAGACCATCATAGACACCAGAGTCCGTGGGCATTAAGGGGTCCCACCCATGTGCATGTAGTCGCACTAGATCTACAGCGTACGGCTCTGGCTGCCCGTTGACATGCGAAAGGGAAAAGATCACAGATGACTTTCCCGTCCCATTCCAAGTCTCATGGTTAACGCTTCATTTTCGGCGCAAGAACGCTGACGGCATTGGTTCTTAAGTCCTAGGTAATACTTTCCCGTGCATATGGAACCTCCACCAACCACATCATTCCATGGTTCCATCTGCCAGCCAACAATATATATATAGCAATTCACATCATTCGAAGATAGGTTTTTCTTTTTCATGCAATGATAAACCATAGTATTTTTCATTTACTTTGATAAACATAATCAAGTAGGACATGAGCAAGAGTGAACTTGCCTTTTTGACTGCAAGATTATGCAGCCAAGGTCTTCGTTACAATAAAGACTCCAAAATCTGGAAAAAACATCATTGGTCCGGTAAGGACTAATGTTTGAAGAAGCAATATGCTATTATGCATAAGTATGAGATGCATCGTCCTAAACCCCGTGACTAACTCTCGATGGTTGAGGGTTGTTTGAGTTTGGTGATTATTTTCAGATTTGTTTTATCTTCAAGTTTACTTCACAAGAACGATGAATTTTTATCTTTAACTATAAATACCATATTAAGCATAAGGATAAAATAAACAACATCATAATACTAAATGGTTATTTTAGGGTTTACTATCATCTTTATGTTTATACAGATCAGGTGTCAACTTGAATTAATTAAACAAATGGTGTAGTATTATTATTCAAGAAGGCAAAAAGAATAACTTTTGAAGAAATAAATAATGTATACATTTGTTGATATCATAGGGTAGTTATTTTAGTTAAGTAATGGTATAGTATCAAATATAAGGAGTAGTTACTTATGTATTTAACTTTTCTTTATGCAAAAGATAATATGATTTGAATTTTAACACTTAGAAGAAACACCACAAGTAATCTCATAATATGAAGTAGTTATTAATTTGGATTAATGATTTAAACAATTATATCACAAAATTAATTCAATTATTAAAGGTATTAATAATAGTGATCCAATTTTATTAAATAGAGAATTCATTTTTTGTGAATTAAGAACTATATGGGATATTATGAAGTAATATTATGATTACTTTATATGTTGATATAGTCATTTTTGTATTATTAAATGACTCATGAATAATTATTTTCCTTATGGAAAATATTATTTTAATGAACCATTTGAAGAATATTTTTTTTAAGCATGTTCAAAAATGGAATTCTAACAATAGTCATAATGTTATAATTGAAACATATTTTCATATTTGAAGTTGAACATGTGAAACAATTTACATGAAATTAAAATGTATCTAAATTAGCATTTTAAATTAATTCCATATTTCAAATAATAACCAAATTGTTGTTTCAATTTTAGAATGATTCAACTTTAGTCAAACAAACATTTTATTTAAACAAACAGATAAATTTTATTTTTCTGATCATTTTGGTATATTATTTGTATTATTCTGATTTAAAATGATTTAGTTATGAATTTTCAAAGTTTAAATTCAAATTAAACAATTTCTAAAATTCTAAATTTGAGTTAGTCCCACATGTCATAGTTTTAATAATTTCCAGAAATGATTTCCTAAATGTTTAAATACCTGACAGTGGGGTCCACCTGTCATAATTTTATTTAAATAAAAGAAATCATTTTTAGAAAAGGAAAATCAATTTATGACGTCATGCTGACATCAGCAGAAGATCCTTCTATGTTGAACACGGATTCGAGGAATCCGCGGTGATTCTGGCTTTGTTTCCTTGTTAGCTCGATGGCACGGGATAGAGGAGATCGACGCGAACCTATTGGTGGCGGCGCCGCTCCAAAATGGTCACCGGAGCAAGCACGGCGGCGAGCTCCCGCGGCGGCCGGAGACGGTGTACGGCGAACTTCCCACCCAACGGAAATTGGACAAATCAAAGTACATGAGGAGGAGCGTATGCTCACCACGAGCACGGGGAACTGCTCGGCGAAGAACGACGTGGACGGACGGCGACGCATCCGTGGTCGACAGCCGGCGGCCGGAGTTGAAGAAGACTGCAAATTTCTTCCGCTCCCGAGCTTCCCAGCACGCGCGAGTAGATGAGGAGGATGAGGCAGCCACGGCGGAGCTTCCTGGCTACTTGGAACACCTCGGCAAGGTCGGAATCGACGGCAATCGGCGGCGGCCCGACGAACTAGGGTTTCGACCCGACAGAAATAGAGAGCACGGGAGAGAGAGATGAGTACGGGGAGGAAGAGAACGATGCGGACGTCTCCGTGGTCTTATCCTCGCGAGCTAGCAGGCAGGGAGGAGGTGGCACGGCGGCGTCGTCCTCTGCCTTCTGGCGGGAGGAAGAAGAAGAAAGAAAAGAAAAGGCCATTTTCTGAAAAACCCCCTGGACTTTCATGGAATTGCAGAATCAGTGCAAACAGGCCCCTGGCTCCTGTTTTAAATGATTTGAGGACTTGTTTGTGATGATTTTAATTACAGAAAAGCCCCTGGTTGTGTAGGGTTACATTATATTTATGATTTCAACTTATAACTTTTAATATTTGATGTATTTTGAATTCATTCCATATTTGGAATGAATTTGTGTATATTTAAATTTATTTCCTTTTACAAAATGTGTAGAATTTCAAAAACAAGTTTCTTTTAAACTTGGATTATAAATATTTTGTGTGTTTTAAATTCATTAACCACTTAAAGTAAATTTGAACATATTTGGAATTATCTCTTTTTAATAAAATTTATAGTTTATAACCTCTTTTCTTATTGTGTACTTATATAACAATTGATTTATTTTGTTATGCTTTTTATTTGTGGCTTTATATTATTTTCAAATACTAAGGATAGTTTCTTCCTTGTCTTCAGCTCCAGATAAATATTCAAACTTATTCTGAGTGCCTTATTGATTTCTGGACAACATCAAATTGTGGTCCAGCAATACAACATGATTTGCTTACTGTGGTGACTACAAAGAGTATACACAGTATTTCAATTCAAATTCATGCCAAGCACAAAATATGGCCCTAGTGGCTTTGGCTTGTGATACCTGACAATTAAATCATGTGAAAACATGATCAAATGTCTGTGGATGCACAAGAGAAGATATCCTGCCTGAAGTCAGGTCTTATGGTAGGATAAATGGGTAAAATGATGAGAACAGAATCTTGCTTAATTCCATAGCTCATTCTGATGATCAAAAGGATGATATACTCCTTTGAATAAAATAGATGATATTGTTTCTATGGAAGCAAGTTGCTAAAACAATTGCTGACTAAGTAGTCCATGTGGTTCCATTTACCACATGTCCAGATTTATCTCCTCTTGAGAATGAATTTTGAATAAGCCAAATGGTCTTGGTCATATGATGAACTTGTGAACCCCTTTCTTATGAGACATGTCCACACTCACATGAATTTGAGAGTTAACTCATGTGATGATTACATATGGATGATGATCATATGGTTTTATGCTTTGGCTTTACTTTCTCCCTGATAATCATACTCTTGGAGAAATACCATGTATTATCTGTCCTTTTGTTTATTTGTATATGACACTCAATTGTTTGAGCATACAAAAGTGATTTGTTAACAAGGTTGCAAAGCTTGTCACCCAACTACTTCTATATAACACAAACATTGGAATATCACACTATTTCTTGAGAAATTAATAAGAACATAACAGATGCAAGAGTTCCCATTGTCTCTGTGATAGATTGGCATAGCACTACTATGCATATCTAATCAATCCTTCTTCATAGTCTTCTTGTTGCTTTACCTCTTTTCTTGAGATGCTTCCCTGGTTGAATAACTTCAAGAAGATTAGGAGATAAGAAGTTAAGATTCACTAGATAAGGTGAAAAGATCTTTGTTAAGATTTTAGGTAATTCAATTTGTCTTTAAGACTAGAATGATTTCCATCTACTAGAGATATGTCTAACATATAAGGTTAGACAAGATGATACCTAAGAATAACTAGATTTATGTTACACTCCTGAGGTAATGTTTTGATGTAACAAGATATATTTCCACTGGGTTTAACAATTTTATCGAGTACCTCTCTACCCAAAAATAGGTTTTAAGCCAAGATCATCTCAAAGTTTGTAACGCTCAAGTCGATGATCTACTTCAATTCCACCAACTCAAGTGAAACTTCAATCACTTAGTGTTTTAAAACTATTTGCGCGAAAATTCTTCGGATTTTCTGATGCATGAATGCAATGCACACTTGTGTGTCCACTCTAATTTGGGACTCTAAATCCTAGGATGTTACAGTCTCCCCTACTAAAACAAAACTTCGTCCTCGAAGTTCGCACTCTCTTACGTTTCGGATTGAAGATGAGACTTATGAATAAAATAGCAGTTATCGAACTCCATGTTGATCTTTGATGGAGATAATTGGTGTATCCCCAAATCCAAAAATGTCCCTTGAATCCTCATCTAACTTAGTAACGGTCAACTGCCCTTTTCATGGACTCCATGAATCCTTCTGGTACAATCCACTCTTGGATCTCTTTTCCTGCAAACTCCTTGGATCAAGACTTTGTTTAATGCTTGTTGGTTCTACTAGTAATCGTATCAGGACTTCTCACTTAATAACTAACCTCTTATTTGGAAAATATTAAGGATTTAAATAAGTCTCACTAAGGTATATTTTTACAACTCTTTCAGAAAACCAAAACAATGTCGCAGAACCTAGTCCAATCTCATAAGGTTGATATTGAGATTTACTACTTAGGACTAACTTAGTGGAGTCTTCTTTTTCTCGTGTCATCTGGAATCTTAATGAAACTCTCATCCTAGTGATAAAAGTGGTAGTGTGGTCTGTACTACTAAAAGATTTTGTTAACACATTTTCTCCGTCATACTCTTGGTTAGAACCAAAGAATGACCCTTCAATAGCAAAAGTAGTTCAACAACTTAGTTTTGTTAATCTATTGACTAAAATAGTTCAACAACTTGGTTTTGTTAATCTCCACTTTGTTGAAGAGTGTTAAGAAAGAAACTTTTGCAAAATGGTTTGCAGAAAAGGTACGTTATGTCTAAATTGGTATAGGTTGTTGGACATCTAGTCAAAACTCTGCTGATATAACAACTCTTCATATGTCTGCTGCTGGATCTGATTCCTTCATTTTGGTTGATCAGACGATATGTTTCTTCAATCTGGTTAGTTCAACCTCCATCAGAGTCCTTAAACTGAGGATGTCAATCATATGTCCATCGATCCCACTATATATATTGACATTGATTAGGCACTTACTTCACTATTTCCCCACATCACCCGTCTCTGTTGGTCACCTTCCAACTAACTATCTCCATGGACTCTCGGCAATCCACGAACTTATTTCCCATGATTCTGATATGTGTCCGTTGTAACATTGAACGTTGGAGTCATACCCCTTGATCTCGATGATACAACTATCTTGCCTTGCTTAAATATCATACTTTGTTGTTGTCCTCTAAGTATTGAATTTGTTGTTTCATACTCCTCTACCACCAACTTCATGACTCTTTTAGACATATGAGTCATGTACTACTTCTTCTTGATCTTTTTCCAGAGTTTAATTGTGCCTTATGACTTCCAACACCCATTTCTTCCGTCAAGTTACGACAACTTCCAACTATATATGACTACATACTGCGGCTTCTTCCATCGTTTTTCAGTTCTCGCTTGATATCCTTCACGATATCATCGTCATTCTTGTGCAAAACTGGAAATTTTACTGTCCAAATCAAAGATTTGTCACGACAAGACTTGTTATTTAGATCTTCCATCCTCATAATTCTCCTACCTCAGTAGAGTTTCTCATGTAGCTTTCCTTTCATCATCTTCGGTAAGCCCTCTTCCACATGGTGATGATATTCTTCCTTGATCTATCGTAGTTCCTCCATCCTTCCATGTTCTGATGATGCTGATCTCCAATCCAAATATGATGTGGATTGTGGTCCATCACCACGTGTAGCTTCGTTTACCTCGGTCATCTTGACTTCCATCTCTTCAAAAGCTTTCATTGTTGTTTGAAACTTCTGTGAACACGTCTCTCCCTTACACGAGTCCTATCTACCTCTAGATTAGTAACATGAAGAAAAGAACTCAATGTGACAATCATGCCATTGTACATCAAATTCTAACTTTATGTACCAACCTAGCCAATCAAAAATCCAATAAGATCCAATAAATCGCAAATGCAATTATATATCAATCATGCAACATAAGCCCGTAAAATAAGTAGTACCTTGAGTAAAAACATCTCAAGTACCCAGGCTTAGATGCTATACACTACAAGATAGGTTTATATCACCTTATAATCTTATTCTAACAACTCTTTGACTCGGTAATTACCCCAGTTGACCATTTGCAATGGAGTAATACAAAGACAAAGTACTCAAAGAGTGGTTGTGGTTTGACTTGGTTTTATATGGAACTAAACTCCATGTAGCTTGAATCTTCCGTCAAACTATAACATCTACTTGCGAACATATCTAGATCCTTCATGTACTACTCAGGGTACATCAGAAATAGTAGTGTAGCTTCCGTCATTATTTATGCCATCTCCTAATTACTTATCAACTTATACCATACTCAGGTGAATCCCCTTTGATCTCTATCATTAGGGTATTAACATACTCTCCATAGTTGACTGACGATGATTCTTCACTATCATCAAACATCTTCTGACTTCCTCCATCACGAACTTATGGTAGTGTTCTACTTCATAGGATAGGGCTATCAATGATACCATGTAGGCAACACTAACTTGGATGCACTCTATTTGGTGTAACAACTGATACGAAACAGTTTTAACTGGTCATACCAAGTTGAAAAGAAATAAGGTGAATATACCTATAGAATAGTAAATAAGAATATCTACTCCAGTTGGGTAAGGAAATGTGTATACAAATATGACAGTATTATTCTCAAGTGAATAACCATCATAGTTGTAGTAATATATAGTTTAGATAAATATGATAACTTCCTATAGTCTTACCAACCTACAAGTCTCCTAAAAGGGTTTTAATCCTAAGGTCGTTCGCTCTGATACCACCTGTAGTGACCCAGCACACCACTGCATGTTGTAGTGTACAAGTCATTGACATAATACTCACGGAAGGACCAATCCGTAAATATTACATCCTTCAGAGTAGTACAACAGAAACATAGTCGGTCCAAGGTAACACTATAGGATTACAACACTATTCAATACAAAATCTCGAGAACCTCCTTTCCAAACAGAAGTAGGTTTCGTGCAAATGAAACTCCCGAAAGACTCAAGTCGAAGCACTAAGCTGGATACCAGCTCTACTTCTAACTCTTAATCCACTACTGCTGTTGTCACAGCCCTAATCTATCCATCTGGAATATCTTTGTCTGGAGTTGTGCTCCTCCATCCAATTATAATTGTCTTGTTTATAGGTATTGCTGTCGACGTGTCCACCGTTGCACCGTTGTCGCTACTCATTAGTCGGCAGACTCCACCAGGTTGATTTATGGATTCCTGTCCTTCTTCTGCTGTCTCCAATAATCTAAGCAGGGGTCAACGGAGGAAAGAGTGAGCAACACGAGCGTTACTCAGCAAGTTCATATAATAGGAATGATGTGTTTTATGCACTAGCCACCATCCATCCCAAAAGGTCATGGATGAACATGCATAACTTTGTAAAACATTTTTAGGAAAAGATTTATTTTATCTTCAGAAAACTATGCCCGTCATCGATTCACAGGTGCTAGGGCCTTGAGGAGCCTCCTTTCCTGCAGCGTTCGCCGTTCCTTCCTGGAACGTGGAGTAACATGTCACATTTTTACACTCTGCAGAGGTGCGTTACTTTACCCATAAGAGACCAACGCCTTGTTGCACAACCGGGCGAGTCTTTCCCGTCCACACTTCCTTGGTGTGGGGCCCAGTCGTTGATCCAAGCCATTCGCCGTGCTTTCCAACAACCCCGCATGCCCACCCAATTCATGCATAGCAGAATCACCCCTGGTTCTACCCCTCACGATAGATACCTAGGTGTCCTCTTGCAGACCATCATAGACACCAGAGTCCGTGGGCATTAAGGGGTCCCACCCATGTGCATGTAGTCGCACTAGATCTACAGCGTACGGCTCTGGCTGCCCGTTGACATGCGAAAGGGAAAAGATCACAGATGACTTTCCCGTCCCATTCCAAGTCTCATGGTTAACGCTTCATTTTCGGCGCAAGAACGCTGACGGCATTGGTTCTTAAGTCCTAGGTAATACTTTCCCGTGCAAATGGAACCTCCACCAACCACATCATTCCATGGTTCCATCTGCCAGCCAACAATATATATATAGCAATTCACATCATTCGAAGATAGGTTTTTCTTTTTCATGCAATGATAAACCATAGTATTTTTCATTTACTTTGATAAACATAATCAAGTAGGACATGAGCAAGAGTGAACTTGCCTTTTTGACTGCAAGATTATGCAGCCAAGGTCTTCGTTACAATAAAGACTCCAAAATCTGGAAAAAACATCATTGGTCCGGTAAGGACTAATGTTTGAAGAAGCAATATGCTATTATGCATAAGTATGAGATGCATCGTCCTAAACCCCGTGACTAACTCTCGATGGTTGAGGGTTGTTGAGTTTGGTGATTATTTTCAGATTTGTTTTATCTTCAAGTTTACTTCACAAGAACGATGAATTTTTATCTTTAACTATAAATACCATATTAAGCATAAGGATAAAATAAACAACATCATAATACTAAATGGTTATTTTAGGGTTTACTATCATCTTTATGTTTATACAGATCAGGTGTCAACTTGAATTAATTAAACAAATGGTGTAGTATTATTATTCAAGAAGGCAAAAAGAATAACTTTTGAAGAAATAAATAATGTATACATTTGTTGATATCATAGGGTAGTTATTTTAGTTAAGTAATGGTATAGTATCAAATATAAGGAGTAGTTACTTATGTATTTAACTTTTCTTTATGCAAAAGATAATATGATTTGAATTTTAACACTTAGAAGAAACACCACAAGTAATCTCATAATATGAAGTAGTTATTAATTTGGATTAATGATTTAAACAATTATATCACAAAATTAATTCAATTATTAAAGGTATTAATAATAGTGATCAATTTTATTAAATAGAGAATTCATTTTTTGTGAATTAAGAACTATATGGGATATTATGAAGTAATATTATGATTACTTTATATGTTGATATAGTCATTTTTGTATTATTAAATGACTCATGAATAATTATTTTCCTTATGGAAAATATTATTTTAATGAACCATTTGAAGAATATTTTTTTTAAGCATGTTCAAAAATGGAATTCTAACAATAGTCATAATGTTATAATTGAAACATATTTTCATATTTGAAGTTGAACATGTGAAACAATTTACATGAAATTAAAATGTATCTAAATTAGCATTTTAAATTAATTCCATATTTCAAATAATAACCAAATTGTTGTTTCAATTTTAGAATGATTCAACTTTAGTCAAACAAACATTTTATTTAAACAAACAGATAAATTTTATTTTTCTGATCATTTTGGTATATTATTTGTATTATTCTGATTTAAAATGATTTAGTTATGAATTTTCAAAGTTTAAATTCAAATTAAACAATTTCTAAAATTCTAAATTTGAGTTAGTCCCACATGTCATAGTTTTAATAATTTCCAGAAATGATTTCCTAAATGTTTAAATACCTGACAGTGGGGTCCACCTGTCATAATTTTATTTAAATAAAAGAAATCATTTTTAGAAAAGGAAAATCAATTTATGACGTCATGCTGACATCAGCAGAAGATCCTTCTATGTTGAACACGGATTCGAGGAATCCGCGGTGATTCTGGCTTTGTTTCCTTGTTAGCTCGATGGCACGGGATAGAGGAGATCGACGCGAACCTATTGGTGGCGGCGCCGCTCCAAAATGGTCACCGGAGCAAGCACGGCGGCGAGCTCCCGCGGCGGCCGGAGACGGTGTACGGCGAACTTCCCACCCAACGGAAATTGGACAAATCAAAGTACATGAGGAGGAGCGTATGCTCACCACGAGCACGGGGAACTGCTCGGCGAAGAACGACGTGGACGGACGGCGACGCATCCGTGGTCGACAGCCGGCGGCCGGAGTTGAAGAAGACTGCAAATTTCTTCCGCTCCCGAGCTTCCCAGCACGCGCGAGTAGATGAGGAGGATGAGGCAGCCACGGCGGAGCTTCCTGGCTACTTGGAACACCTCGGCAAGGTCGGAATCGACGGCAATCGGCGGCGGCCCGACGAACTAGGGTTTCGACCCGACAGAAATAGAGAGCACGGGAGAGAGAGATGAGTACGGGGAGGAAGAGAACGATGCGGACGTCTCCGTGGTCTTATCCTCGCGAGCTAGCAGGCAGGGAGGAGGTGGCACGGCGGCGTCGTCCTCTGCCTTCTGGCGGGAGGAAGAAGAAGAAAGAAAAGAAAAGGCCATTTTCTGAAAAACCCCCTGGACTTTCATGGAATTGCAGAATCAGTGCAAACAGGCCCCTGGCTCCTGTTTTAAATGATTTAAGGACTTGTTTGTGATGATTTTAATTACAGAAAAGCCCCTGGTTGTGTAGGGTTACATTATATTTATGATTTCAACTTATAACTTTTAATATTTGATGTATTTTGAATTCATTCCATATTTGGAATGAATTTGTGTATATTTAAATTTATTTCCTTTTACAAAATGTGTAGAATTTCAAAAACAAGTTTCTTTTAAACTTGGATTATAAATATTTTGTGTGTTTTAAATTCATTAACCACTTAAAGTAAATTTGAACATATTTGGAATTATCTCTTTTTAATAAAATTTATAGTTTATAACCTCTTTTCTTATTGTGTACTTATATAACAATTGATTTATTTTGTTATGCTTTTTATTTGTGGCTTTATATTATTTTCAAATACTAAGGATAGTTTCTTCCTTGTCTTCAGCTCCAGATAAATATTCAAACTTATTCTGAGTGCCTTATTGATTTCTGGACAACATCAAATTGTGGTCCAGCAATACAACATGATTTGCTTACTGTGGTGACTACAAAGAGTATACACAGTATTTCAATTCAAATTCATGCCAAGCACAAAATATGGCCCTAGTGGCTTTGGCTTGTGATACCTGACAATTAAATCATGTGAAAACATGATCAAATGTCTGTGGATGCACAAGAGAAGATATCCTGCCTGAAGTCAGGTCTTATGGTAGGATAAATGGGTAAAATGATGAGAACAGAATCTTGCTTAATTCCATAGCTCATTCTGATGATCAAAAGGATGATATACTCCTTTGAATAAAATAGATGATATTGTTTCTATGGAAGCAAGTTGCTAAAACAATTGCTGACTAAGTAGTCCATGTGGTTCCATTTACCACATGTCCAGATTTATCTCCTCTTGAGAATGAATTTTGAATAAGCCAAATGGTCTTGGTCATATGATGAACTTGTGAACCCCTTTCTTATGAGACATGTCCACACTCACATGAATTTGAGAGTTAACTCATGTGATGATTACATATGGATGATGATCATATGGTTTTATGCTTTGGCTTTACTTTCTCCCTGATAATCATACTCTTGGAGAAATACCATGTATTATCTGTTCTTTTGTTTATTTGTATATGACACTCAATTGTTTGAGCATACAAAAGTGATTTGTTAACAAGGTTGCAAAGCTTGTCACCCAACTACTTCTATATAACACAAACATTGGAATATCACACTATTTCTTGAGAAATTAATAAGAACATAACAGATGCAAGAGTTCCCATTGTCTCTGTGATAGATTGGCATAGCACTACTATGCATATCTAATCAATCCTTCTTCATAGTCTTCTTGTTGCTTTACCTCTTTTCTTGAGATGCTTCCCTGGTTGAATAACTTCAAGAAGATTAGGAGATAAGAAGTTAAGATTCACTAGATAAGGTGAAAAGATCTTTGTTAAGATTTTAGGTAATTCAATTTGTCTTTAAGACTAGAATGATTTCCATCTACTAGAGATATGTCTAACATATAAGGTTAGACAAGATGATACCTACGAATAACTAGATTTATGTTACACTCTGAGGTAATGTTTTGATGTAACAAGATATATTTCCACTGGGTTTAACAATTTTATCGAGTACCTCTCTACCCAAAAATAGGTTTTAAGCCAAGATCATCTCAAAGTTTGTAATGCTCAAGTCGATGATCTACTTCAATTCCACCAACTCAAGTGAAACTTCAATCACTTAGTGTTTTAAAACTATTTGCGCGAAAATTCTTCGGATTTTCTGATGCATGAATGCAATGCACACTTGTGTGTCCACTCTAATTTGGGACTCTAAATCCTAGGATGTTACAGTTTCTCCGGCCACTCGTTGCCCCCCGACGTCCCCACCATCGCCTCTGTAGGTGTCTTCGACCACTCGTTGCCCAAAGACGTCGCCACCATCGCCTCTGTATGTATCACTAGACACTCGTTTCCCCGGACGTCACAACCATCGTGTTTGTAGGTGTCTCCAGACCCTCATTGCCCTAGTCATCATCTTCATCCCTCTAGGAGATGTGGTTGCGCTCTCGTTGATCCTGGACATCGTCGAGCGAGGCCACAAAACCAACATAGGTGTGGTTGCACACATGTTGTCCCTAGACATTGTAGAGCGAGACGACCTAGCCCTGGTAGATGCGCTTGCGCACACGTTATCTCTTGACGTCGTTGAGCGAGGCCACCTAGCCCTTCTAGATGGGGTTGCGCGTGCCCCTAGACATCTCCATCGTGGAGCATGGAGACGAAGCACATGTAGGCATCGTCGTGCCCAATGATCCATGGCCAGTGTTGTTGACATCATTAAGCCCACTGAGTGTGGCCTCATTGTTGTCATTGTCGAGCCCATCTACTGATACATTCTTCTTCTTGTGACTGTCATTGTTGCATGACATTGCGCGCTTGTGTTCTATGGTCGCCGGCCACGTAAGATCTTTGTTGAGCCACCTTGTGGAGGGGTAAGTAAAATGTTGTGTCAAATCAAGATAATAATTAGATGAATAGCCTAGAAAGGAGAATACATATATGCTATGAAAGGTATTAGCGGTATGACGAGTGAAAAAAATACTAGAATAAATGAGAATAATATGGTCATAATCATCATAATTGAATCAAATCAATATTTATTTTTTAGTCGCCATGGCCATCATGACCATAATTTTTCAAGGATTTACATGCCTAAAAATAAACCATTTTTAACTTTTTGTAAGAAAACAACAACTAATTCCAATTTTATGGTCATAATTACCACAATCTCGAAGGATTGACATTACTAAAAATAGACGATTTTTTTCCATTTGTGGGTACAGTGACAACTAAGGCTACCTCTTGTCTATTCTTAGCCATCTCAATCCTTGGTAATTATTTAATATGATTATTCCCATAGTTTTGCATTTACTCTGTCTTGATTTTGTTCAATATGCATGTCTTGCCAATACATATTGTCTAGCTGTGTACTCTGATGAATGAGACACCAATATTTGTAGCGCATTAACAAGTCATATTACAATTTTTTGCATATAAATACAAGATTTTACCCAACCCTCATCTCCCACACAACACAAGAAAGTCTAGCTAGCAACCATGTCATACCATGTTGACTACCGGGTTTGCAGCTCCCCTGTTGGCCAGTGCGGTAAGTTTTTGTGTTAGATATTTAAAACTTATTCACAAGCAGTAGTTTGTTTTATACGACCATGCGTATTGTTATATTTCATATATAATGGTACATTATTGTGTAAATTATTAATATGTATGCACAAGTCTATAAGTCTTACATGTGCAACGACAGGGGCAAGTTGATCTGGCCAGAGCTATTGGGCAAGAAGGGCAAGGAAGCGAAAGCTGTGATTGAGAAAGAGAGAGGTGACACCGATGCGATTTATGTGCCCCAAGACGCCGTTGTTACTGATGATTACTGTTGTAATCGCGTTAGGATCTTTGTGGGTGCCAATGCCAATGGTGACTATGGAAACGCCAAGGTGATCGTGGTTCCAAGGGTTGGATGATCCATCCACGTGTTATATATGCATGATACTACCGAGGATGCATCAACAGATCGACCATAGCATCGAATATTTCTTGGAAGTTTTGTTATGAGACACAGAAATAATGGCTGTAATATTAATAAAAGCATCCTCTTTAATTTCTCCTTCCATCGTTACATGTAGGATTGCAGATCATCGGTACACAAAGGGGTAAGGTAAGAGAGGGCAAGCAAAATGATGAAATGAATGGATCGATCGACATGGTCAATCAATCCAGTTTAATTTGAAACCAAAACATAAGATAATCCAACGCACATAAGATTGATGAAAATGCAAAGTAGAAGCAGCAACAGTCGTCCTGTTCCCCCTCCACGTCCCCATTGCTGCTACTGCAGGTAGTAAGCGAAGAAGGAGACAAGGGAGGCGCCGAGCACGGCGCCGATGGCCGGGAAGGCGCTGGTCGCCCCCGCGGTGGGTGTCGGTGACGGGGCCGGGGCGTCGGCGGCGAGGGCCACGGTGGCCACCGACGCAGCAATGAGGACAGCACAAGCGATCTTCTTCATCTCCATGATCTCTAAGCCGGAACACCCAACACAGAGTGGAGAGGAAGAAGATCGAAGGGCTTAACCTGCAGGAAATGGTTGCTTATCTGTTGCTTGCGTGGTGAACGAGAGATGGGAGTGGGGGTGGTCTTATAGTAGCTGGGATTACAAGGGTAACTAGCTAATCTTGGAGGCTGAAGAAGAAGAAGTAGGACGTCGTGCGTGCAAGTGCGTGATATGAGTGGGCGGGAAGTATGTCTGTTCAGATGAATGGGTCTCTCTCTTGGCAGTTGGCTGGCCTTCTTTTGTGACAATCTGTTGGTGATGTACCTTGATTGCTTTTCTTAGGGAGATTTGGGTTTAACGGTTTGCAGCTGGTTTGAGCGGTTCACAAGCCAGCTATATTATTGTCAGCTTCAAACTTCTCTTGTTTTCTTGTTTTGTTTTAAAAGCAGCCAACCAGACTGTAAAACATGTATGAACTGTTTAATAAGATTATTCATAATCCCCTCTCGGTAGCAAACTAAAAGCATTGATCTGATCTTCAAAATACTACTGTATAAGGCACTAACTTTTTCGTTATAAAAGAAAATCCATGATATACAGTACAGGCGCTTTGATGCCTTTTTACTTTGAAATAAAATGATGCCGTGTGCATCGTCACGATGGCCGGGTTATATTCCCGTCTCGGAAAGATACACTTTTTTTGTTGCTATAATGACTTTTAGAAAAAATTAAGGCACACAAATCATCGTTAAACCCTTCACCCGAACACTCCGCACGATCTCTACCTGCAATGTCATGGATCTACGCCTCCTCCCCCAAACCAATGATAGCAAAGCACACATATCGTATGTTTTTCATAAAGCACTCGGTAATTATTTTCTTCTCTTTTCTTTCTCTTCCTTCTATCCTATTTTGTATTTATTTATTTATTATTCCCTTCTCTCTCTTTACTTTTTTATTTCATAAAATGGCAAATCATGCATTACCTCTACTTTATCGAACGAATATGGAGGGCCTTTTCAGCAACAAGATAGAAGTACTTGGGCACTTTATTTTCCTACGAGGGCTTCTCGCCTTCTTTGCATATTGGTTGAGTCCTACTTGTGTTGGATGGTTTTGATGTGTATTTCCAAGTTTAGTTTTTTACAACCGGTGAAAATCACAGTGACATATCCAACCGGTGAAAATAACAGTGACATATCCAATTAAACTTTTCTTGGGCAATGATATTCCTCCAAGTGTAGGCTTTTACATTTTTAATCAATGCAGATAAGCTAAAGCCTATGCTGTTGAAACCCCAAGACATGGAAATATGCCATCAAGATTGGGGAATCACGAGGACACCAGTATGGAAGTTATCCTGCAGATTTGTGATCTCAAAATGTCGCTGCACTGCTGGAATCCTTTGTTCTTCTTTCTTTCTTTTTCCCAAGGATAAGCAGGTTATAAGACTCACCCAGTTGAGTTGAGAGATCGATAATTCGCAATCACTTCTAAACTAAGCCTAGTTGTGGAATCACACAACTATGGTCTGAACCTCGACTTGTTTACGCATTCCACACCAGCAGCAATGCAAGTATAAAATTTACTTTTTGTTTCCTTTTCCCTCCTGCATACAGGTCATACAACCAAACTGCCTCTGTTCACCAGGTAGGTAGGTGTCGGCACGCGAGCCTTCCTCAACAGGGAAAGCACAGTTCAGAAACGATAGTATTATACACCCGTCACTGGTGGTGGTGACCCAGGAAGCAACACAATGCGGGTATGGCAAAAGAAGCGATTCAACGCTTTCGAACTTTTTGTGTTTTTCGATTTTCGAGCAGATTTGACTCGTGGTGATACTTCTTATCCGTTGTTTTCCACAGGTCAACAGTGCTTCTATTATATAACGCCATCCAGGTGTCCCGCCGTGAACTCCAAAATTCCTGCACTGAGAACAGGGTCAACGTCACGCAGAAATTGGCTGTGTAAAGAAGAGTATGCATGGCAGGGGCAGGAATGAAGCGCAAAATGATTGCCTTTGTATGACTGGCGAACAAATCAACACACCAAATAAAGGAGCGGTTTTCAAAGATGCCTCGACTTAAACAGATGCCACTGCAAATATTTGATGGAAAGCAAAATCCCAGAACGCATGGATGCAAATGTTCCAATTCACTAGGTTAAATGACGACAAAAATTGTTTGGTAGGAGTGGACAAACGAAAAAGCAAGATAAGAATGAGTGCTGGATATATAAAAGCTACAAAAGCAATAGAAGAATGAGTGTTGCTGTGCAAATTTAAAAAGCTACGAATGCAATTGATCAGTGTAAGTGTGGAACAGCAACATGACGAAATCTACCGCTACGACAAATAAATGGCAGGAACAGAAAGTGTGCATTATCTGCAAGTGAAATTGACCAAAATAGTTAAACTAATTTGGCTAAATACCACCCAAAAGATCTTACAATTGATATATATACAGCTGCTGGTCCCTTATAGATGCAACCGAGTAAGGAAGTCTGACAACCTGGAACATAAACAGGACAGCAATACAGGGAGAAATGAGGAAAAGCACAATATACATATCACATAAGCCAAACAGAGAACACATACCTAATATTTTTAGCAATAAGTGTACTTCCATCATCACAATCAAGATGCCGCAGCGTGACTTCTTCCAAACGGCCATCTCTGTAAGCATGCTGCAAAACATACAAGCTTACAAGAGTGAGCTAAACAAATGAGGGGAAAGACCGGTCTTTTAACATTGCAATCTACAACAATCATCTATACAAAGGCAAGCTATCTAGGGAAAAAACTCAGCAAGGAATCAAATAGCATGCATGCAAACTTGAACAAGGCAGAAGCTCCCAACTTGGTCTATATAACTAACAAGGGGCTAATGGGCGGTGGAATTTAAGGAACATATAATTGATGAACACAAAATAATTAGGATAATTTCAGAAAGAATGATCTCCATAATTTTAGCAATCTACGAAAATTGCTGGAAAACTGGAAAACATAAAACTCCCAATCTTGGTCTCTCCATGCAATCTTTATCCACCAAATGACTAACAAGGGGTTACTAGGCGGTGGAATTCAAGGAAGATACAATACATGGTAATACTAGATAGAACACAGTGTACTCTTGAAATCAGAACATAGTAATTTGAGATAGACAGAACGCCAAAAACTCTTGAAACAAAAAGAAACTAAATTGGCTGTTTCCAGTAGACAAACCGACTGCAGAGAACGTTATTATTACCTACTAGTGTTCCGTATAAACCAGTTACTGCTAATAGCTCGATGGGGTGGAGCTGGTCTGGCAGTGAGCTATATGGATAGGGGAAAGCAGGTTCAATGTATTCACGTGTTTATGGAATGTGAGAAGTACCTTGTAGAAACAGCTTGTCCCGAAGGGGCAAGTACCCGTTCCAAAATCAAAGTACTTGCAATCAATAGACCTGCAACAGTACACTTGTAGATTAGACAGTAATCAAGTACTAAGGTGCATAACATATTCATCTTATATCACTTCTTGTGGAACATATCAGATCGGAATTTCAAAAAAAAATAGAAGGAATTGTGAACCAACGAGGCAAGATAATAAGAACTGTCATTTGTAGAGCATCACTATGACTCATTTATTCCAGCAATGATGCCTAAATTTAACAACTGAAATATTTGTAGCATTATAATTTTAGTTCTAAAAGTTAGGACACAGATCACACAACAGGCGCATACCAAAAGAAGGTAAAAAGATGTGAATCTTACTTGAGCTTAGCTTTGTAGTTTTCAATGATCTCCAGCTTTTCCTCCTTGGAGAAGTACCAAAGGACACTCGGAATGACATAGTATGATAGTTTGCGGCATATTGGGCAAGACCTCAGGGCTGAGTTCACATCCATACCAGATGTAGGAGAATTGCCACGCCAGTTTCTAATGCATGAGACGCAGAAGGGGTGATCACATTCAGATAGCAGTCCAAACTTCCTTTCAGCAGCAGTAGGCTTTGAGAGCACACGGTCCAAGCAGACACTGCACTCTATTTCCTGGCTACGTTTCAGAGCCTCAAGACGCTTGTGGTTCTTTTCACATAGCTTGATATGTTCCTGCCTCTCATCAGGACGATAAGGATGCAAGCACATTTTCCCACAGAATGCGCAGAAATCTCCATGCATGTGAGGGCACTCTTCCCCATATGGGCAGTTACCAGCAGCAGCAAAAGAACAAATTGGCATATCGGCAAGTTTCATGGAAGATTGGTTTTGCTCAGTTCGATTGGATGACCAGTCAATCCCATCCTCTAACAGACTGCTGTCAAGTTGGACCTCATTCCTCCATGCAGGCTTAGTTTCAGGCAGTGCCAGCATATCCGTACATACCTGTTGTCTTTGGTTGCTTGAATTTGTTTGGTGTCCCAAGTGAAGAGGAGGACCAGGTCTTCGGACTTGTAGAGAAGTGGATACAACACGTGTTGCGGTATTTGATGATGGTGGCGGAGGCGCTGGGGAATTACGTGTTGCAGCACTTGATGATGGTAGCGAGGCGCTGGGTTATTACGAGAAGCTTTGACATGATCATATCTGCAGCGGCTACCATACGAGCATGACCCTTTCTGGTAAAAGGTGCAGACCTGAGCAAACAAGTATGGCAGTAAGGATATATGCAATGTGAAGTCTGGCAATAAAAGTATATCCACATCCAAAGTTTACTCATAAAACATTACATTATTTGCTTGGTCGCTCCAGTCATGGGAGAACTCGCAGTACTCTCCTTTCAAGCAAGCTCCGTGCATGAAGAACTTGCAGAGAACCCTGAAAGGGAGATGGGTCGAAGAGTAAAAAGGCATGCAAGCTAACTAGAAAACTTTTAGTTTCATCTCAGGCAGGAATTATTCTTAAAGGAAAAAAAAAAGAGATTTATGGAGGAGCTAATTCCTGCCACAATATTGCTTCTCGCATCGCATGTCCATGAAGAAACTGGTAAGTAAGGAGTAAAGACCGAGGCCCTCGCTATGTGCAGACATAATTATGGTTGTAGTACCAAAGTCCTGCTCCGAATCTGTATGAAGTATCGCGTTCAGCACAATGATTGCTACTACAGTAGTATGAATCAAACAAAGACCTCCACTAGATTTCTCTGTTGGGCATCATTAGGCGGGTATCGGCAGCTCCCCCTCATCTGAAACATCGGGAGCGCCCAAGCTCGGAACGATTTTCGCATCCCTACTGGGGGCGCACGAACGAAGCAATCCCAAGAATCCAGGTCGCCACCAATCGATAGCGGGGCATCCAATCAATCGGCTCCAATCGGGGAGGGGAATCAAGGCGCAGGGTGGGGTTACCTCTTTGTGGACATGGCGGATTCGAACGCCGCCGTGGCCGTCGTCGGAGGAGGAGGACGGGGATTGGATGATCCCTAAACACTGGAGGCGCGTGGAAGGAAATGACGGGTTTGCCCCGCCCACGGAGGAGCACCAAAGGAAATTTTCTTTTCGTTTTTTATTATCCGGTATGAGAAGAGTTTTTTTCGAACACAGTGCAACGGCTCACCATATACGCGAATATACTCATCCCTATGAACGTATGCACGCACACCCTTACCTCTATGAGCACATCCGAGAGCCTGACCCGGAGGAAGAGGTCTTGAGATTGACAAAGTCACCACAGACACCTCACTGGGTGGAATAGATCCAGGAAATTGGTACTAGATAATAGAATTTCTACATAGCAGATGCAAGAACTACAACCTAAAAACTCTAAATAAACTACTTCTTCTTCTCGTCCGGCAAGCATGTCCTTGAGATTTAGAAGCCGAGCTTCACCGCCGTGAGGGGAGCCCTGTACCGTGGGTCATAAGGCATCGAAATCCTCTCAGGACCCGAAAACCGTGGACGCCCACAAAAACGGCCAGAAATGACAGAAATTGTGAGATTTGACGATGCCGCTAGAGTCGTGCACCGCGGGTCACATGGCATCGAAATTCTCCCGGGACCCGAAAACCGTGGACTTATAGCCCACGAAAACGGCCAGAAATGCCCGAAATCACGAGTTTTGACGATGCCGTCTAGAGTCATGTACCATGGGTCACACAGCATCGAAATCCTCCCGGGACCCGAAAACCGTGGACTACAGCCCACCACAACGGACAGAAATGCCCAAAATCACGAGTTTTGACGATGCCCCTAGAGTCGTGTGTCGTGGGTCACAAGGCATCGAAATCCTCCCGGGACACGAAAACCATGGACTATAGCACACGAAAACGGCCAGAAATGCCCGAAATCACGAGTTTTGACGATGCTGGTGGACTATAGCCCACGAAAACAACCAGAAGTGCCCAAAATCATGAGTTTTGGCGGTGAAATTAGAGTCGTGTACCATGGGTCACAGCGCATCGAAATTCTCCCGGGACCCAAAAACCGTGCACTATAGCCCACGAAAACGGGCAGAAATGCCCGAAATCACGAGTTTTGACGATGCCGATAGAGTCGTGTATTGTGGGTCACAAGGCATCGAAATCCTCCCGGGACCCGAAAATCGTGGACTATAGCCCATGAAAACGGCCAGAAATGCCATAAATCATGAGTTTTGACGATGTCGCTAGATTCGTGTACCGTGGGTCATAGGGCATCGAAATCCTCCTGAGACCCGAAAACCGTGAACTATAGCCAACGAAAACGGGCAGAAATGCCAGAAATCATGAGTTTCGGTCGACGATGCCGCTAGAGTCATGTACCGTGGGTCACAGCGCATCGAAATCCTCCCGGGACCCGAAAACCGTGGACTAGCCCACGAAAACAGCCAGAAATGACCAAAATCACGAGTTTTGGTGATGCCACTAGAGTCGTGTACCGTGGGTCACAGCGCATCGAAATCCTCCCGGGACCCGAAAACCGTGGACTATAGCCCACGAAAACGGCCAGAAATGCCCGAAATCACGAGTTTTGACAATGCCGCTAGAGTCGTGTATCGTGGGTCACAGGGCATCAAAATCCTTCCGGGACCCGAAAACCGTGGACTATATCCCACGAAAACGGCCAGAAAAATGCCCAAAATCACAAGTTTTGGGGATGCCGCTAGAGTCGTGTACTGTGGGTCACGCCCGACCTTGCGGTCCGAGTCTCTTCCGTGTGAGTCGCCCCTCCACGCCACCGGCGGATTCCACGCGTCGTTCCAGGAAAAGTCGGAGCACACGTCCACCAAGCCCGAGACCGCGCGCGGACTTTTAGGTGTCGCGCCCACAAAAATCGGACGGAAGCCCAAAAATCGGACAAAAATCAAATGCTACGACTCTTAGTATATAGATTTATATGTATTCACTCAAAAAGTTTCTAGAAATATTATGCGGCAATGTGCATATCATCTTCATGCAAGCCATCCACAACATCTGTTTCTTCAATCGGTTGATATAATCATATCTATATCAATCAAATACACTCCTAAACCATAACGATCTTTAAATTATAAACCACACATACATTTGATGTCTAAATGTTTTAACCTCCTGACTACCATGATTAACTAAACCTTGCATATTTATTTAGTCAACATTTTATTAAATTTCTTAAGAGATACCCGCTGCAACGCGCGGGGTGTCTTTCTTCTAGTTATGTAAAGAATGTTTGAACACCATTTTCGTGAATAGCTTAAAGAGCCATTTTCGACGAAAAGTGCTATAGCGTTGCAGGCACTTCTACCAACGGATCTATATGCGTTGCCTTATCAGGCGTTCAAGGGTATAAAGCAACGGATATATGTGCGTTGGTAAATCACCAGTAAAGCGTTGCAAAACTGGCAACAAATGGCAAGCATCAATTGTATCCGTTGGAGCATAGGCTGCACTGATCGAATGATTTTATTTTTAGAAAATTATTATTTCATTGAAAGTGGATTGATTGCTTCAACGATTTTTGTATTTTTTTTTCTAGCAAGAGAATATACACTATGACAGCACACATAAATCACATAATATTATTGCAAGAAACAATTCAGTATTGATTATCGAAATCATCATCCCATACATGAAAATTATCTTGAGTACACAACTTACAATCGGGCTTCAAAATATTATATCCCAACTAATCCTATTACATCTTCTAATTGTTTCGCATTCTAGTGTAGAGAGCTGATATCCAAATATAGCATTCCTTACTGACCTTTGTGCCTGCAAATACAAAGTTCTGGTTTTAGAATCGATCTGACAAAACCAAACTTCCTTGCCGATCTCAAGAGCAGCTCAATGAACACTAATACCACAATTAGGAGCATTATAGACCATCAACTAGACAAAAGCTATAGCAGTTTATTACAGAAACAGGAATTTAACAAATAGATGATAATAGTAAATAAAAATAGATCATATTTATCAGAGTTGTAGCGAATGGTTATCGCCTTATCTCTCTCTTATACTAAAGACCAAAGTACGTGTTATTGTTGGTCTGGGTATGTGCTAGAAATGTTGAGGCGTACACATACATGTAAGCAATAATGATTGACATCGAGCAAATGAAGCGGGAAAACATTAACTACAGTTATTCAGTGGCCAACGACAGGTGATACAGCATGGATGGAGTCAAGTATAGGGGAAATACTCCTTGGTCCATCGTGTCCTTGTCTTCCGCCTCCGTCCTGCACCCCTTCTCCTTGCCCACGCAGCGTTCATTGAGTAAAATTTTGTACTATTTTAGTACCTACACAATATAAATTACTTGTAGTATTTGTAGCATGGATTTTCAGAGTAAACTTTAGAGTGAACAAATATATCTATCCAGTCGCACCCAACAGAAAGTATTGTCCAGCTTTTTTGAAGGCTATCCAGTTTTGTATCTAAGTAAAAATGAATCTGAGACAGTAAAAACCCTCTAGTCTTTCGCACATGCCCCCTGATGACAAATTGCTTCTTTCCGGCTTCAGTTTGAAGATTCAAGAACAACATACCTGAGAGGAATTGTTGAATACAACAGATTAGTAAAGCTGACAAAGAACTTGACAACTTTGATAGCCACGGGAGATACAATTTTATAAAGTTTGGAATGCATTACGATGCTAGACAAGCAGGTTGGCAGTGATCCATGCGTTACGGCAACAATGGATGGTTAATTAAATGAAATAGGGAAACAGTTTACGAATGGTACTGCAAATATTTACGTACTGGATGAACTAGTAACTTAAATCATCTCTTGTAGACACAAAAATTGCATGGTAAAAACAATCACACAAGATATACGCGTGAAGCAAATAATTAGATACAAGTGATGCAAATCTCACTGATGTCCTGACAGTTGCACTACTAACCACCACGTCATGGAGTACTACAGCTCCAACGCAGAGAGTGACTCGAAGAGCTCGGTCTGGGATTTCATGGGACGCAAACCTGAAGCCGAGGCTGATATAGCTCTTGAGTTCCTCCTGGTCCTCCTCTGTTAGGCTACTTGCCCGCCCCAATCCCAACACCAGAACATCAGATCGCTGCCTATTTCGTTATACTAAATGAGGAAAACACGTCAATTCGAAATATAAGAATCAAGAGCACGATTCAGATCGGAGAAATTAAAGAATCTCACTGAAGCCTCTCAGATCGAGGACTTGGCTCCATACCTAAGAAAGTGACCGGTGGCACGAGTGTTGTCGATGGAGTAGCCAACTAGCAACTCGCGTACAAGGACCTGTTCACATGCGCAGATCTAAGAGAAATAAAGAAATAGGAATTGAGAGCTCGAGATCGCATTAATCGGCGCTACCTGGCTCCGGTGCATGAAAATCGAGCAGGGTGGCCGACTCACCAGTCCAGCAGAGGTAGGGATCTTCACCCACGACGGCCTAGGCTACAAGGTATTGCATTTGTACTCTAGTACTTATAATCAATCGGCTGTGCTGTGGTGTCTCCCGTCCCATCTTCAGACTTGTCCTGTTTTCTGAATATTCAGGTCTACTTGAGCAACCTGTGGTGGAGGGTTTGAGCGTGGGAGAGGTATACATCTGTCAGTTCTAGTTCTGCGTGTCATGCGCTGATTCAGAGCTCCTGTTAGTGCGACATGCCTTTTTTTTTTGCAAAGCACGTAGTGGTTTGGTGTAGATGATCATGTCGGATGCTAGCTAAATCCATGTTTTCTCATTGATCTACTCTGTATATGTACTAAAGGAGAGCAGCAACCTATTACTAATACTACATGCAATACTTTTCTCTAGTAATCCATCGGCTGTGCGTTTCATGGTGTCTCCCGTTCCATCGACCTACAGGTTTAAAGTTTGCCAGTTTTCTGAAATTTTCAGGCTGCTGCACCTGCATGCCAAGCCTGGACCCCCCTATTCTGCGGGCATCCCATCACTTGGCCGGAGCAGTAGGGGCGTTGTTGCTGACAGGGTCCTTGTAAGGTTAGCCTGCCCTTCCTTCATTAGAGTACACTTGCGATTTTACTAGTGAGAGCAGCTTGTGTATTGATGGTTGCATGGATTGTTTCTTTGGATTTGTAGAAAAATGTCATCTTGCGCAAACCTTTGGGAGAGATATTAGGTGGGACACTGGGCAGTTCGCTGGTGGGGGCAACCACTTACAGCAGCACTCGTGACCACACGTTCTGCTGCTCAAGGCTCCCCGAAGCCAGGGCCAAGAGCTGAGAGGCACCACTGCTCCGGCCTAGCCGACGACCCATGTTCGCTTCTAAAGCTGCTGTGTGTCTTCATCGAGTTGTTCCTACAACAGGGATAGGTATAAATCCGTCAGTTTCTAGGTCTGCCTGTCATGTGCTTTTTCGTTCTTCTCTTAATCACCTAGTGTAGTGGATCAATCAAACTTTCAGAGCACACACAATCAGAGCTCATGTTTTAGTGAGACACACCTATAATCATCTAATGGTTTGAGGTAGATGATCTTGTCCTTGTTACGAGGTGAGCAACTGAATCATATTCCAGGGGGCCAAAGGCCTTATATGCACACGTCTACAGTAAACATCTACAGTAACTAGATTACATGTCTAACACCCCCCTCAAACTCATGGTGGATCAACAACACTGAGTTTGGAGAGAAAGAACCCATGTTGCGCTCGAGTCTGTGCCTTCGTGAAGAAATCCGCTAGCTGTAACTCGGAGGGCACATAGTGAAGAGCAAGAATCTGATCCTGCACAGCAGCACGCACAAAGGAGGCATCCACGCCGATGTGCTTGGTGAGCTCATGCTTCACCGGGTCACGCGCAATGCTGATGGCACCTGTACTGTCTGACAATAGAGAAGTCGGTGCAGCAGCAGAAACACCAAAGTCTGCTAGCAACCATCGCAACCAGGTCACCTCAGCCGTCAACATAGCCATCGCTCGCAACTCAGCCTCTGCACTGGAGCGGGAAACTGCCTTCTGTTTCTTCGTCTTCCAGGCAATGAGAGATCCTCCAAGAAAAACACAATAGGCAGACAGCGAGCGGCGATCAGAAGGATCACTGGCCCACGTAGCATCAGAGTAGGCCTGGAGCTGGAGAGAGCTGGAGCGAGGAAAGAAAAGGCGGCGGAGATCGTGCCACGAAGATATCGTAGAACACGGAGAAGGTGACTATAGTGGACAGAACTGGGAGCAGATACGAACTGACTCAGAATGTGGACAGGATATGATATGTCTGGACGAGTGACAGCCAGATAGACAAGACTCCCAACAAGATGGCGATAGCGTGTCGGGTCTGTGAGGGGATCACCATCGGTAGCACGAAGCTGAACATTGAGCTCCATAGGAGTCTCAGCAGTGCACTCATCACCAAGAGCGGCGCGAGCAAGAAGATCCTGAATATATTTTTCTTGGGAGATGTAGAAGCCATCAGAAGTCGAAGAAACCTCAATCCCAAGAAAATAGCGAAGAGGACCAAGATCTGACATCAGGAACTGCTCACGGAGGCGGGCCTTAACAAAGGCAATGTACTCAGAGTCATCGCCAGTAATGATCATGTCATCAACATATAAGAGGAGGAGCGTCCGACCACGAGGTGAGGTGTGGACAAACAGCGCAGGGTCATGGTCGCTAGGCACAAAACCAGCGGCAGTCACCACAGAAGCGAAACGCTCAAACCAGGCGCGAGGGGCTTGTTTAAGGCCATAGAGAGAGCGCCGAAGACGGCAAACCATACCATCAGGAACAGAGTACCCCGGTGGTGGCTGCATATAAACCTCCTCCGCAACTCACCATTGAGAAAGGCATTCTGGACGTCAAGCTGAGACACAGACCAATGACGAACAGAAGCCACAGCGAGAAGAGTGCGAACAGTGGTCATGTGGGCAACAGGAGCGAATGTCTCATCATAATCACGTCCCTGCTCCTGCTGAAAGCCACGAGCCACAAGACGAGCTTTGTAACGCTCAAGAGAACCATCGGAGCGAGTCTTGATCTTATAGACCCACTTGCAAGTGATGGGGCGAACACCGGGAGGAGGAGAAACAAGATCCCATGTGCCGGTGCGCTCAAGTGCAGCAATCTCCTCAGCCATCGCAAGCTGCCATTCAGACTGAGCCATGGCATCCCGATAGGAAGTGGGCTCAACAGCAGCAGAAAGACTGTACTGGGAAGGAGAATAGCGATCAGGAGACCGTAATGAGGTCCGAGAACGAAGGTTATGAGCCGGTGTACACGGGGAAGGAGGCGCACCGGAAGTGGAGGGCACGTCAGAAGGATCATCCACAGCACGAGGGCGACGAGTGTAGTGGAGAGGAAAAGGAGAGAGGGGACGATGTAGCGGGAGGAAGGTGGAGAGGTGGATGACGAGGAAGAGAGGAGGAAGGTGGGGAGGGTGGCGTCGGTGGTGTATCAGGAAGAGTGGGACATCGGAGGAGGAGGTGGAGGAGGAGGAACATGAGGCACAGAGGGAGAGGTGTCGGGAAGGATAAGGAAGGAGATATCCTCAACCGAAAAGGTCGAGGCAGTAGGACGCGGATAGTACGAACGAGACTCATCAAACGTCACATCACGGGAAATACGTAGCCGACGACTAACAGGATCCCAACATCGATAGCCCTTGTGCTCATCACTGTAGCCAAGAAAAACACATTCCACCGACTGAGCGGTCAATTTGGTGCGTTCGCGGGGAGCAAGGAGAACATAGCACACGCACCCAAACATGCGAAGAGCGGAGTAGTCAGGAGAACGACCAGAGAGACGCTCCATAGGAATACCACCCTGCAAAGCAGCCGAAGGCTGGATATTGATGAGATAGGTGGATGCGGAGACAGCCTCAGCCCAAAAGTGGGGTGGAAGAGAGGCGGCGATCATCATCGCACGAGCCGTCTCAAGAAGGTGGCGATGCTTGCGCTCAGCAACGCCATTCTGAGCGTGAGCACCAGGACAAGAGAACTGGGCGAGAGTACCCTGTTCGGCAAGAAAACCACGCAACATCTGGGAGATATACTCACCAGCCGAGTCAGCACGAAAGACACGAATGGGCGTGGAAAACTGGTGTGTACCATGGCAGCAAATCGCTTGTATATAGGGAGAACCTCGCTGCGAGATTTCATAAAATAGAGCCAAGTGTAGCGAGAGAAGTCATCAATAAAAAGAACATAGTAGCGATGACCACCTTTCGAATCGAAGGGAGCAGGACCCCATACATCAGAATGAACTAAGTCGAAAGGACGCTGAGAGACTGACTCACTCGTAGGATAAGGTAATTGAGTCTGTTTGCCAAGTCTACAACCATTACAATGTAAAGATACATCGCCAGAGACAGACCCTAAGACACCTTGATGCACTAGCGAGGACAAGCGAGAGCCACATATATGACCAAGTCGATGATGCCACTGTTGGAAGGACGCAGAGGAGGAGGCAGCAAGAGCATGGAGCTGGCGGGTGTGGTGGCAGCGGAAGGAACACAAAGCCAGTCAACCTCCCAAAGGCCCTGAGCCTCACGGCGCCGAGGGCCAGCTCCAACTAGAACCTGGGTGCGACGATCCTGAACAGAGCAAGAGTCGGTATCAAGAATGACACGACAGCCAGAATCAGTAAGTTGAGCAGCGGAAAAGAGATTCATGGTAAGACGGGGAACATGAGAAACACTAGGAACAGAAAAAGATGGAGTAGAAAGAATGCCACGACTAGCAACAGGAAGAGGTGTGCCATCGGCAGTAAGAACATTGACAGGAGAATCAAGAGGACGAAGAGAAGACAGAGCGGAAGCATCAGAAGACATGTGAAAGAAGCTCCAGAATCCAGAACCCACGGAGATGTACCTGACTGTGTAGGCGGTGGTGGCGAAGTAGCAGTAGTGGAAGCAGTCAGCGAGGCAACGGTGCCCGTCGAAGAAGAGCCAGAGGAAGCCAGCATACGCTTGAGCTGGGCAATGTCCTGGGCAGTGAAGGACTGTGCAGACGGAGGCGCACGAGCCGGGAGAGGAGCGACCCATGTCACGCTGCTTCTTGAAACAATCAGACTCTGGGTGGCCCGGCTTCTTGCAGTAGTCGCAGAACATGTGAGAGCGCCGACCCCCCCTGCAGAGGGCCGCCCGCCCACCCCCCGAGAAGGAGTGGGTAGCAGTGGCGGAGCAGACGACACCGGAGCGCGGGCAGCAAGCACAGTGGGAACCACAAGCAGTCCAGCAGAACGGAGTCGAGTCTCCTCAGCGCGTAGCTCTGCAAGTACCTCTGAGATGGGAACACGTCGACCACGGGCAAGCAAGTGAGCACGCCGAGGCTCAAACTCGGACGCAGGCGAGACAAGAACTCATGGACACGCTGAAACCAAGTCTGACCTCACTGTCTGACAGCATCGACAAGTACCGCAAACAACAGTCCTCAGAGAGTCAAGCTGACGCCAATGGCAGAGCACTGTGTGTAGAACTCATCAACAGTAGAGTCACCCTGCTGAAGATCATGCTCCTGACGCACCACAGACAGGTAGAGAGCATCACCAGAGGGCTGATAGCGCTGACAAAGATAAGTCCACATCGCAGCAGTAGTGCCCAATCCCATAAACTCAGAAGCAAACTGGGTAGAACACTAGCAGTGAGGACTGCAGCAGCACGAGCATCATCATTGCACCACTGAGTGTAAACAGAGAGAGCATCCCGATAAATAGAGAGACTCCGAGTAATCCGATACCTGCTGGTCATAGGCTTCAACTGCAAGATCATCAGCATCCTTGGCGGCAGCACGATCAGCCTCAGAAGCATCAGCGGCAAGAGCGGGTGGCACCGGTGGAGTAGGAGCCACAGGAGCAACGGGGCACGGCGGACAGGAGACCTCGCCAGAGAGAACGCCCCACAACAGGAGGCCGCGCATGTGGATGCGCATAAAGCCCACAAACTCGGCGTAGTTGGTGCCATCAAAGATCACAGAGCACCGAGGAACAGCAACATAGCCCGAAGAGGACATCGCGGGCTCACTGATTTTTTTTTACTTACAAAGTCAACACAGCAGGAGAGAGAAACTGGATCGAGATTACCAGCGGCGGCCCGATGGAGAGCTGGGCAGAGGAGCTCACGAGGCAGAGGAGCAGTCACGCGCGGCTGAGCAAGCTCGGAGCAAGGCGACGGCCGGCGGCAGGCCCGGAGCTGGGCGGCGGCCAGCAGACCGCGAGTGGCGGCGGCGGCGCGTCAGGCCGCGGCGGCCGGAACGGGCAGCGGGCCGGAGCGCCGGAAACGAGCTGGGGCGGCGGCACGGAGCGGCCGGCGAGGCCGCAGCAGACCGGCGACAGGAGGCCCGGCACGGGTGCGGCCGCAGCAGACCGGCGACGGGAGGCCCGGCACGGGAGCGGCCGGCGACGTGGAGGCCCGGCACGGGTGCGGCCGCAGCAGACCACGGGGCAAAGATGCCTGGGTCGAGGACGGCAGGCCACGGGGGCGGCCGGTGCAGCGGCAGGCAGAGGGGGCGGCCGGCGACGGCGGCGGTGCAGCAGGCCGGAGATGCTCAGCTCGTGCGGGAGGCCGGAGATGCTCAGCTGTGCTCTGATACCATGTTACGAGGTGAGCAACTGAATCATATTCCAGGGGGCCAAAGGCCTTATATGCACACGTCTACAGTAACATCTACAGTAACTAGATTACATGTCTAACAGTCCTGATGTTACCTACCTGCATGTTGTTTTCCACACATTCACAGCTCATGTTAGTTAGTGAGACACACCTATTCTCTTGCAAAGCACCTAATGGTTTGGGGTAGATGATCTTGTCCTGATGCTACATGCATGTTGTTTTCCACCTTGCATATGTAGTAGTACAGCTAGCAACCTGTCACCAATACTATGTGCAATGCTTTTATTTCCATTAGTGGTTTTGATGCATAAGTGTTCCTAGCATCTCATGATTAACTGCTAGAGAAGTACTATGGAAAGAATATGATGGTGGACCCCAACGTGCTCTTGTTGTCTTCATTTGTTTCTTGTACCGAATGTGATTTATGTTTCGATCCAAATGTGATATATGGTTTGGATATTAATTGACATTAGATTACTAGTTTCATGTGGATGTGACACGCCTTTGTTGGTCTGTATGTTGTCGTGAATGCAGGCGATGGCCGAGGCTTGTTGGACCAGCGGTGGTTGGATGTGACCCTGGGGAGAGGCGGATGCGACTGTGGCAGCAGCAGCAAGGGAGAAGTGTTGTTGGAGGTTGCCGGCGCGATGCTTGGAAATCTGAGACATGCTTCTCTGGTCTTGGTACAGTTTAGGTGAGAGCATCTCCAACAGCCTTTGCAAAATGCATTTGTAAAAAAAGATGATAGCAAGAGGAGAGAGAGGGTTTACAAAGCCATCACAATTTTTGCTTTTACAGCCTTTGTATAACTGGATTTGTAAATCCTGTGTGTGTGCCAATGACGTGTGGGGACTTCTAGTCAGCCAAATGGAGCATGCACGGGTCATGGCCAAATCGATTCAGCCTCCCGGAGGTTGGCCCGGCGCACACGGAAGCGAGGGGGCGCGGCCAGGGCGCCGAATGACGGCCGCGACTGCCTGGGAGTCTCGGGGTACCCGGCGGCGGCGGTCGCGGTCCTGTGGCAGGCAGCGGCGGGGCGAACGGCAGCGAGGTCGGGCCGAATCGGCCGGTGGCGGCGCGGCCATGGAGCGGCCCGATTCGGCGATTCGGTGTTGACGCGGCCATGGCGCGGCCAGGGAATGAGGGACGGGGAGGCTCGCGGTCCTGGCAGGCAGCGGCGGGGCAAACGGCGGCGAGGGCGGGCCGAATCGGCCGGCGGCGGCGCTACCATGGAAAAGCTCAATTTGTTGGCGTTTTAGCTCGCGCGGCCGGGGAAGTGAGGGGCGGGGCGGCGGGGAGGCTCGGGGTGCCCGTGGGATGCGGCGGCGGGGCCAAACGGCGGCGGTGCCGGCGGTGAGATGGTGGCCGGCGGTGGCGGCTCACACGTGAAATGTCCTGCCCGTGGTGGTTGGCCTCTCCCGCGTCCGTTTTGGAAATATACAAAGTGGCAGCAGGCTTTGCAAATATACCAAGTGAAGGTGCAAATATACCAAGCTTTGTAAAAATTTTGGTGGGGGGACCACTTATACAAAGGCTGCTGGAGCACCGTTTTTGCTCTAGATTTGTATATTTTCAGTTTTTACAAATCCTGACCAAATATGCAAATGCTGTTGGAGATGCTCTGAGATGTGCATGTGTGGTGAATCCTGATGCTAGCTAATGTGAATGTACTGTCCAAACTATCTGATCTTTGTACTTATGAAGTGCTTTTATCTGAATGTTTGGAGCTGCAGCATTTCTTGGCATCCGATGGAATGATCATCTTCACATTTATTTGTATGTGATATGTAGGAGAAGCCTGCCGAAGCAAGAGACCAATGAATGGCATGCTGTCTCTGTCGATAGACATGCTGAAAGAGGACGTCGAGGAAGCTGCAAGCCGCCTCCCTGGTTGCATGAACAAGAGCATTGCTGTTAGCCTTTTATCCGGGCCTTTGAAATGGGCCTTTTAAAACAGCACAGAAAGACCACCAGTCCACTCATCCGCTTCTTGACTCTGTCGGTCTGCTCGATCTGGACACTGATGGCCACAATGAAACTGAATAAAAAAGACAGACTAACTGAAACTGAACAAAGAAGACAGCCGATATGCAGGAAACTGTCTAAATCCTGCAGGAACTATGCCGACCTCTACCAGCAAATATGCTAACATTTCAATACGCAAAAGAAACTATTTAGAGAAAATTACCTAAAACTACCATATTTATGACCTTTTCACACAAAACTAAGGAAAATTGTTTTGATCTCACCCATTTCTGAAAATCAAAAAACATATTTAAGTTCCAAATAATTATGGGGAAAAATCATGAATGTCCTTAATGATATACACTATAAACGTACAAAATCTCAATGCAAAATACATTACATCCTGACCTACACAAAAATGACAAAACTTGGAAATTTGAAACTACATAGTGTTCGCTATACTCAGATTTACCCATTTCTCATATTCTGCAGCTCAAATCACAAAGTACGACACCCTCCATTGCGTGCTCTTGAAGGGCAGTGCTGATTAATCTGTTGTGTTGTCGCTAAATCCAGCCCAAATGGAAGCCTGCCACGTGTGGTCGGACGGGAATTGTACAGAATTTCGTTGTACGTATAGCACTACTCTTTTTGCATTGAGGTTTTGCTCCTGTATAGGATATATCATTGTGCATATGCATGATTTTATTTCATATTGTTTTGAAACTTTTAAATATATTGTTTGATTTTTTTTAAATGGGTGAGATCACTGAAACTCGGCAGCACCATCTCCTGTCACAAAACTACTACTACTCCATCCGATCCGAAAAAACGGTCGTGACAGACCATTTTGCAAAGAAGTCCTCCAGCGTTTTGTGCCTCAACCCGCACTCCATCATCGTTGAGACATGCGCAGGTCCAACCGCACGGTCCGCATCTCTCTGCGCACTCTCTCTCCTCCGCGTCCAGCGAGCTCCCCTCGCCGTGGCTCTCACCTCAGCCTTTCCACTCCACGCCGCACCCCTCGCTCGCCTCTACATTTTTTTTTGATTTATCGGTTTAGGGTGGATGGATCGCCGGCGGATCGGTTTGAACTGGGAGTGATCTGTAGAGGGCTGCAGCCTGGAGTCGAAGAACGGAACGAGCCTGCAAGCTTGCGAGCGAGCGAGAGGCGACGTGAGCGAGAGGTGAGAGACGAGCTTGGTGCGGTTTCTGGGGATCAGAACTATTTTGCTTAATCTACCGTGCTTAATTGTAAAGTGAGTTTGTACTACACGCTCCGAATCTTTTTTTGGATCGGAGGGAGTAGTACTTTTAAAACAAATATACCAATATTTGGGTGAAAAACCAGAGAAAGCGCAAATTGTTGCTTCATCACGTTCATGGCGTACTTGGCACCAAAACGACACACACGTTGCTCATTGGACCTAGCGAATCTATTTGTTTGCAATTTATTTTTCCTATCGTATTGGTTTGTTGTATCACTCTCTCTTTTTGTCTAAAATATATGGACTAAACTTTGTAGAAAAGTTAAAAAGGGCAGAAAGGGTGTGTTTGACAAACTAAAATTAGCACCCAAAGAAAAAGAGTTTATTTTCTTTTCCGCTAGGCGAGCATAAATATTGTCTCGGGTCTGCTAGCTAGAAGTGGCAGTGACTACTTGAGGTGAGCTATTTTATAGATGAGGTAGAATCATATGACCTTTCTCCATAACAGATGAAAGCTTGCCAAAAGAAAGAGCAAAAAGTTAGGACAACTGATTTTAGCAAAATATTAAATATGGAATTGCGAAAAATATCTAGAACGTCAAATCTATATTGTATGCAAATATACATAACCAGGCATCTATTGATACTCAAATCATGTTATGAATGTTATTATATTTTTCTCAACTTGGTGGGTTCCGAGCGACGCAGGTGTCTTGGCTAGGTCGCGGAGCTTGCTTGGTAACCATCACGGTGTTGCTGGGCTGGTGCCTCTTGCCAGTACGAGGACGAGGAAGAAGGACGACAGCGTGTTGTTGTTGCCAGGATGGTGCTCGACGTGGTCATAGCCTCCCTCGCCGAAAAAGGTTGCGCCTTGACGCACCTGGCGTAGAGGTAGCGATAGCGTCGTGGGGTAGCGTGTGCGGATTGTAGGAGGCTGCTCCTTCTTGGCCGTGCATGGCGAGGGTGGACCACGAGGTTTAGCTACGGTGATGGAGGGTTTCGGTGACGGCGTGTGAAAGAAAAGGAAGCCTATTCCAATCCGACGGGTAGAGTAGGAGGTAGGTGGCAATACAGAGAAAGTCTTGCCAATCTTTGGTCGGTGCCAGTGTCGCTTGTGGAAACCATTACTCTCCTTGAAGGCATCGCCGAGTCGTTTTGACATCTCCCATGCCCTCCTTTGGTTTATTTGAGTTCTTCGGGTGAAATCCAAGATTCTGGTGGGACTGGCGTCAGGGGCGGAGCCAGGCCCCGGGCAGTCCTGGCCGTGGCCCAGAATTCCTTTGGAGCACTGTAGCATTTGGCACTATTTGGCCCGTGTACTGTAGCGTTTTCGACACTGTTCGGCCATTTGGCCTGGGGCCTGGCCCAAACCTGGCTCCGCCGCTGACTGGCGTGATGACGACGTTCTCAAAGTTGTCTCTCTATTGGGAGCATCGTGTTTGAAGACACGGCGTGAGGTTCCTTGTTACTTTCATCCCGTGCTCGCTGTTGTCTAATCTTGATATTTCAGAGGCGCAATGCATGTCGTTGCTGGTGAGTCCAAGAAGTGTTTCTCTCAGGGCCAACCAAGTCCCACCATCTACTTGGCCCCTCCTTTAGGCATCAAAAGTGGATGGTGCGTCGACAAAGAAAGTTCAGTTGGAGTTGTCGGTCTTGGGAGGTGACATGACTCCGTCAAGACGCGTGATGTTGCTCAGTTTTGGACATGATCTTTTTTTGTTAGTAGTAGTTTAGATGTTAGCGTGGAGTGCGTGCTATGCTCGTGGTCCTGATGCTCTACTGGATCGTGTTGTACGGGTGATGTTTTCTCTTTTGTGAGCATGAAAAAAACACTTTATTATATCCAAACGTGAACCTTTTGAATTTTCGCAAAAAATAAAGGATTCTGGGAAAAATGGAAATGCACTTCACTCCATCAAAGGAAAAAAAGAAAAACTTGTCTCCTCCCCACGCACACCTTCTCCCCATGCCCCGCCGGCGCTCCGCCGTACCACGCCGCCGCTGCGTCGTTTCCCGCTCCTCCGCGTCGCCCTGACCCTGCTCGGTCCGCCCAGCCGCATCCCCCAGCCCTGCTCGCGAACCGTTTCAGAAACGAAAGTGCGCGCGAGGCCGTCATCGGTGTCTTCGCGATCCGCGGTGGCGACTCGGACTTGCCGGCGACTGACTGAGCGAGGTGAGGCATCGACGCCGCAAGGCAGCCATCTGTGCGTCCCATCTCACCACTTGCCTCCACCCTCGCGCCCCCCATTAAACAGTTGTTGCCACGGGCGGAGCTACATAGCAGTCAGGGGGCCGCCGCCCCCCAGCCCAACAGATTTTTTTTAATTAGTACTTAGTACTTTGTTTAAAATTAGAGGAATTGGAGCATTCGGCCCCCCAGCTACGGCTTGGGCCTTTGGCCTGTTGGAGAAACACCACACACGCACGCACCGCTCTCCTCTCTCTCTGTCTCGCACGGCACGGACGCACCCAGTGAGCGCAGCGGCGGCCGCCCCGCCTCCGACCGGTCACCGCGACCAGCAGGCCAGCAGGGGCGAACGGAAGGCGAGCTACAGCCTAACCCCCACCTTCGCCTCATACTCCTGGCTCCTGCCCTCATCTCCCCTGACCCGGCGGCCAGCACCAGCAGGCTGCAGCAGCAACGGAGGGGAAGGGGATCGACGGCTAGCGGCCAGCGGCGCTAGAGCGGCAGCTAATTTAACTTCGAAATTGCTACTGGTACAACTCTTGACTCTTCCCAGACGTTCCTCTTTGATTGTTGGCAATTTATTCTTCCTAAGAGCAAATTTGCCTTGCAGCGCCGACGACGCCCGCCACCTGTTCGACGGAATGCCTCCTGGGCAAAACGACCAGCAGAGCGCGCCGCCGTCTCCATTGAGAGGACCTGACCGCATAGGCGCCCTTCCCGACGAACTTCTCCACCACCTGCTCTCCTTCCTCCCAGTGGAGTCATCCGTGCGGACGTGCGTGCTCGCCGGCGGTGGCGCCACCTCTAGAGGTCCACCACAAGCTTGCGCATCGCTGACCTTGGCGATGGTTTCCAGTTCCGAGACATCCAGTGGTTCATCGACCACCTGCTGATCCTGCGCGAGCGCACCGAGCTAGACACCGTTGAGATCAGAATAGGTGAGTACTCCGATGCCAACGCCAACCATGTCCACCACCATGTGAACCTTTGGATCCGTTATGCCATGAGCTGCAAAGTCCGGGTGCTCAAACTTGATGTCTATGATGCTCATATCACCCTGCCGCTTGTCTCTCGGCATCTGCGGACATTAGACCTACACCAAGTGCTCCTACAACAGGCATTTCTTGATTTTGCCAACTGTCCGGCACTGGAGGATCTGAAGATGAGCCGTTGCGACATCAATTCTGATAGGATATCGTCCCGTTCGCTGAAGCGTTTGACCATCTCTGACTGCCAGTCTGACTGGCTGGTCCATGTTTCTACTCCAGGCCTTATCTCTCTGGAACTAGTTCGCTTATTTTGTACAACACTTGTTCTTGAAAACATGCCATTACTAGAGACTGCGTGTGTGGATCTGGATGAAGGATGCCTAGATTTCTGTTTGAATCATGCCACCAGTGTTTTCTGTCGAGCTAACGATAATGCATGTTCGAATTGTGTTCTTATGAAAGATGATTGCAACAGCGATTGTCCACTTCTCCGTATTATCTCTAGTGCTAAACACGTCAAGTTGCTATCTGAAAGTACAACGGTATGGCACTCGTCTTAAAATCCTTATGTTTTGCCTTTTTTTTTGTGTTGCAATACCTCTTAAATATCTCATTTATTAGGATTTATGGATTTATCCTTTGCCAAGTGGTCAACCAAACTATGAAAGCCACACAGCATTTTGGTTTCTTAACCGAGAATGTTTGCTCTGGAAACTTGTAACACTAAAATAAATGTTTTGTAACTACCTATATTATTGTTCTGGGATCCCTGATCTTTTAAAAAGTCCCATAGCACAGCCATGTCCATTATCTACTTGTATAGGCCTTAAGGTGCCTATCTGTATGGATTATTTTTGTGATAGGAGATATGATATTGGGTAGCTTTATTTATAGCAATGTAACATTTACCGCTTGGCTGTTTTGTTCATGAGAGTCTTGGAAGTGTCACTATCTGCATTGTTCTTGGAAATAGACAATAGACATATTACATACGCATCGCCACCAATATGGGTTCTCAGATCATCACCTCACATTCTCGATAATTGTTACTTGATTTGCTTGTTGTATATTTTGTTCCAGTTCATTTTCACAAGGGATTTGAAACACTGCCCGACATTTGGCAACTTAAAGACTTTGTTTCTCAACGAATACTGGTGTGAGGCTCCTAATCTGGATCCGCTAGCTTGTATTCTGAAAAATTCACCAGTTCTAGAGAAGCTCACTCTTCAGCTTTTTTCAGAGGTATAAATCTTTTAATTGAACAGTTGCTGCAATGTTGAAGTTAAAATCGATTATCCTTCTTGGTTAAATATTCTTTTCTTACTGTAGGGACCAAACCATGAAGTAGAAATGAAAGGAAGCTGCAGTCCAATGGAGGAACCCTCTGCAATATCAAAGCACCTTAACATGGTTGAAATCAAGTGTAATGTGGTTGACGAGAGAGTTCATAAAGTTTTGAAGTTCTTGTCTGCATTTAACATACGTAAGCTAGCTATAACACTTTTCATGCTACCTATATTGTTAAATTAGCTTTCATATGTGGGAAGGAAACTACGAAAGCAAGCAGTGAAGAAGAAACTTCTGTATGGTGTAGCAAGGGCAGATAGGGATACCAAATAATTTTAGTCATGAAAACTCTTGACCATGTTTGTTGAGGCCGTGAGGCGCACAAAAAAGTATCGATATATTACCTCTAAACAAATTTCTGAATTGTTTAGTTCAAACTAGCGATGTTATATTTTCACATTTTGATTACCTCTGCACAGCAAGTCAATTGTCTGCAGTAAAAAGATATTTTGACTCATTATCTTGTGGAACAGGTGCTGCTTATCAGTAGTATTTTTTTATAGGCTCAGTAGGTGTGAGCAGTTCAGGTCTACTTGCCCTTATGGGCTGAATTATTTAGCACTAGGTTTGCTTGTGAATCCGTCACTTATTATTTGCCATTTTTTATAGACTGGCCTGGGAAATCTGTACAGTTCACATAATACGTACCATCCAGTAAATTAAGTGAATCTCCTTCATACTTACCAAACTCTGTACTTGTAAGTAACTGAGATTTTTATTTGTCAAGGCAGATACACTAGTAGATTCTTACATCATCTTTTCATTTGTGTACAGGATTTGATTTGGGCGAGAACTTCTGGGATGTCCATCCCTAGGCAATTTGGAAACTGCAAGGCTTAAGCGTTTATGACATGATGACGCTTCCATCTCTTCTTGGCGTGTGCATGCATGTTATGCTGGTTCGGCTCAGGGGAACGGTGTAAAATCTGCTATGTACACTCATGAACTTTAGTCTAGAGCATCTGTGCTAGACTTGGCTTTCCTGTATTCTGTAGTTACTGTTGCACTTCCGGTAGAGAAGTTAGAACTGTAGAATCTTCTGAAGACTGCTATTTTGTTTCTTCTAACTCAATCATCACTGAGGAATGGTCACGTTGACTTGACCATTCATGCCGGTAGACCAAAGTGATGAGAATTCATAATCCTAACGCCGTAAGAGGGATCGTTGAGAAATGGTTATTTCTAGGTAGACCGGGTCATTGGCATCACCCATATTAAGTACAATCCACAAGTCTCGTCAGAGATGAGACACGTAGAATGGACAGCAATGGTTGGCAGACCTATTGGCCTCTTTAGAGGAATGGATGAATCTATTCTTTTTTGAGAAAAGCTTATTATGAATTGCTTGCTAGAAATAGAATGTTCTCTTGTGATTGGTTCGGCAGGCACATGTGAAATTCTTGAAATCTGATTCCCTCTCAATGTTTTTTTAGGGTAATGTGCAAGCAGTAATGAATAAAAAAACCTGACGGTGTCATAATCTTTTAAACATGCCCAAGAGTAGGTCATCAGTAAATGTGAGCAAATATGTTTTAATAAGATAGCTGACAAACAAAAACCACCATAAAAATGAAATAAACATAACTTATGTAAGCTTTTGGAGGTACCAATATACCTGATATATGTGGCGACTTCGAAGATGTTTGCTGCCAGTTCTGATGGAAAACATACATTTTGATCCATTTTATAACACTTAGTAACTTAATCATGTGATTAAAAAGTAACTTTGTTAAAATATAATACCTAGCCTTTCCCATCAGTTCAATATGGTATCAGAGCCAGGTGGTCTCAAGTTCAAGCCCCAGCTAACGCGCTATTTAATATAAAAATAGTTGCGCCCTCCCTGCTACTCCACGTCTAAGGTCTTACCGATTGTCCAGCCTAGACGTGAGCGGCAGTGTTAAAATATAATACCTAGCCTTTCCCATCAGTTCAGACTTTTGGGATAATTGGCTAGTGCATCAATTCAATAAACTTAATTGTCTCCTTACTTACTCGGCACTTAACTTGGGCGGGACATGGACACGCATGCTAATATTCTCTCTGATCTCTGATCCAGTTTCCTCCTATACGCATGACTTGACAACCCAACTCTCCCTAGACTATATACACACACAAGAGAGAAAGACTTTGAGGCCCTGTTCTGAATGCAGGAATTCTAAGAGAATTGTGAAGGTTTCCTTTCCAATGGAATATTTTCTGTGGACAGGTTCGGAACAAAGGAAAGAGGAGTACAGTTTCCTTAGGAAAGGTGAACTTTCCTCCGTTTTACACAGGAAACAAAACTTTGGCCTAGACCAAAGGAAAACTCTGGCTGCTTTCATTCCTTTGTTTTAGAAGCCTGTAGGTTTCTACTTTTCGCTCCATTCTATTCCTACACTTTTTCCCATTCCTTTGTTTTGTAACCCTTCGTTCAGAACAGGGCCTGAGTGTACAGACAAACGTAGATCAGATCAGAGAGGACGGCAGACTTGACGTGAGAAGTTGCCAGGCAACGTGTACGGGCATCACATTTGGCCATTTGGGCCAGGCACTGGAGGGCCAACCCTAGCCTTCATGTTCCTACCTAGCAGCCATCTAGCTAGCTTTTTAGATAAATGAATTTTATTACTTAAGAGTTTTAAGCATTACATCCGGCCTCTGCATAGTTAGGATGCACACATCCACAAATTCACGAGTTTACAGAGTATCGAGTACTGAAAATAAAAAGACGAATTACATATCATAATGAGAAATTGTAAAGCCGCCTAAGATGATGGTAGGTCAATCCGGAGATTATGCTGCCATCCATGCCGGGAGAATAACTCCCTGGCCGCCGCCTCCAAACGTGACGCCACCTCCAAAAATAAGTCCCGGTGCTCCACACGCCATCTAGCTAGCTATGAGCTTTTCCAACTTTCCAAGCTCAACTCATCACCACAATGGCATGCACTATTAATCATGCAAACTCAATGATGGACTAGTGTAGATAACAAGATTAGACTGTTTGTCCT
Organism: Poa pratensis; assembly: GCA_947311845.1. Classification (NCBI taxonomy): domain Eukaryota; kingdom Viridiplantae; phylum Streptophyta; class Magnoliopsida; order Poales; family Poaceae; genus Poa; species Poa pratensis. The sequence continues at coordinate 6,254,918 of CAMZMU010000014.1, forward strand.
CACGGATTAGACGGATTAGCATACATGGACTTTATATCTTCGGTGCCGGCTTGACTTGTATCGTTGGTGATTAGCTAGTTAGACGGATAAATTCCACAGCTAAAGCCCACTAACTCCACCCATGACAAATCAACTAGCTAGGGTGATTACTGATTAGTCTAGCTTGTGAGAAAAATAGACCGAGCAAAACAACTGTCATGTTGTGAACTACATGATCTAATGTGTCTAAAACGTCACCTACTTGTGTTGACGTTTGAGGAAGTAATTAAGTCAGTAATGGTGTCCTAACAATGGCAAGGCAACAAGTAATCGAAATATAGTCCACATTTCACACTCCCGGCCACTTGATGAGTTCCTGTCGAGTTGCCCTATCTGGCTCCAACACGGTGTGGCCTCCCAGATATCTATCCTGCCTGCGTCATCGAGCTAGCTCATCACATGCATCATCGATGCCTGTTCACAAGCCAGGTGAGGTGTACCACATTTGTTGCCCTGTCCCACTTGGACGTAATGCTAGTCTGACACAGCAAGTACTTTGGATTGCAGGATTTTGTCGACTCTTTCAGTTAACAGTTTTCGTCGTCAGAATTTTTTTCCATCGATGCGATTTTGGTATATCATGTAAAATATTTGTGCTTTCTTGATTATTTGTGCATACTTTCATGAATGCCACAATATATATTTCTTTTTTATTTATGCGTTGTGTTTTCATCCATACGATTCAAATAGACCCCAAGATAGCTCGGACGTTCCGGATACATGTCGACGCATGCACACTAAAGCCAAGATCTGGTTCCACATCTTCAACTGGTCCTATAGAAAGAAACTTGTCCATATCATTGCCAAGAAACTATGGAACGAACCATCTTTCTGCCAAGAGAAAGTTACCAATAGGTCAAACAAAAATGCCAATGTAAATTAAGATCCTTTTTGGCTAAGCTCATTTATAGTTCCGGTTCTGCAGCCACTTTTAGTCAAGTGATGTGTACCATGTCACCAGCATGTTATGATGGGTCTTCTTTTGATGGGTTATATATAAAAGTTAGTTAATGAGAGCTCGAACAAAAGGGGCCACGTTCATTAGAGAATTTTACAAGAAATTATGGTAAATATATATTATTTTATATTCCATGTTTTTCACTTTTGCTGGTGTATACATGTCAAAAGTTGCGTCTTGGCGACTAAATCAGTACTCTCTATAACATCATGTCCTACTTATGGTAACACCCAACCAAGGCAAGGCAACAAGTAATCAAACATCACACCTCCACAGTCCACACTTAACCAGAGCTAGAAATCGGAAGAGAAGAGCCCCACTTGATCAGGTTGCCATATCTGGGTCCAACAGGATGTGGCCTCCAGATATCTCCTGCTGCCGCTGGTAAACCCTACACATGAACGGTTTGGCAGTGACAAGATGTTTGCCTCCGTACGTACCAATCTACTAGCTGCATGCGTCAGTGAGCTAACTCAGCACATGCATCATGCATGCCTGTTTAGATGCCAGGTGAGGTGTACCACACTACTTGAAATTTCCCACTTGGATGTTTTGCTAACCTTGATCTTCTCTCTGCTAGAGGATTTGTGAGTTTGCGACATGAAAGCGCTTTGGATTGAAGGAATTTGTAGGTAACACTTTTGACAACATCAATATTTTGGTGATCTCCGAAAGATACACCGCGATAATTTAAATGAATTTTCTTATGTAGGAATTTCATCATCCATGTCAATGTGCTTTTTTCACTCATTCACTTAGAGCGGCGACACTTTATAGTTTTCGTGCATTTCTCTTAACGAAAATTTGTTTATGTGTATTTCAATGTTTTGTGATTCTTTATTTTCTTTCTGGAGAACTCTTCCATGGCCTAGTGGTCGGCATGCATAAGCGCCAGGGCTCGGGTTCGAGTTCTAAACTCTACCTTAATGACAAGTCGGGGTGGGGAAACCGTAATGTACGTCAAAACAATGTTTGGTCGAGCTTGTTTATAGTTCTGGTTCCATGATCTCCAGTTTTAGTCAAGCGATGTGTGCCGCCACTAGCACACTACATGGGGTCTTCTTTTCGGGAACTATACAAGAAGAAGTTAGTTAAAGAAAAGAGAGTTTGAACAAAAGGCGCCACACTCATTGCAGGCTTGTTTGGCCAGGCTTGGTTTTGTTGCAGCTCAGGCCCTATTTTTGCCAAGTGAGTATATACAACATTGATCAACACACTAAACTTGGCCTACTTTCAGCGAACTATATGATAATAGAAGAAGTAGTGGCAGTAGAAGAAGAGATATATGAAGAAGTTGGAGGGTGTTCCAACAGAAGGCGCCATGCACATGAAGCCCTATTTGGTCAAGCTGCACGACTTAAGAAAAAAAATTAAATCGCTTATAGTTGGCCACTAGTTATTTAGTATGTTACGTACGCTTAAACCAGTTTGGTTAACTCTGGTGATGTGGCTGGCCAAATATTGGCGGAACTAAATTAGCTATCAAATAGGCCGGGTACTAATCACTACCGGAAACGAAGACTTTGCCGTGCGGCCAAATCGCACGGCAAAGACCGCTCGGAACACGGCAAAGGCTTTGCCGTGCCTAACAGCACGGCAACAACCTCACGGCATAATACACGTCGGCAAAGTTAGTTTGCCGTGTGCTTTCAACAGACAGCACGGCAAAGCCGTTTTGCCGTGCGCCGCTGAATCGCCAGACTTGGTCAACGACGACTCCGAAAATTTGCCGTGTAGAAGAGGTTTGCCGTGCGTTGCGAGAAGAAGCACCATGGCACACTCCAGATCTTTGCCGTGCGCTACGCCTTAATCTGCACGGCACAATCCAAACCTTTTCCGTGTGTTTCTTCCAGACTGCACGGCACACTCTGAACCTTTGCCGTGTGTTTGTTCCAGACTGCACGGCACACTCTGAACCTTTGCCGTGTGCCTCCAGTGGCTCGCACGGCACATCTCTGTTGCCCAGAACCCAGACCCAGCCTCAGCTCCACCCCTTTGCCGTGTGCTTCTCTGCCCAGTACACAGCAAAGGAACCAAATTGTCATCCCCCCAATGCCAGATTGCACAGGTTTGCGCCACGTGGCACCTTTGCCGTGTGTATCTTCACGGCACAGATCTTTGCCGTGTGCCTCCACACGGCAAAGTGACAATATGGCCCAGTTTTGGTATGTTTTTTTTAAAATCCCTGCATTTTACAGATAATTCACAGATGACAATACAGATGATAATTCACAGATATATATCACAATTCTGACAAACATGTAGATCACGACGGCAATTCACACAAACATGTAGATCACACGGCAATTCACACAAACATATAGATCACGACGACAAATATATCACAATTCACACAATGCTCCATAATTCACAAACATATCACATATAGATAGGTCATGAAGGCGAAAATGGACATGAAACTCCACATGTAGGTCATGGCGGCGAAGATGGACATCATGGAGGAGAAGGATCGTCCTACACGTTTGCAAAAAAACGATGAGTTTGACAACTAGGTGGACCATTGGATATGTTGAATATGCACAAGTTTAGATGTAGTAAATCAAAAGACATGATCTAAGTTAGATGTAGTGACCATTGGAGATTCATTGATTGGCTATGTCGATCTAAGTCATGACAACAAGTTCAACTAACTAAATTTTGACAAGTTCAACTAAAGTGGCAATGGCATTTTGACAAGTCATGCGAGCATACCCACGGGAGCCTCCGGACAACGCTAGGGTTGGAGATTGGGGCTGCCCCTCCGGATTGTCCTGGCCACCAAGCGGCGGCGCCATCGAGTGAGATCCACCCGCCGATCCTGGATTCACCTACAACATGAAAAAAGTCTCGCATTACACAAGTAATTTAGTTACAACAATAAGATGGATAGAATGACAAGTTTGAGAACATACCCATGGGAACATCGGTGGAGGCGGTGGAGGGAACATTCCCATGGCAACAGCCCCGTCCCCAGGAGCAATGCGCTGCATCGTGCCAAACATCCACTCCATCATCTGCCTCTGATGCTCCTGCTGCTGCCTGCAATACTCCTGATGCTGCTCCTGCTGCTGCCGCATCTGCTCCTGCTGCTGCCGGATCTGCTCCTGCTGCTGCTCATAGAGCACCTGCTTCTGCCGGAGCTCGTCGACAGCTAGACTCGAAACTCGTGGGCGGGTCTCCACAGCAGGCGCACCAGGCGCCCTCCCACGGCGGACCTGGCGTAGAGACGGGACGGTGCGAGGGTCGATGGAGCCGTCACCTATCCACAAGCGGCCATTCGCCGCGCCTTGCCCCGCAAGCACGACAGCCTCGACGTCAAGTGGACTGGTGAGAGGGTCAGCTTCCTCACCGTTGCGCTCCTTGAACTTCTCCGTGTACCCCTTGCTCCGGAGCTCGGCGCTCTGGTTGATCCACATCGACCCTGTCTCAGGATCCGGCGTATCCCTGGTACGCATCTTTGCCCAAACGGCGAAGGGCGAGGGGTCTACGCCGGTCTTCAATTTCTGCAAAGAGGCACGAACATAGGTGAAAAGGAGACGATATTGCAAAAGAGAGCACGAACATAGGTGGATTAAAGAATGCATTTGCTCACCTCATTTTGTATGCATTGGGAGAGGCTGAGGTTGCCTTGGCGGTGTGTTCCACCCTTGTTCTCCGCCCGCTTTGCCTTTCCCTCCGCGTGTATCTTGAGATACTCCGGCTAGTCCACCACGCTACCATCGCGAGGTGGCAGTCCTTGTTGTTACCGACGTACGGAGGAGGCACCTACGTGCACAGAACACACATATTAATGATATTACACGGCGGTCAACAAAATCGATAATATAGAAATGACGCTACCTGCAGGTACTGCCATGGCTGCATCAAGATGTCCCGAGCACGCTTCTTTTCCAGCCAATGTTCTTTTCGGCGTACCAAGTGCGGACAGAGTTCACGCGAGCCTCGTAGTGCATGTCCGTCACCATCTTAGAGGCCATCGTCAAAAGGATGGCCTCGCACTTGGCCTTGTCCTCCTCCGACAGGTGAAGAAGTTCTACAAGCATGCACACATAGGTAAAATAGGGTCAAAGCCATTAGTGCAATCTCGGATTTATAGAATGATGAGAAGTCAA
>CAMZMU010000014.1:6260039-6360039 GCA_947311845.1 Poa pratensis
GCATCTCCAACAGCCTTTGCAAAATGCATTTGTAAAAAAATGATAGCAAGAGAGAGAGAGGGTTTACAAAGCCATCACAATTTTTGCTTTTACAGCCTTTGTATAACTGGATTTGTAAATCCTGTGTGTGTGCCAATGACGTGTGGGGACTTCTAGTCAGCCAAATGGAGCATGCACGGTCATGGCCAAATCGATTCAGCCTCCCGGAGGTTGGCCCGGCGCACACGGAAGCGAGGGGGGCGCGGCCAGGGCGCCGAATGACGGCCGCGACTGCCTGGAGTCTCGGGGTACCCGGCGGCGGCGGTCGCGGTCCTGTGGCAGGCAGCGGCGGGGCGAACGGCAGCGAGGTCGGGCCGAATCGGCCGGTGCGGCGCGCCTGAGCGGGCCCGATTCGGCGATTCGTGTTGACGCGCCATGGCGCCAGGAATGAGGGACGGGGAGCTCGCGGTCCTGGCAGGCAGCGGCGGGGCAAACGGCGGCGAGGGCGGGCCGAATCGGCCGGCGGCGGCGGCTACCATGGAAAAGCTCAATTTGTTGGCGTTTTAGCTCGCGCGGCCGGGGAAGGAGGGGCGGGGCGGCGGGGAGGCTCGGGGTGCCCGTGGGATGCGGCGGCGGGGCCAAACGGCGGCGGTGCCGGCGGTGAGATGGTGGCCGGCGGTGGCGGCTCACACGTGAAATGTCCTGCCCGTGTGGTTGGCCTCTCCCGTCGTTTTGGAAATATACAAAGTGCAGCAGCTTTGCAAATATACCAAGTGAAGGTGCAAATATACCAAGCTTTGTAAAAATTTTGGTGGGGGACCACTTATACAAAGGCTGCTGGAGCACCGTTTTTGCTCTAGATTTGTAATTTTCAGTTTTTACAAATCCTGACCAAATATGCAAATGCTGTTGGAGATGCTCTAGATGTGCATGTGTGGTGAATCCTGATGCTAGCTAATGTAATGTACTGTCCAAACTATCTGATCTTTGTACTTATGAAGTGCTTTTATCTGAATTTTGGAGCTGCAGCATTTCTTGGCATCCGATGAATGATCATCTTCACATTTATTTGTATGTGATATGTAGGAGAAGCCTGCCGAAGCAAGAGACCAATGAATGGCATGCTGTCTCTGTCGATAGACATGCTGAAAGAGGACGTCGAGGAAGCTGCAAGCCGCCTCCCTGGTTGCATGAACAAGAGCATTGCTGTTAGCCTTTATCCGCCTTTGAAATGGGCCTTTTAAAACAGCACAGAAAGACCACCAGTCCACTCATCCGCTTCTTGACTCTGTCGGTCTGCTCCGATCTGGACACTGATGGCCACAATGAAACTGAATAAAAAAGACAACTAACTGAAACTGAACAAAGAAGACAGCCGATATGCAGGAACTGTCTAAATCCTGCAGGAACTATGCCGACCTCTACCACAAATGCTAACATTTCATACGCAAAAGAAACTATTTAGAGAAAATTACCTAAAACTACCATATTTATGACCTTTTCACCACAAACTAAGGAAAATTGTTTTGATCTCACCCATTTCTGAATCAAAAAACATATTTAAGTTCCAAATAATTATGGGGAAAAATCATGAATGTCCTTAATGATATACACTATAAACGTACAAAATCTCAATGCAAAATACATTACATCCTGACCTACACAAAAATGACAAAACTTGGAAATTTGAAACTACATAGTGTTCGCTATACTCAGATTTACCCATTTCTCATATTCTGCAGCTCAAATCACAAAGTACGACACCCTCCATTGCGTGCTCTTGAAGGGCAGTGCTGATTAATCTGTTGTGTTGTCGCTAAATCCAGCCCAAATGGAAGCCTGCCACGTGTGGTCGGACGGGAATTGTACAGAATTTCGTTGTACGTATAGCACTACTCTTTTTGCATTGAGGTTTTGCTCCTGTAAGGATATATCATTGTGCATATGCATGATTTATTTCATATTGTTTTGAAACTTTTAAATATATTGTTTGATTTTTTTTAAATGGGTGAGATCACTGAAACTCGGCAGCACCATCTCCTGTCACAAAACTACTACTACTCCATCCGATCCGAAAAAACGGTCGTGACAGACCATTTTGCAAAGAAGTCCTCCAGCGTTTTGTGCCTCAACCCGCACTCCATCATCGTTGAGACATGCGCAGGTCCAACCGCACGTCCGCATCTCTCTGCGCACTCTCTCCCCTCCGCGTCCAGCGAGCTCCCCTCGCCGTGGCTCTCACCTCAGCCTTTCCACTCCACGCCGCACCCCTCGCTCGCCTCTACATTTTTTTTTGATTTATCGGTTTAGGGTGGATGGATCGCCGGCGGATCGGTTTGAACTGGGAGTGATCTGTAGAGGGCTGCAGCCTGGAGTCGAAGAACGGAACGAGCCTGCAAGCTTGCGAGCGAGCGAGAGGCGACGTGAGCGAGAGGTGAGAGACGAGCTTGGTGCGGTTTCTGGGGATCAGAACTATTTTGCTTAATCTACCGTGCTTAATTGTAAAGTGAGTTTGTACTACACGCTCCGAATCTTTTTTTGATCGGAGGGAGTAGTACTTTTAAAACAAATATACCAATATTTGGGTGAAAACCAGAGAAAGCGCAAATTGTTGCTTCATCACGTTCATGGCGTACTTGGCACCAAAACGACACACACGTTGCTCATTGGACCTAGCGAATCTATTTGTTTGCAATTTATTTTTCCTATCGTATTGGTTTGTTGTATCACTCTCTCTTTTTGTCTAAAATATATGGACTAAACTTTGTAGAAAAGTTAAAAAGGGCAGAAAGGGTGTGTTTGACAAACTAAAATTAGCACCCAAAGAAAAAGTTTATTTTCTTTTCCGCTAGGCGAGCATAAATATTGTCTCGGGTCTGCTAGCTAGAAGTGGCAGTGACTACTTGAGGTGAGCTATTTTATAGATGAGGTAGAATCATATGACCTTTCTCCATAACAGATGAAAGCTTGCCAAAAGAAAGAGCAAAAAGTTAGGACAACTGATTTTAGCAAAATATTAAATATGGAATTGCGAAAAATATCTAGAACGTCAAATCTATATTGTATGCAAATATACATAACCAGGCATCTATTGATACTCAAATCATGTTATGAATGTTATTATATTTTTCTCAAACTTGGTGGGTTCCGAGCGACGCAGGTGTCTTGGCTAGGTCGCGGAGCTTGCTTGGTAACCATCACGGTGTTGCTGGGCTGGTGCCTCTTGCCAGTACGAGGACGAGGAAGAAGGACGACAGCGTGTTGTTGTTGCCAGGATGGTGCTCGACGTGGTCATAGCCTCCCTCGCCGAAAAAGGTTGCGCCTTGACGCACCTGGCGTAGAGGTAGCGATAGCGTCGTGGGGTAGCGTGTGCGGATTGTAGGAGGCTGCTCCTTCTTGGCCGTGCATGGCGAGGGTGGACCACGAGGTTTAGCTACGGTGATGGAGGGTTTCGGTGACGGCGTGTGAAAGAAAAGGAAGCCTATTCCAATCCGACGGGTAGAGTAGGAGGTAGGTGGCAATACAGAGAAAGTCTTGCCAATCTTTGGTCGGTGCCAGTGTCGCTTGTGGAAACCATTACTCTCCTTGAAGGCATCGCCGAGTCGTTTTGACATCTCCCATGCCCTCCTTTGGTTTATTTGAGTTCTTCGGGTGAAATCCAAGATTCTGGTGGGACTGGCGTCAGGGCGGAGCCAGGCCCCGGGCAGTCCTGGCCGTGGCCCAGAATTCCTTTGGAGCACTGTAGCATTTGGCACTATTTGGCCCGTGTACTGTAGCGTTTTCGACACTGTTCGGCCATTTGGCCTGGGCCTGGCCCAAACCTGGCTCCGCCGCTGACTGGCGTGATGACGACGTTCTCAAAGTTGTCTCTCTATTGGGAGCATCGTGTTTGAAGACACGGCGTGAGGTTCCTTGTTACTTTCATCCCGTGCTCGCTGTTGTCTAATCTTGATATTTCAGAGGCGCAATGCATGTCGTTGCTGGTGAGTCCAAGAAGTGTTTCTCTCAGGGCCAACCAAGTCCCACCATCTACTTGGCCCCTCCTTTAGGCATCAAAAGTGGATGGTGCGTCGACAAAGAAAGTTCAGTTGGAGTTGTCGGTCTTGGGAGGTGACATGACTCCGTCAAGACGCGGTGATGTTGCTCAGTTTTGGACATGATCTTTTTTTGTTAGTAGTAGTTTAGATGTTAGCGTGGAGTGCGTGCTATGCTCGTGGTCCTGATGCTCTACTGGATCGTGTTGTACGGGTGATGTTTTCTCTTTTGTGAGCATGAAAAAAACACTTTATTATATCCAAACGTGAACCTTTTGAATTTTCGCAAAAAATAAAGGATTCTGGGAAAAATGGAAATGCACTTCACTCCATCAAAGGAAAAAAAGAAAAACTTGTCTCCTCCCCACGCACACCTTCTCCCCATGCCCCGCCGGCGCTCCGCCGTACCACGCCGCCGCTGCGTCGTTTCCCGCTCCTCCGCGTCGCCCTGACCCTGCTCGGTCCGCCCAGCCGCATCCCCCAGCCCTGCTCGCGAACCGTTTCAGAAACGAAAGTGCGCGCGAGGCCGTCATCGGTGTCTTCGCGATCCGCGGTGGCGACTCGGACTTGCCGGCGACTGACTGAGCGAGGTGAGGCATCGACGCCGCAAGGCAGCCATCTGTGCGTCCCATCTCACCACTTGCCTCCACCCTCGCGCCCCCCATTAAACAGTTGTTGCCACGGGCGGAGCTACATAGCAGTCAGGGGGCCGCCGCCCCCCAGCCCAACAGATTTTTTTTAATTAGTACTTAGTACTTTGTTTAAAATTAGAGGAATTGGAGCATTCGGCCCCCCAGCTACGGCTTGGGCCTTTGGCCTGTTGGAGAAACACCACACACGCACGCACCGCTCTCCTCTCTCTCTGTCTCGCACGGCACGGACGCACCCAGTGAGCGCAGCGGCGGCCGCCCCGCCTCCGACCGGTCACCGCGACCAGCAGGCCAGCAGGGGCGAACGGAAGGCGAGCTACAGCCTAACCCCCACCTTCGCCTCATACTCCTGGCTCCTGCCCTCATCTCCCCTGACCCGGCGGCCAGCACCAGCAGGCTGCAGCAGCAACGGAGGGGAAGGGGATCGACGGCTAGCGGCCAGCGGCGCTAGAGCGGCAGCTAATTTAACTTCGAAATTGCTACTGGTACAACTCTTGACTCTTCCCAGACGTTCCTCTTTGATTGTTGGCAATTTATTCTTCCTAAGAGCAAATTTGCCTTGCAGCGCCGACGACGCCCGCCACCTGTTCGACGGAATGCCTCCTGGGCAAAACGACCAGCAGAGCGCGCCGCCGTCTCCATTGAGAGGACCTGACCGCATAGGCGCCCTTCCCGACGAACTTCTCCACCACCTGCTCTCCTTCCTCCCAGTGGAGTCATCCGTGCGGACGTGCGTGCTCGCCCGGCGGTGGCGCCACCTCTAGAGGTCCACCACAAGCTTGCGCATCGCTGACCTTGGCGATGGTTTCCAGTTCCGAGACATCCAGTGGTTCATCGACCACCTGCTGATCCTGCGCGAGCGCACCGAGCTAGACACCGTTGAGATCAGAATAGGTGAGTACTCCGATGCCAACGCCAACCATGTCCACCACCATGTGAACCTTTGGATCCGTTATGCCATGAGCTGCAAAGTCCGGGTGCTCAAACTTGATGTCTATGATGCTCATATCACCCTGCCGCTTGTCTCTCGGCATCTGCGGACATTAGACCTACACCAAGTGCTCCTACAACAGCATTTCTTGATTTTGCCAACTGTCCGGCACTGGAGGATCTGAAGATGAGCCGTTGCGACATCAATTCTGATAGGATATCGTCCCGTTCGCTGAAGCGTTTGACCATCTCTGACTGCCAGTCTGACTGGCTGGTCCATGTTTCTACTCCAGGCCTTATCTCTCTGGAACTAGTTCGCTTATTTTGTACAACACTTGTTCTTGAAAACATGCCATTACTAGAGACTGCGGTGTGGATCTGGATGAAGGATGCCTAGATTTCTGTTTGAATCATGCCACCAGTGTTTTCTGTCGAGCTAACGATAATGCATGTTCGAATTGTGTTCTTATGAAAGATGATTGCAACAGCGATTGTCCACTTCTCTCCGTATTATCTCTAGTGCTAAACACGTCAAGTTGCTATCTGAAAGTACAACGGTATGGCACTCGTCTTAAAATCCTTATGTTTTGCCTTTTTTTTTGTGTTGCAATACCTCTTAAATATCTCATTTATTAGGATTTATGGATTTATCCTTTGCCAAGTGTCAACCAAACTATGAAAGCCACACAGCATTTTGGTTTCTTAACCGAGAATGTTTGCTCTGGAAACTTGTAACACTAAAATAAATGTTTTGTAACTACCTATATTATTGTTCTGGGATCCCTGATCTTTTAAAAAGTCCCATAGCACAGCCATGTCCATTATCTACTTGTATAGGCCTTAAGGTGCCTATCTGTATGGATTATTTTTGTGATAGGAGATATGATATTGGGTAGCTTTATTTATAGCAATGTAACATTACCGCTTGGCTGTTTTGTTCATGAGAGTCTTGGAAGTGTCACTATCTGCATTGTTCTTGGAAATAGACAATAGACATATTACATACGCATCGCCACCAATATGGGTTCTCAGATCATCACCTCACATTCTCGATAATTGTTACTTGATTTGCTTGTTGTATATTTTGTTCCAGTTCATTTTCACAAGGGATTTGAAACACTGCCCGACATTTGGCAACTTAAAGACTTTGTTTCTCAACGAATACTGGTGTGAGGCTCCTAATCTGGATCCGCTAGCTTGTATTCTGAAAAATTCACCAGTTCTAGAGAAGCTCACTCTTCAGCTTTTTTCAGAGGTATAAATCTTTTAATTGAACAGTTGCTGCAATGTTGAAGTTAAAATCGATTATCCTTCTTGGTTAAATATTCTTTTCTTACTGTAGGGACCAAACCATGAAGTAGAAATGAAAGGAAGCTGCAGTCCAATGGAGGAACCCTCTGCAATATCAAAGCACCTTAACATGGTTGAAATCAAGTGTAATGTGGTTGACGAGAGAGTTCATAAAGTTTTGAAGTTCTTGTCTGCATTTAACATACGTAAGCTAGCTATAACACTTTTCATGCTACCTATATTGTTAAATTAGCTTTCATATGTGGGAAGGAAACTACGAAAGCAAGCAGTGAAGAAGAAACTTCTGTATGGTGTAGCAAGGGCAGATAGGGATACCAAATAATTTTAGTCATGAAAACTCTTGACCATGTTTGTTGAGGCCGTGAGGCGCACAAAAAAGTATCGATATATTACCTCTAAACAAATTTCTGAATTGTTTAGTTCAAACTAGCGATGTTATATTTTCACATTTTGATTACCTCTGCACAGCAAGTCAATTGTCTGCAGTAAAAAGATATTTTGACTCATTATCTTGTGGAACAGGTGCTGCTTATCAGTAGTATTTTTTTATAGGCTCAGTAGGTGTGAGCAGTTCAGGTCTACTTGCCCTTATGGGCTGAATTATTTAGCACTAGGTTTGCTTGTGAATCCGTCACTTATTATTTGCCATTTTTTATAGACTGGCCTGGGAAATCTGTACAGTTCACATAATACGTACCATCCAGTAAATTAAGTGAATCTCCTTCATACTTACCAAACTCTGTACTTGTAAGTAACTGAGATTTTTATTTGTCAAGGCAGATACACTAGTAGATTCTTACATCATCTTTTCATTTGTGTACAGGATTTGATTTGGGCGAGAACTTCTGGGATGTCCATCCCTAGGCAATTTGGAAACTGCAAGGCTTAAGCGTTTATGACATGATGACGCTTCCATCTCTTCTTGGCGTGTGCATGCATGTTATGCTGGTTCGGCTCAGGGGAACGGTGTAAAATCTGCTATGTACACTCATGAACTTTAGTCTAGAGCATCTGTGCTAGACTTGGCTTTCCTGTATTCTGTAGTTACTGTTGCACTTCCGGTAGAGAAGTTAGAACTGTAGAATCTTCTGAAGACTGCTATTTTGTTTCTTCTAACTCAATCATCACTGAGGAATGGTCACGTTGACTTGACCATTCATGCCGGTAGACCAAAGTGATGAGAATTCATAATCCTAACGCCGTAAGAGGGATCGTTGAGAAATGGTTATTTCTAGGTAGACCGGGTCATTGGCATCACCCATATTAAGTACAATCCACAAGTCTCGTCAGAGATGAGACACGTAGAATGGACAGCAATGGTTGGCAGACCTATTGGCCTCTTTAGAGGAATGGATGAATCTATTCTTTTTTGAGAAAAGCTTATTATGAATTGCTTGCTAGAAATAGAATGTTCTCTTGTGATTGGTTCGGCAGGCACATGTGAAATTCTTGAAATCTGATTCCCTCTCAATGTTTTTTTAGGGTAATGTGCAAGCAGTAATGAATAAAAAAACCTGACGGTGTCATAATCTTTTAAACATGCCCAAGAGTAGGTCATCAGTAAATGTGAGCAAATATGTTTTAATAAGATAGCTGACAAACAAAAACCACCATAAAAATGAAATAAACATAACTTATGTAAGCTTTTGGAGGTACCAATATACCTGATATATGTGGCGACTTCGAAGATGTTTGCTGCCAGTTCTGATGGAAAACATACATTTTGATCCATTTTATAACACTTAGTAACTTAATCATGTGATTAAAAAGTAACTTTGTTAAAATATAATACCTAGCCTTTCCCATCAGTTCAATATGGTATCAGAGCCAGGTGGTCTCAAGTTCAAGCCCCAGCTAACGCGCTATTTAATATAAAAATAGTTGCGCCCTCCCTGCTACTCCACGTCTAAGGTCTTACCGATTGTCCAGCCTAGACGTGAGCGCAGTGTTAAAATATAATACCTAGCCTTTCCCATCAGTTCAGACTTTTGGGATAATTGGCTAGTGCATCAATTCAATAAACTTAATTGTCTCCTTACTTACTCGGCACTTAACTTGGGCGGGACATGGACACGCATGCTAATATTCTCTCTGATCTCTGATCCAGTTTCCTCCTATACGCATGACTTGACAACCCAACTCTCCCTAGACTATATACACACACAAGAGAGAAAGACTTTGAGGCCCTGTTCTGAATGCAGGAATTCTAAGAGAATTGTGAAGGTTTCCTTTCCAATGGAATATTTTCTGTGGACAGGTTCGGAACAAAGGAAAGAGGAGTACAGTTTCCTTAGGAAAGGTGAACTTTCCTCCGTTTTACACAGGAAACAAAACTTTGGCCTAGACCAAAGGAAAACTCTGGCTGCTTTCATTCCTTTGTTTTAGAAGCCTGTAGGTTTCTACTTTTCGCTCCATTCTATTCCTACACTTTTTCCCATTCCTTTGTTTTGTAACCCTTCGTTCAGAACAGGGCCTGAGTGTACAGACAAACGTAGATCAGATCAGAGAGGACGGCAGACTTGACGTGAGAAGTTGCCAGGCAACGGTACGGGCATCACATTTGGCCATTTGGGCCAGGCACTGGAGGGCCAACCCTAGCCTTCATGTTCCTACCTAGCAGCCATCTAGCTAGCTTTTTAGATAAATGAATTTTATTACTTAAGAGTTTTAAGCATTACATCCGGCCTCTGCATAGTTAGGATGCACACATCCACAAATTCACGAGTTTACAGAGTATCGAGTACTGAAAATAAAAAACGAATTACATATCATAATGAGAAATTGTAAAGCCGCCTAAGATGATGGTAGGTCAATCCGGAGATTATGCTGCCATCCATGCCGGGAGAATAACTCCCTGGCCGCCGCCTCCAAACGTGACGCCACCTCCAAAAATAAGTCCCGTGCTCCACACGCCATCTAGCTAGCTATGAGCTTTTCCAACTTTCCAAGCTCAACTCATCACCACAATGGCATGCACTATTAATCATGCAAACTCAATGATGGACTAGTGTAGATAACAAGATTAGACTGTTTGTCCTCACGGATTAGACGGATTAGCATACATGGACTTTATATCTTCGGTGCCGGCTTGACTTGTATCGTTGGTGATTAGCTAGTTAGACGGATAAATTCCACAGCTAAAGCCCACTAACTCCACCCATGACAAATCAACTAGCTAGGGTGATTACTGATTAGTCTAGCTTGTGAGAAAAATAGACCGAGCAAAACAACTGTCATTTGTGAACTACATGATCTAATGTGTCTAAAACGTCACCTACTTGTGTTGACGTTTGAGGAAGTAATTAAGTCAGTAATGGTGTCCTAACAATGGCAAGGCAACAAGTAATCGAAATATAGTCCACATTTCACACTCCCGGCCACTTGATGAGTTCCTGTCGAGTTGCCCTATCTGGCTCCAACACGGTGTGGCCTCCCAGATATCTATCCTGCCTGCGTCATCGAGCTAGCTCATCACATGCATCATCGATGCCTGTTCACAAGCCAGGTGAGGTGTACCACATTTGTTGCCCTGTCCCACTTGGACGTAATGCTAGTCTGACACAGCAAGTACTTTGGATTGCAGGATTTTGTCGACTCTTTCAGTTAACAGTTTTCGTCGTCAGAATTTTTTTCCATCGATGCGATTTTGGTATATCATGTAAAATATTTGTGCTTTCTTGATTATTTGTGCATACTTTCATGAATGCCACAATATATATTTCTTTTTTATTTATGCGTTGTGTTTTCATCCATACGATTCAAATAGACCCCAAGATAGCTCGGGACGTTCCGGATACATGTCGACGCATGCACACTAAAGCCAAGATCTGGTTCCACATCTTCAACTGGTCCTATAGAAAGAAACTTGTCCATATCATTGCCAAGAAACTATGGAACGAACCATCTTTCTGCCAAGAGAAAGTTACCAATAGGTCAAACAAAAATGCCAATGTAAATTAAGATCCTTTTTGGCTAAGCTCATTTATAGTTCCGGTTCTGCAGCCACTTTTAGTCAAGTGATGTGTACCATGTCACCAGCATGTTATGATGGGTCTTCTTTTGATGGGTTATATATAAAAGTTAGTTAATGAGAGCTCGAACAAAAGGGGCCACGTTCATTAGAGAATTTTACAAGAAATTATGGTAAATATATATTATTTTATATTCCATGTTTTTCACTTTTGCTGGTGTATACATGTCAAAAGTTGCGTCTTGGCGACTAAATCAGTACTCTCTATAACATCATGTCCTACTTATGGTAACACCCAACCAAGGCAAGGCAACAAGTAATCAAACATCACACCTCCACAGTCCACACTTAACCAGAGCTAGAAATCGGAAGAGAAGAGCCCCACTTGATCAGGTTGCCATATCTGGGTCCAACAGGATGTGGCCTCCAGATATCTCCTGCTGCCGCTGGTAAACCCTACACATGAACGGTTTGGCAGTGACAAGATGTTTGCCTCCGTACGTACCAATCTACTAGCTGCATGCGTCAGTGAGCTAACTCAGCACATGCATCATGCATGCCTGTTTAGATGCCAGGTGAGGTGTACCACACTACTTGAAATTTCCCACTTGGATGTTTTGCTAACCTTGATCTTCTCTCTGCTAGAGGATTTGTGAGTTTGCGACATGAAAGCGCTTTGGATTGAAGGAATTTGTAGGTAACACTTTTGACAACATCAATATTTTGGTGATCTCCGAAAGATACACCGCGATAATTTAAATGAATTTTCTTATGTAGGAATTTCATCATCCATGTCAATGTGCTTTTTTCACTCATTCACTTAGAGCGGCGACACTTTATAGTTTTCGTGCATTTCTCTTAACGAAAATTTGTTTATGTGTATTTCAATGTTTTGTGATTCTTTATTTTCTTTCTGGAGAACTCTTCCATGGCCTAGTGGTCGGCATGCATAAGCGCCAGGGCTCGGGTTCGAGTTCTAAACTCTACCTTAATGACAAGTCGGGGTGGGGAAACCGTAATGTACGTCAAAACAATGTTTGGTCGAGCTTGTTTATAGTTCTGGTTCCATGATCTCCAGTTTTAGTCAAGCGATGTGTGCCGCCACTAGCACACTACATGGGGTCTTCTTTTCGGGAACTATACAAGAAGAAGTTAGTTAAAGAAAAGAGAGTTTGAACAAAAGGCGCCACACTCATTGCAGGCTTGTTTGGCCAGGCTTGGTTTTGTTGCAGCTCAGGCCCTATTTTTGCCAAGTGGAGTATATACAACATTGATCAACACACTAAACTTGGCCTACTTTCAGCGAACTATATGATAATAGAAGAAGTAGTGGCAGTAGAAGAAGAGATATATGAAGAAGTTGGAGGGTGTTCCAACAGAAGGCGCCATGCACATGAAGCCCTATTTGGTCAAGCTGCACGACTTAAGAAAAAAAATTAAATCGCTTATAGTTGGCCACTAGTTATTTAGTATGTTACGTACGCTTAAACCAGTTTGGTTAACTCTGGTGATGTGGCTGGCCAAATATTGGCGGAACTAAATTAGCTATCAAATAGGCCGGGTACTAATCACTACCGGAAACGAAGACTTTGCCGTGCGGCCAAATCGCACGGCAAAGACCGCTCGGAACACGGCAAAGGCTTTGCCGTGCCTAACAGCACGGCAACAACCTCACGGCATAATACACGTCGGCAAAGTTAGTTTGCCGTGTGCTTTCAACAGACAGCACGGCAAAGCCGTTTTGCCGTGCGCCGCTGAATCGCCAGACTTGGTCAACGACGACTCCGAAAATTTGCCGTGTAGAAGAGGTTTGCCGTGCGTTGCGAGAAGAAGCACCATGGCACACTCCAGATCTTTGCCGTGCGCTACGCCTTAATCTGCACGGCACAATCCAAACCTTTTCCGTGTGTTTCTTCCAGACTGCACGGCACACTCTGAACCTTTGCCGTGTGTTTGTTCCAGACTGCACGGCACACTCTGAACCTTTGCCGTGTGCCTCCAGTGGCTCGCACGGCACATCTCTGTTGCCCAGAACCCAGACCCAGCCTCAGCTCCACCCCTTTGCCGTGTGCTTCTCTGCCCAGTACACAGCAAAGGAACCAAATTGTCATCCCCCCAATGCCAGATTGCACAGGTTTGCGCCACGTGGCACCTTTGCCGTGTGTATCTTCACGGCACAGATCTTTGCCGTGTGCCTCCACACGGCAAAGTGACAATATGGCCCAGTTTTGGTATGTTTTTTTTAAAATCCCTGCATTTTACAGATAATTCACAGATGACAATACAGATGATAATTCACAGATATATATCACAATTCTGACAAACATGTAGATCACGACGGCAATTCACACAAACATGTAGATCACACGGCAATTCACACAAACATATAGATCACGACGACAAATATATCACAATTCACACAATGCTCCATAATTCACAAACATATCACATATAGATAGGTCATGAAGGCGAAAATGGACATGAAACTCCACATGTAGGTCATGGCGGCGAAGATGGACATCATGGAGGAGAAGGATCGTCCTACACGTTTGCAAAAAAACGATGAGTTTGACAACTAGGTGGACCATTGGATATGTTGAATATGCACAAGTTTAGATGTAGTAAATCAAAAGACATGATCTAAGTTAGATGTAGTGACCATTGGAGATTCATTGATTGGCTATGTCGATCTAAGTCATGACAACAAGTTCAACTAACTAAATTTTGACAAGTTCAACTAAAGTGGCAATGGCATTTTGACAAGTCATGCGAGCATACCCACGGGAGCCTCCGGACAACGCTAGGGTTGGAGATTGGGGCTGCCCCTCCGGATTGTCCTGGCCACCAAGCGGCGGCGCCATCGAGTGAGATCCACCCGCCGATCCTGGATTCACCTACAACATGAAAAAAGTCTCGCATTACACAAGTAATTTAGTTACAACAATAAGATGGATAGAATGACAAGTTTGAGAACATACCCATGGGAACATCGGTGGAGGCGGTGGAGGGAACATTCCCATGGCAACAGCCCCGTCCCCAGGAGCAATGCGCTGCATCGTGCCATACATCCACTCCATCATCTGCCTCTGATGCTCCTGCTGCTGCCTGCAATACTCCTGATGCTGCTCCTGCTGCTGCCGCATCTGCTCCTGCTGCTGCCGGATCTGCTCCTGCTGCTGCTCATAGAGCACCTGCTTCTGCCGGAGCTCGTCGACAGCTAGACTCGAAACTCGTGGGCGGGTCTCCACAGCAGGCGCACCAGGCGCCCTCCCACGGCGGACCTGGCGTAGAGACGGGACGGTGCGAGGGTCGATGGAGCCGTCACCTATCCACAAGCGGCCATTCGCCGCGCCTTGCCCCGCAAGCACGACAGCCTCGACGTCAAGTGGACTGGTGAGAGGGTCAGCTTCCTCACCGTTGCGCTCCTTGAACTTCTCCGTGTACCCCTTGCTCCGGAGCTCGGCGCTCTGGTTGATCCACATCGACCCTGTCTCAGGATCCGGCGTATCCCTGGTACGCATCTTTGCCCAAACGGCGAAGGGCGAGGGGTCTACGCCGGTCTTCAATTTCTGCAAAGAGGCACGAACATAGGTGAAAAGGAGACGATATTGCAAAAGAGAGCACGAACATAGGTGGATTAAAGAATGCATTTGCTCACCTCATTTTGTATGCATTGGGAGAGGCTGAGGTTGCCTTGGCGGTGTGTTCCACCCTTGTTCTCCGCCCGCTTTGCCTTTCCCTCCGCGTGTATCTTGAGATACTCCGGCTAGTCCACCACGCTACCATCGCGAGGTGGCAGTCCTTGTTGTTACCGACGTACGGAGGAGGCACCTACGTGCACAGAACACACATATTAATGATATTACACGGCGGTCAACAAAATCGATAATATAGAAATGACGCTACCTGCAGGTACTGCCATGGCTGCATCAAGATGTCCCGAGCACGCTTCTTTTCCAGCCAATGTTCTTTTCGGCGTACCAAGTGCGGACAGAGTTCACGCGAGCCTCGTAGTGCATGTCCGTCACCATCTTAGAGGCCATCGTCAAAAGGATGGCCTCGCACTTGGCCTTGTCCTCCTCCGACAGGTGAAGAAGTTCTACAAGCATGCACACATAGGTAAAATAGGGTCAAAGCCATTAGTGCAATCTCGGATTTATAGAATGATGAGAAGTCAAACAAACTTACCCAGAAATAGCCGAGTGTCTTAAGCGCCATGTTGAGGTACTCGCCATCGGGATCCTCCGCGAAACAGTAGTGCCTGAAAGTCCAAGCTACACTCTTGCCACCCTCTGGGGTGACAATCCCTGGGAAGAACTTCCGAGACAACATCCAAGGATGCTCGCGTAGGTACGCTGTCCTTCACTTTAGGAGGCTGGTACTCAAATGTCCTACACAATGAGAAAACCAAAATTAGTATAGTTAGCGGGTCAAAACACAATGAGAAGCTAAAATTGAACAAAAACTATAATAAGTACCTTTTTCCAACAGGCAGGAGAAGAGTGTTCTTGTAGGCGTAATATCGGGGATCGGGGAGTCCCGCCGCCCCCGCTGATACACGGCCTGGTCCGTGGCTCAGGGATATCCTCCTCAGTCTCAACCCACTCCGCCGGGGTCCCACTGCAGCGTCGGGTCAAGCTCAAACCCGTCCTCCCCAGGTCCCTCCTCCTCCTCGCGCCCCTCTCCTCCTCCTCGCTGTCACCCTCCTCGTCCTCCTCAGAAGCCTCCGCAGCAGCTCCTCAGAAGCCAGCGACTCGCTCTCAGAGTCCGACTGCACCTCCTGATCGTACTCCGGTCATCCTCGTCGGGCTGCTCGGCAGAGAGAGGCGGAGTCTTGCTAGGCCTCCTTCTCGTCCTCGTACTCCTCGCACGTGGAGGTGAGGGTGGAGGTGGAGGTGGTGCCGAACTCGATCCCACCAGGAGTGCCTTCACGCTGCCCACCTTTTTTGACAAGGCCTTCTTCAATTGTTTCCCCCCATGTTTCCTGCATTGACAAAAAAATAGGTTTCATCAGTATACATGATCCAAAATTAAGGTAAATAGATGAAGCAACAATGAGTAAAGCGAAAATGAATACAATTAGATGAAGTAGCGACAATTAAGGTAAATGGAGTATCGACAATGAGTTCTCACAAAATAAGCTAGACGACAATCACTATTACATAAGTAGCATTGACCTATTACATATAAGCTAGACTGGCAATTACTAATACATGTGTCCTCATCGCTATCAGTAGCCTGTGTCGAGATCATCGGGACCAACTATTGGACCACCCGTGTCGTCATCACTGTCAGGGTCGCCACACCACCAACCATCCACGGAACCTGGAGGTGGTCCCTCTGGCTCGTCGACGAAGTCCTGCGTGGAACGCTCTAGCAAAGTCACGTCGGCTTGGTTATGAACCTCCTCGACTTCATCATGCGCGGTGTCTTCCTCCATTCCGCATCTTCGTTTCTTCGCCGTATTCCATGTCATCATCGGTCGGCAAGTTGATAGTGAATTTCCCAGGGAGCCCTCCATCCTGATAGAACTCGCCGTCAGATGTTGAGGGGTCTAGGCGGCGGTAATCTTGACCGTTAGGCATAGCCGGCCTACTGTGCGACGGTACCGTCACCACAACATCCCACCCCTGTAGACGCTTTTGATATGCTTTTGATGTCTTCTTGCACGGGTACGGGAGATAGAATACTTGGAAGGCCTGGGTAGCCAAAATGTAGACGTCGTCTCCCGAATACTTGGAGCTTCGTTCAACTTCGACCAATCCAATTGTAGGATCCCGTCTAACCCGACGCGGGTCTAACCAATTGCATTTGAATACAACGGGATCTAGCCCTTTACCAAAACCATAATTCAACTCGTATATAGCCTCAACTCTTCCATAGTAATGGAGTTTATCTGAGCCTTCACATAACACCCCACTATTTATTGTCTTCCGGTTGCCCCGGTTTGTTGTGTGTCATGGGTATGGAAGCGATATCCATTCACGTCATAAGCATGGAATGAGTTGACGGAATGGCTAAAGCCATGGGCAATGTTTCTAAGCTCTGGCTTCATCTCTTTGTCCTTTTTTGCCTACAAGTTTAGCACGAGAAGTTTAGAACGAGGAATGATCGATGAATGTCCACGGTACTAGAAAAGTTAGATAGAACAGTACCAAACCCGCGAACCAGCTAATGAAACCACCACCCTTGCCAAAACCACCACCGTTGTCAAAAAGATCCTTCGACTCTTTCGGGGTAGGGTCCCTTCTCAGCTTCCAGTTTTCACGAGTGAATCGTCTACGCCAATGAGAAAAGAGGAGTTAGCCACGAATATAGGAGTGAATGTTTGTGAAATACTAAATGGTGAAAGACTTACTCGCGGTACGGCTTCACTTCCTCCATACTCATCAAGATATACGAGGAGATCATATCCCGCTCGAGCTTTTTCATGATGAACTTCTTCGTGCCACTTGATTTGCCACCGAGCCCTATGAAGATGCTAAGCTTGGGTACATCTTCAGGGTTGGCTGCATTGTAGCGAACGACTGGATTGTGGATTGTGGGAATGTTGGCATCATAGAAACCTGTCGTGAAGTTTGACACCTCCTCGTTAAGGCATGCCTCGGCCATGGATGCCTCGATCTTGCATTTATTCCCGCAATTCTGGCGTAGGTCTTTCATTTTTCTCTCAGGCCCAAACTGCCAACGGGTCGACACAGGCCCCCCCATTAAAGCCTCGTGCGCGAGATGCAAGATCATATGTTGCATCGGATTAAAAAACCCTGGCGGAAGTATCGTCTCTAGCTTGCAAAGCAACTCGGGTGCCTGTTCATGCAGCTTCAGAACCACTCACGATCTAACTCCCTTGCACAAATCTGCGGAAGAAAAAGCTCAACTCCGCCAGTACTCGCCAAGTCTCCTCATCGACATAGCCTCGAATCATCACCGGCATTATGCGCTCAAGCCACACGTGGTAGTCATGACTCTTCAGCCCTCCTACTCGCTGCGTGTCCAGGTTCACACACCTCGCCCAGTTAGCTGCATACCATCAGGGAAGTACAAACACTCCACGAGCCACTGTAATATTTCCCTTTTTTCCGGCCTTGTAGGGCAGAACCGAGCCTTTGGCTTAGACCACCTAGTGCCGTTGACTCCAGGAGGCTTCATTTCAAGATCTGGCCTGTCACAAAGTTCTTTTGGTCCATTCGAGCCTTGACGTTATCCTTCGTCTTCTCAGTGTCCATGATGGTGCTATAAAGAGCCTCGGCGATATTCTTTTCGGTGTGCATTACATCAATGTTGTGTGGAAGCTCGACATCCTCCATGTAAGGGAGCAGCTTCCAGAAGCACGGAATGTGAGTCCACTGGTGCGTCTCCCCATAACCCACGAAACCATTCCCATCGGGGTTAGGCACGAGAGCTTCTAGCTCAGCCTGATTTCTCTTCCGGTCATCAGACGTGGTTTCGGAGCATGGATCTCGACTCCTTTCTCGAACCGCTTTACGTCACTCCTGTATCTATGACCTGGCTCAAGGAACTGTCGATGTTGATCAAAGCATGAATACTTGCCTCCCTTCGTAAGCCATGAGAAAGTCACAGCCTGTCTGCACTGTGGGCAAGGCCACTTCCCATGTGTACACCAGCCGCAGAACAAAGCACGCGCTGGTAAGTCATGCAGGGATGTGTGGTACCAGACATACATATCGAAGTGATCATTTGTTGAGGCGTCATATGTTCGGACCCCGCGACCGTTCCAGCCAACAGCCAAGTCTTCAACCAGCGGTTCCAGGTACACGTTCATGTTCTTACCCGGGTATTTCGGTCCTGGGATTATCATCGACAATAACATGTTATGTGATCTCATGGACTCGCCGGGGGGGAGGTTCTGGGGTATGACAAACACAGGCCAACAGCTGTATGTTGCCGCCGACATGCCATACGGATTGAACCCATCGGTTGATATAGCAACAGCTACGCTCCTCGGGTCGCCCGCTTTCAGTGGATACTTCGCTACAAAGTTCTTCCATGCGTCACCATCCGACGGATGTATCATCTTGTCCGTGTATCTCTTCCCTAACGCGGCCCATCGCATCTGCTGGGCAGTGTCTTTGTTCATGTAAAGCCGCTGGATCCTCGGTATAAATGGAAGGTACCGGAGAATCTTTTGGGGAATCCCGGTCTGCCTCTTCTGTCCACCACCGAGGTCGACCTCGAAGTACCTAGAGGAATTGCAATGGATGCAATAATTTGTTCCAGCATGTTCTTTCCTGAATAGCATGCATCCCTTTGGACAGGCGTCTATCTTCTCATATGACATCTTAAGGTCACGGAGGAGTTTAGTCGCCTCGTAGAAGCTCTTCGCCAAGATATGCCCTTTCGGTAGAAGGCTGCCAACGACGGCCAGAATATCATCGAAACCATCCCTGCATATCTTCCTCTGGCACTTCACGGCCATAAGGCGAGCGATGGCATCTAGAAGGGTAACATCTGTATGTTCATGAAGGGGTTTCTGCGAGCCAAACATAGTCTCGTAGTACTTCTTCGTGTCTTCATCCGGCTGCTCACTTGTCTCCGCCTCCTGAGGTGTCTCCGCCTCTACACGACGGCTTTCAGGCGCATTAGCATTGACAAAGGCGTCTAAGCAGTTGTTGAACCCAGTGTCAAATTCTCCCGCTGGCTGAATCTGACGTGGCTCGGTTCTAGGACGTTTTGCTAACTGTTCACCATGGTAATTCCAAACATGGTAGAATGGTGTGAACCCATTCTTGATCAGGTGCGTACTAACATCTACCTTCGACTGTCGCCTTCGGTTATCGCATTTTGAACAGGGGCAAAACACTTTCATGGGTCTGCTGCTGATGTCAAACGCCTTGTTCACAAACTCCTCGGCCTTATCTCTCCATTCATCACTAAACTCCCACGACTCTTTCTGCCAGCATACATCCACTCACGGTTCTGTCTCGGATCCATCCTTTAATCGGTACCAAAAAAGACATACACAATGCTTTCAGTTCAACATGTCACTGAATTTTAACAAAACCATTTTTTACGGCCAAATTTTATCTTTTACAACATGCAAGGGTTCACCTACACTTCTAATGGGTAGGGGCCTATCCCGCCCGAGTACGTGTAGATCGAGTCGTGTCCCATGTTCTACCCCGACCCGAGACGGAATTTCGACAGCACCTCCCCGCTGTTCTTCAGAATACACGTCTCGAGCTTGTCAAGCCGAGAGGGTGTGCATCCGAAGAACAACGGGGAGGTGCTGCCGAAATTCCGTCTCAGGAAGGGGTAGAACATGGAACACGACCCGATCTACACGTACTCGGACTGTCCAACAGGACAACCCGGAAGTGTTACGGTTATAAATATGCAAAGATGGACAATCCTGCATATTTATAAATTTGTAACCCTTCCGGATGGGATCTGACTCGGGTTACGCGACTCGACTGACTTGGTGATCTAGACCAAAATAAACCTATGCAGCAAGAGAGGCGAAAGATGTATACCCTAGAAGCGTGGTCGATCACCGCAGAAGGTCGGGGACGGAACAGGGGCACCGAGGCGGCCCTCCTCAGCTGGAGAAGAAGCCCCGTAAACTACGACATCTGAAAACCACAAAAAAACATATATATAAGAACAGATGTACAACATAAATATCAGCTCCTAAATAAGAGACGGAGTATAAATAAGAAACCAAGTTTACGAGTTACGAGTTTACGACTTTACGACTTTACGAGTTTACGACTTTACGAGTTTATGACTTTACGACTTTACTAGTTCCACCATTTTTTCTTTACACTTCTACCTCCTAACTAACTAACCTAACTAATCTAACTAACTAACTAACTAACCTAACTAATCTAACTAACTAACTAAAAAAATACATCAGAGGAGGAGTACCTCGTGAGGAGGAGCGCGGCAGGGGAGGAGGCCGGGGAGGAGGAGGCAGGGGAGCGCGGCGAGCTTCGGGGCGGGATGGCCGGGGCGGCCTCGACGGTGGACGGCCGGGGCGGGGTGGCCGGGGTGTGGCGGCGGACGGCCGGGGCGGGATGGCTGGGGTCGGGGAGGAGGAGGCAGGGGAGCGCGGCAGGATGGGAGGAGGCCGTGGCGGTGGATGTGGGTGTCGGGGAGGAGGCCGAGGAGGACGAGGAGGAGGCCGGGGAGGTCGGGGAGGCCGGCAAGATGGCTGGGGAGCGCTGCCACGGGAGCGGGCGCGGTGGGAGAGGCGCGGGGTGGGGGCCGCGCTGCTGCGGTGGAGGAGCGCGGCAGGGGAGGCCAGCGTGGAGGGCGTAGGAGGCGTGGGGGGTGTCGGGGCTGCGGCGGCGGGCCGACGGCGGGCCGGCGGCGGCGCACGGTGGATGCGGGTGTCAGGTGCGTGGAGTGCGAGAGTGAGTGAGCGAGTGGTGGCGGTGAAGTCGGGGGTGGGGGTGGGGGCTCGGGCAGAGGTGGAGGCCGGGGAGGTGGTTGCGGCAGGGGGGCGCGGGGTGGAGGAGCATGGCGGCGGCGGGCCGGTGGTGGATGTGGATGTGTGTGCGGATGGATACGTGTGTGTGGCCGACCGATTTAATTCTCAGGTGGATAAGGCAATCTTTGCCGTGTAGGTGTAAGACGGGCGCACGGCAAAGAACAGGTCTTTGCCGTGTGCCTTCCCTTTGCCGTGTGGGTTTAGAGAAAGCACACGGCAAAGACAGCCTTTGCCGTGTGCCCTTATTTCTTTCCATTTTTTCTTTCTATTTGTTTTCTCTTTTAATTCTTTTTCTTCTTTACTATTTTTTTGGAGTGTTTATTAGTATTAGTTATTACAATTATCTATATACTTTTTATTGTATGAAAAAATGTAGGTTTGGGTGGGTTTCCGATGTTCCGGGGCTCCAATTCGGCGAAACCCTAGATCCATAGCGGGCGTGTGCATTTAATCGTAGGGTTTCGCCGTAGCGGGGTTCGGAGCGTCGGAATCCCACCAAAACTTGCATGGGTCCCTAATATATGTGTAAGAGTGTGTTGGTAGGTTGTGGGAACCAAGATACGGCTCCGAGGTGCGACCCCCTTCACCGACCCCTCTTACTCCGTAGTAAGTTCCGACACTTAGAGGTGAAAACTCCCGTGTCGGGTGCCGGGCACGGAATCATGCGACGGACCACATGAAATGTTGGTTCACCATGGTCCTATGTACCAACCTAACACAACCAAGCAAAAAAGTTCACGCGTCTACCCCCTCTCGGCGCCGGTCAGAGGGTAGATCGACAGGTTTGACTTTTTTCCAGCGGGTGTAGGGTTTCGCCGTACTGCGGTCCGGAGCGTCGGAATCCCACCAAAACTTGCATGGGTCCCTAATATATGTGTAAGAGTGTGTTGGTGGGTTGTGGGAACCAAGATACGGCTCCGAGGTGCGACCCCCTTCACCGACCCCTCTTACTCCGTAGTAAGTTCCGACACTTAGAGGTGAAAACTCCCGTGTCGGGTGCCGGGCACGGAATCATGCGACGGACCACATGAAATGTTGGTTCCCCATGGTCCTATGTACCAACCTAACACAACCAAGAAAAAAAGATCACGCGTCTACCCCCTCTCGGCGCCGGTCAAAGGGGTAGATCGATAGGTTTGACTTTTTTTCAGCGGGTGTAGGGTTTCGCCGTACCGCGGTCCGGAGCGTCGGAATCCCACCAAAACTTGCATGGGTCCCTAATATATGTGTAAGAGTGTGTTGGTAGGTTGTGGGAACCAAGATACGGCTCCGAGGTGCGACCCCCTTCACCGACCCCTCTTACTCCGTAGTAAGTTCCGACACTTAGAGGTGAAAACTCCCGTGTTGGGTGCCGGGCACGGAATCATGCGACGGACCACATGAAATGTTGGTTCCCCATGGTCCTATGTACCAACCTAACACAACCAAGCAAAAAATTTCACGCGTCAACCCCCTCTCGGCGGCGGTCAAAGGGGTAGATCGACAGGTTTGACTTTTTTCCAGCGGGTGTAGGGTTTCGCCGTACTGCGGTCCGGAGCGTCGGAATCCCACCAAAACTTGCATGGGTCCCTAATATATGTGTAAGAGTGTGTTGGTGGGTTGTGGGAACCAAGATACGGCTCCGAGTTGCGACCCCCTTCACCGACCCCTCTTACTCCGTAGTAAGTTCCGACACTTAGAGGTGAAAACTCCCGTGTCGGGTGCCGGGCACGGAATTCTTCGACGGACCACATGAAATGTTGGTTCCCCATGGTCCTATGTACCAACCTAACACAACCAAGCAAAAAAGTTCACGCGTCTACCCCCTCTCGGCGCCGGTCAAAGGGGTAGATCGATAGGTTTGCTTTTTTTCAGCGGGTGTAGGGTTTTGCCGTACCGCGGTCCGGAGCGTCGGAATCCCACCAAAACTTGCATGGGTCCCTAATATATGTGTAAGAGTGTGTTGGTAGGTTGTGGGAACCAAGATACGGCTCCGAGGTGCGACCCCCTTCACCGACCCCTCTTACTCCGTAGTAAGTTCCGACACTTAGAGGTGAAAACTCCCGTGTCGGGTGCCGGGCACGGAATCATGCGACGGACCACATGAAATGTTGGTTCCCCATGGTCCTATGTACCAACCTAACACAACCAAGTAAAAAAGTTCACGCGTCTACCCCCTCTCGGCGCCGGTCAAAGGGGTAGATCGACAGGTTTGACTTTTTTCCAGCGGGTGTAGGGTTTCGCCGTACCGCGGTCCGGAGCATCGGAATCCCACCAAAACTTGCATGGCTCCCTAATATATGTGTAAGAGTGTGTTGGTGGGTTGTGGGAAGCAAGATACGGATCCGAGGTGCGACCCCGTTTCACCGACCCCTCTTACTCCGTAGTAAGTTCCGACACTTAGAGGTGAAAACTCCCGTGTCGGGTGCCGGGCACGGAATCATGCGACGGACCACATGAAATGTTGGTTCCCCATGGTCCTATGTACCAACCTAACACAACCAAGCAAAAAAGTTCACGCGTCTACCCCCTCTCGGTGCCGGTCAAAGGGGTAGATCGACAGGTTTGACTTTTTCCAGCGGGTGTAGGGTTTCGCCGTAGCGGGGTCCGGAGCGTGAAAACTCCCGTGTCGGGTGCCGGGGATGGAATTATGTGTTAATATTTGCCCAAAGTTGGGTTGAGATGTTTATACAATGTAACCTAACATAAGGAGGGAGAAAAGCCTAAACCTCTCTGCTTTGCCGTGTGGCTAACACCAAGGCACACGGCAAACAAAATATGTGCCGTGTGGCTAACACAGATGAGCGCGGCAAACAAAATATTTGCCGTGTGCTAACACAGAGGCTCACGGCAAAGGCTTAATTTAGAGCGCGGGAAATTGCCCGCCACGACGGGGACAAAATTGCCGATATTTATTTGAAGGGCGGGAAAGTTGCCGATGTTGGTCGTCGCTGGCCCTACCAATTTGCCGTGCGGTCGAGGCAAAACGCACGGCAAAGAATTCTCTGCCGAGCATGTGTTTTTTGCCGTGTGTTATTCGTGCAGTTTGCCGTGCCGATTTCTTTGCCGTGCGCCTTTGCTGTACTCTGCCGTGGTTGCCTTCTTTGCCGTGAGCTGAGGTTGTCCAGCACGGCACAGTTCTCTTTGCCGTGTTCCGAGACGCGGGGGCACACGGCAAAGAACTGTCCTCACGGGAAACGCAGATTTTCCGGTAGTGAATTTATTCCCATAGATGTGTCAACATGGATAACAAGATAGATATATAGGTTTTTATTTGACACCACGCATATAGATGATGGATAGATTGGACTCTTGCTCGGAAGAGACTGTTGAGTGTGCCATATCGATCGCCTTTGGTGTGTTTGTGTTAGTCACATGCATGCTAGCCAGCTTAGCAGTAGGATTGCTCAGCAGGAGGAGCTACCAGCTTAGCTTAAAAAGTTTATGGTATGGCCCGCCAACAACACACTACAGCATATTGTCTTCGTCTCAGCATGCATGATATAAACTTGTCATGCACATAGTTAATTATGCACATGCTAACCTGCTTTAGGAGTAGGATTGTTCAGCAGGAGAAGCTACTAACTTAGCTTAGTTTGGAGCATGGCCCACGCCAACCACACACTAAGATAGCATTGATTGTCTTCACCCCTATAAACTTTTCATGACTAATTAGCTACCATTAATTAGTTGCACATCGTCGCTATCATTGTGGATCAGCTCTCGATCGGAACCACTTGCAAATGATCGACCTGTCAGTCGATGATCTTTCTTGAAATATATGTGTTGATAACTTGATATGGCCTGTGTGGTCTTCAATTTGCATACGGTGCAATGTATGATTAGTCATGTGTGTCTATGAGGCATTTCATCAAGAGTTCATTGGGTCTTTTATTAGGGCTATTTATATATATAAACCTGGACCTTCGGTTAAGATAGTTCTAATCGTGATGCAAAATAGTTATTTCTTGGTCGCCGGGGAAATAACAACAACAAAAAATCCAAAACAAAGACTTGCACGTGTAAAAGTGTGAGATCCCAGAATGGGGCAGTAGCCCAGTGGCTAGGGACGCAATGACACACCTAGCAACCAGACTTCAATTCCTATCGGGAGCGGAATTTTTGGAATTCTCATAAGGGTGAATTTCTATCTATTAAAATACCACCAAGGGCTAGTCCTGGCTGGGTTTTTTTAATAAAAAATGTGAGATCCCCCATTTACATGTGTTGGTAAGGTTATCTGCCACTAGAGTTGGGTAAGGTTAGTAAACATCTAGTCAGATCATCCGGATATCTTTAGGTGTAGGCAGCAGTGACACGGCGGCAAAGCAATGTTTATTGCCGTCAGGGTTAACTAGCACTAGGCTGCAAAGGTGCTCTCGTTCAGCCAAGCAACACAACCAACTTCCAAGAAACCGGAAAAAAACCGGACCTCACGTCTAAGTAAACGAGCTAACTTAGAGAAGACGTGTCCAAGCAAAAAAGGAAATATGTAATGCATGCACATAGCGGCAGACACGTATTACTATTACTGTTTCACGCAGCTAGCGCACTATAGCTCAATCTCAACACCACCACAGGATCGATATATGTACGTACTTAGGTAGACACTTCCATTCATGTACCAATATGGTATGTATATTGGAGTGCGTTCGAAAGTTCCAATGATGCATTAGCATCAAGATTTTCTAAAATGTGTGTTGGCATTTGGAAAGTAAAACATACAAGTAAAATGCACACGTGCTATGAATTTGCAAAGTTCTTTTTTAGAGTATATAAAGGGGGTCTCCCGGCCCCGTTCCAACATGTAAAGTTTTCTGAAGAAACACCGGCCTTCCTTTGTGTTCTGGAGAAATAGTAACCGAAAATTGTGGCGATTTCGGCAATAGTAGCAAACAGAACAAAGAAAAAATGGGAGCAAATTGAGATAAAGTACTAGCTATACTCCCCAAATAATCATACATTAGCCATTACCCATTTTCTCCACATTAGCAAAAGGGGAGCAAATTCAGACAGAGAAACACATGCAGTGTAGCCATTTTTTCCACCACATATGCTGCTCCATGGGATACTCAATCTTCTCCCCATTAGCTATTGTAGTGTAGCATTTTTTCTTACATAGAGTGGTAGAACTGAGGACAGCCATATATACATGGAGATACATATAACATGTATTCGAGATTTCGAGCTTACATGATTTTTTATATAATAGTCGAAGTATACACAGAGTAGCCAGTTATCTCAATATGAGGGCTATATTATATTTATATATAGATCGAATCAATCAATTGCAGTAGAATAGTTACTTAATCGATCACCAAGAGTGACACTTGAGAGTACTAATTAACACGCTGCTAGGCTCTTAGCTATAGCTCAGAGCTTGAGCGACAAGTCCATCTCGGCCGCCACCGCCTGCCCCGGCGGCCGGCCGTCGCGCCGCCAGCCCAGCCCATGCCCACGCCCATGCCGACCACCGGTGCCGTCATCGTCGCCGGTGCCGCGGCGGATGAAGCAGGGTACGCCCAGAGCTCGAGCCAGTGCACGGGCCACGCCGGGGAGGAGGAGGCGGAGGGGGAGGGAGCGGACGGAGGAGCGGCGGGCAAGTCGCGGCTGCGCTTGGCGAGGGTGCGCTCGAGCTTGTGCGCGTTCTGGTGGCCGCCGAGCGCCTGCGAGCTTGCGGTGGCAGTAGTTGCACGCGAACGCCGCCGTGCTGCTGCTCGGCGGCAGCGATGGGGGACGACGACGGTGGTGGTGTCGAGGCGCAGGTCCAGGCTGACGCCGTGCAGCAGCAGCAGGTGCGGCGCCTCGCTGATCTCCATGGCCGCGCGCCGCTGCTGGATTGAACCGGAGCCCGGAGGTTGTGATGTGAACCGGTGGTGGCCGGAGTGGGACTTGCAGCCGGGAGAGTGAGTGTCGCGGCAGGCAGGTGCGTGTTCGGACTTGGGAGGAGGAAGGGTCGTCAATGGATGGCTGGACGAGGACGAGCGGTGGCGCGAGCCGGCCGGTATATAAAGGGGAGAGGAACCGGGAAGGTTCCGACGGGCCGGGCCGGGCTGCAGGGCCTATGTCGGGCATACTCCGCCCGGACCCGCGAACGTACTATCTACGGACAGGTCTTGTCTAGTTGCAGCTGCATGCCAAAAGCGAATACATACACAAAAATTGAGCTAGCCATCAGCCGATCAGTAAGCTTACAGTCTACAACCTCTCAGAAGCGAGCAATGGTGGCGAGGCTCTTCATCAAAAGGGCCCGCTTGGATTGCCGTTTAACTTTTCCCTCCGTGAAATGCGACGGGATGATACGTAAAATTACGGACGATCCGCAAAATATCACCGGCCAATTCCGGCCCGATTACCCGCAATCCAATATGGACGGCCTTACTAGTCGAAATACCGCAGTTAGCGGTTGGTAATCAGAATTTCTTGTACCCGGGTGAAAAACTACGGATCGTTTCTAGATTTTTTCACCCAAAACCGGTTTACTTTTTAAAACTTATAAAGTTTGGCATTCAAATTTTGTCTGACCATGGTTACAGGAAACTGGTCCATGGTGAAGTTAGTACGTGGAGAATGACATGAAAGCCGAGATTTGATTACTAGTAATGGTGGTTCAACTCCTGATGGCAATGAGAGATTGGCTTGTTGTTTCGTGACTTGGAGCAGCATTAACGGCAAGTGGGGTCGACAACACAGTAGAAGTTTAAACTCTAAACTTTCAGGGTGAAAATCCAATTGGTCTATTCGTAATTGGTTGTGTCTGACAATGACAACCTTGGTGAAGGCATTGTTTTCGAGGGTGGAGACTCTTTTTGGGGTGAAAATCTACGATCGCTTTTTTCACACGCTCTGACTGGCCTTTGGTAGGACCTAACATAAACCCAAATTCGTGCCCGTGCGGCGCGATTGAACCCGGCCGAGCTACTAAGCTAGTGTTGGGGCTGTACATCCACAATCCGGTACCCAACCAAATGAGATAGGCTCGCTCCATAAATATACACATATCCAGCATAATGTGCAATTGTATGAAGCAGTAACAAATAGAAGATCACAGAACAGACAGATGCATCACAAAGGAGTACATGGTTAATTGTTAGTGAATGTGGGCGAAACAAGCTATATATGAGAGATTCCACATTCAAGCGTTATGACAGACATCAAGTGAATTTTCCAGCGTTGTCTTTGTCTTTTCGAGACTCTAGCTGGGGCCGGCAGGATATGTAGATTCATGTGTTTAGGTCGTACCGTGGACAAGACAACGGATAACAATTATATGTGTATCTACAAATAAATTCTACAACGTATATTTAATTCGTAGCAAGACATCTGTTGCTTAACGAGGAGTCCTCTTGTAGTGGCACCACAACTCCACCAGCGCGCGACTGACCAGCGTATACACGTACGGTAGCACAATGCAGGGCAACCTCCTCCCCCTCCTCCTCCTAGCCGCGTCCGCCTCTCCGGCCGCTGGTACGTTCACGAGTCGGCTGGAGGACGATCGAGGTGGCGCCGGAGCTGAGCTGGGTGGCCGGTCTCCTCGGGACTGGCATCAGCGAATCCGGACAAGCCGAGGTGCACTGTCAATTGCGCGGCCAAAGGGCCAGGAGATTCCTACACGGGGGGTGCAAGTACAAGGATCGTTGCAACCCGGGGGGTGCAAGTACAAGGATCAGACAACGACCCATTGCCCATCGGATCGATCCACTGTTGGAGGTAGTATCTAGCACAATATATATGTATCAGATGTATGTGTTCGGATTTTGAATAAGCGCAGGCCCCTCGCCCAAAAAATGTTTCTCCAGTTTCCCACACGTTCTCTCAGTTGCAGATTGGGCTGTGTTTTGCTGAAATGGATGTAACTGGAAGAAAAAAAGAAGCACGAGTTGGTCTAAAATGTATTGCACGTTCAATTGTTTTTTTAGCTTTCATCGCTCAACTCACTTATAACACTAGTAAATGTGCACGTGCACGTCTATACCATCGCTATTGATAACATCTCATCTGATGTTTTTCCTCCCATCCATAGTGTCCCAACATCCCTCTCCTTCCCCTCTTAAGGATTCTCAAGCCCTTATTCGTTGATGTTTTTACCCACAATAAGTTATGCGATCTCTCACACCGCCGGTCCACTCACCCATGCAAGTATAGGCGATAACATCGACACCCGATAACTGCCCAAAACTGGTGGTAAGGACAGTCAATTTATTTCTCTTTACATACTATCACCACAGCGTCCAAAAATCTTGTTATATGAGAATAAATTCACTTATGCCCCTGGGTCTATATCATACACACATTTTAAAATATTTAGAAAATCGGAAAAAAACGTGCATTACAATTTCCACATTCTACGTGCACGTACAAAGTTTGGCGAAAAACAATTTTTGTGCTCAGTGTAAAAAAGACGTAAAAATGTCTCATGGAAAGCTTTATTTAACATTAATTTTTTCTTTTTCACACATGCCACGCAAAATATCAATTTTCATGAAAAAAAACTTGTGCACGCATAGGATGTTGTAGACACGTGACTTAAATAGCCACACCATGAAATAAATATGCAGTGGCATTACGTTGATTGCATAATTAATTTTTATCTCCAATATAGAAAAATTAGTAGTATCACCAGTATTTTGATACAAAGGTGAATAATAGGAGAACTAGGAACACAATGTAATCACACACATGTAGTTAAAGGCTTTAACAGGGAATTTACAAACTATTTGCCTTTAAGGATATTAATCAGAGGATTTATTAAAAGATCGTCTAAATTTACACCATGGTCTTAATCTTCTGTATCTATTGCCGCGAAAAGAAGGTGAGTATAGTTTTGGCAGGTGATTGGAATCCTTTTCTTCCATGACCTGTACATGCCCTTCTCCCCGCCAAACAAATTTCATTACACGGTTTATGTCACCATATCAGTCGTATAGGGCATTCCGTATTAACATACCTGGAGATGTTCATAAACATTAGTAAGGGTAGAAGCAGATTTCTGAGAGTTTGAAATATACATATGAAGTCGGTATAGGAAGGTGATGGCAGACTGTGAATAAAGATTTCTGAGAGTTTTTATATACGCACGGCGGCGATGGAGGAGTTGGTGGGGACTCGTCGTCGTTCCATTTCTGACTCTCTTCTCTTGCCTATGTGATGATGAAAACGGTACAGCAAATGTTCCACGTCGTACCTCACGCATAAAACAGATCATTGCATAATAATTGGTACTATGTCGTAAAAATAAGGGTCCGTCTAACGCTCAGCTAGCTGAGCTAGGTGACGTCATCCTCATATTTCTGGATCGATTATCTGTAAGAGCAAGTCCAGCAGTTCCCCTATATGTTCTCCCCTATATGTCCATGTAAGGGATTCCCCTAAAAAGATTCCTCCCCTAAATTTTGTTCATCTCCAGCAGCTCCCCTATATAGTCTCTCCTATATCACATTCAACAATATTTCATAACTAACTTACTGAAATTTATACACCTCACATAAATTCATTCAACACAAGCAGGGCACAATTTGATAGAAATTGAGCAACAATTTGACATCAATTTCATCTACTCTTTGCACAGCTAGCTACATGAATCAGTACAAAAATTGCAAGCCGTAGCAAAATTGGACAGCAATTCCCTAACAAGGAGCAGCAAAATTGAAGGCAGTATAGCTAAACTGTAGTTCGTGGACAAGCAGTAGCAATTCTTTCTCTCATCTTCTTCCTCCCATTCCCGGTCATGAGGTGCTCGCCAGTCGCCGCGCTGCTCTACAGCCTCGCTGCCCTGCTCTCCGACCTCCATGGCAGCACGGAGGAGCGCTCGCCGCTCGCGCTTCCCGTCCATGGCGACCAACCTCCACCGCAGCGCCGTCTAACTCGACCGCAGCGCCGCCCCTACTCCGCCCCATCCCGTGCGGCGGCGCCGCCTCGACCATCCCCTGCATACCGTGGGGCGGCAAGCCGAACCTGAATGCGTGGAAGGAGAGGAGGCCGGGAACGGCGGGATCGACCGCGGCGAGCGGCGGATGGCCACGGGGAAGATGACCACGAGCTGCTCGATTTTGAGCCTCCCGACTCGATTCCTTCGGCGGGGAGGTGGAGGGAGGCCAGACGGAGCTCATCGGCAGCTGGAAGTTGCTCGGAGACGGCCGTGGAGGCGGCGCGTCACGTCGGCGCGGCGGCGGTTTCGGCCGTTCGTGGAGAAGTAGAGAAAGCGCGCATCCGTGGTGGCGGGAGGACTCTTCCCCGTGCGAGCGGTTGCTCGGGGCGACGGATCGGGGACGCCTCCACCTCCCCGATGCATAGGGGAGAGGAGCGTCTGGGTCAGGGACGCCGATTGATCAGGAGGGTGGATAGGGGAACTGCTGGAGGCTGTTTTTTCCTCTCTCTCTCTCCCCCATATTTCCTATCGGGGGGCTTTCGGGGAACTGCTGGACTTGCTCTAATTGCCGATCGTTCTGATGTAGTCCTGACTCGCTCAAAACCGAAGGCCCATGGACCACGGCCCCAGAAGAACTGCCTGGAACGTGGGCTGCTGGAATTGTTTTCGAATTTATGTACACCACCTGCTAGTGCGTACCATTTTCTTTGGATTCTGTTTAGGGCGAATAGCCACTTGCGACCAGATTTTTCACTTTCTATTAAAACCAAAAATATATTAGTACTATTACTTCAAGTATTATTTAGCTGCTAACTTTGCAATTTATAAATTGCAAAGAAATTTTGTTCCGTGTCAAAAAAGACCGACTCCCATCCAATTTAAAAATATTTTTTAGTTCAAACAAAATAGAGCAACAACAAAGATTTTTTCACCATACTGGAAAAAATCATGAATTTAAAAAATATATCATGGTTACCAAAAAAAATATTATGGGTTAAAAACTGGTTCACGAGGTTCTAAAAAAACAATCACGGGGTAGAAAACAATTTCGTCAAGTC
Source organism: Poa pratensis (assembly GCA_947311845.1). Lineage (NCBI taxonomy): Eukaryota > Viridiplantae > Streptophyta > Magnoliopsida > Poales > Poaceae > Poa > Poa pratensis. Next base: position 6,292,269 of record CAMZMU010000014.1, read on the forward strand.
CAAAAATATACATGGGTTAACAAATGTCCAAGGGGTTTAATAATATTTTCCTTCTGTTCGAAAAATTCACGAAGTTTGAACAAATATTTCAATGGTTCAATTTAAGAAAAATGTTCATGTTTTTCCAAAAACGTTCAGGGGCTTAACCAAATCGTCCACATGGTTGAAAAAAATCACTAGTTTGTAAGACATACAAATGTTCATGTTTTTTTTAAAACGTGCTTTTAAAACATGGTTCACAATAAAAAAATGTTCATAATGTAAAATGATCCACAATACATTAAAAAGTGTTCATCTATAATAAAATATGGTCCACGATAAATGAAAAAGTGTTCACCTAAAGAAATGGTTCACGTAATAGAATCTATTCATATATTTCAATCACTGTAATGAAAAGGGTTACTATTAATATATATTCAAAAAACAATATTGAACAAAAATTAATAGTGAACCAAAAAGAAACTTAAATTCGGGTGAACCAGAAATAATAGTGCACCGAAATGCCAGTGCAACGAAAATAATAGTGAACAGATAAAGAACAAAAATACGGATGAACCAGAAATAATAGTGAACAAAAAATTTAGATCCATGGGTTAAAAAATAGTTCAAAGAAAAGTCCACAAATTTAAAAACAATCTCAGATGCAACGAAAACTCAGTAACAAGCTAACTTGCAACTAAAAAAACTCAGTTGCAACCTAACTTGCAACTAAAAAATCTCGGTTGCAACCTGGGTCACGATGCAAAAAATAATATCATTTGCAACCTCACTTGCAACTAGAAAAACATTCACTTTCAACCTGACTTGCAACTAAAAAACATCTTAGTTGCAACCAGACTTGCAACTGGAAAAAAAATCAGTTGCAACCTATGTTGCGAGTGGAAAAAACTCAGTTGCAACCCAATTGCAACTTAAAAAATATATATCAGTTGCAACCTCACTTGCAACTGGAAAAAAAACTCGGTTGAAACTTGACTTGCATCTAAAAACACCTCAGTTGCAACCCGACTTGCAACTAACAACCTGACATGCAAATAAAAAAATCTATTTTACAACCCGACTTGCAACTGAGAAAGAAATCTAAGCTACAACATCACTTGCAATTAGAAAAAATCTCGATAACAACCTTACTTGCAACTAAAATTTCAGTTGCAACCCGACTTGCAACTGAAAAAAAATCCCAGTTGCAACATGACTTGCGACCGCAAAAACAGGCACATAGCAAAAAAATTATCAGGAAAAAATGAAAAAATACGACATAACTAAGTCCCATATGAATTTAGTAGGGGAAATATTAAAATATAATGAAAATAAAAATTTGGCATAAGGAAATACAAAACAATACACATACATAGAACAAAAGGTGCACAAGCATGTATGGGCCCAACTTTTATAGAAAAAGATCTCAATTTCAAGTGCAGTTGCAACGGGAACATTCTCGAGGAAATCTTAGTTGCAAGTGGAGTTGCAACTGGAAAAAAAGGGGAAAAATCTCAGTTGCAAGTGTAGTTGCAACTGGGACATCAAGTGTAGTTGCAACTGGGTATGCTCGAGAAAATCTCAGTTGCAAGTGTAGTTGCAATTGAGAACAAAAAAATAAAAAATCTCAGTTGCAAGTGCAGTTGGAACTGGGTCAAAAATAAAGAACATGTCAATTGCAAATACTGTTGCAAATGGGGCATACTGGAGAAATTCTTAATTGCAAGTGAAGTTGTAACAAGGACAAAAAAGTAAAAAGAGTCTTAGTTGCAAGTGCAGTTGCAACTGGGACAAAAAAGGAAAACAAATATGTGTTTCAAGTGCAGTTGCAACTGGGAAAAATAAAGAAAAACATCTCAGTTGCAGACGAAGTTGCAACTAAGACGTCCCTCGAGAAAATCTCAGTTGCAAGTGCGGTTTCAACTGTTTAAAAAACAAATTCAATTGCAAGTGCAGTTGCAATTGGGACAATAAAACTCAGATGCAAATGTAATTGCAACTCGTGGCATCCTGTAGAAAATCTCAGTTTTAAATGCAGTTGCAACTGGGACAAAAAAAATCTAGTTGCAAATGTAGTAAAAACTGAAGCATTCTCAAGGAAATCTCAGTTGCAAATGAAGTTGCAACTGGAGAAAAAAATACATGTAACTAAAATAAAGTATTTATAAATTAAATCTAAGAATGAAACATAAAAAAAGATTTAAAGGATGTCAAGGCATTAACGAACTTAACAACATGAAGATGCAATTGTCATATTTGCTCTATGTAGCAAAACATCTGTGAAAAAATATAGTTTCAACCATGGCACATTTAAAAGAAATATTTAGAAAAAATAAAAGTCAATCGCAACAAGTCTGAACTTGATAAAAGAATCCATCTGCTATTTAGTCCGTCCAAAAAAGCATGCGAAGGGTGGCCAAAATCTTAGAATGACAACAAAAAGGAAAAAAATGAAAATTGAAAAACTCCATTAATGAAAACATTCAAAAAGCATCGCACTAAAGATAAAAAAACAAAATGTAAATAAAAACAGGAAAAGAAGAAAATTCTAACTACAAACAATAATTCTTACGACAATGAACATAAAGTTGTTGTTTGTACCCATGTTGTACATGTAACTAGCTATGAGAATAATTACAGGAACAAAAGACAATTATGGCCCAGGAAATAAAAAGGTCCAAATGGGACATACAACCCAACACATATTCCCGTTGGAAAAAGAACAAACATACAATAGCTATTTCCAAACGTAAAGACAAGCTCGGTTACAATTAACCATCAATTAAATAGACGGCTAAACTCATATTCCCCTCTCGCTCTCTTATGTTATCGGGCTATCCCGGACATGCTAGCGGCTTGTGCAAAACAACAGAAAAAGAAAAAACAAACAACAAAATTTACAAAACTCCACGTAATATCTAGCAAATGTACAGTCAACTGCTAATTAGCTAAATCACACGCGACAAATTAGCAAATCCGTATATAAAAAGGGTGTCACTAGCTATCATTTGACCGAGAACTAACTTAAATCTCGGTCGAATGATGTCACCCATGTATGACAAGAATTTTTTGGTTTCGCCTGGGTATAGACCTAAAATTTAATATGTTCGAAAGCAAAAAAAAAAATCACTTGCAACAAGTATGCGAGGGAAGAAACAGTCGGTTGCAACCATAGTGTAATTTAAAAATTAATCAGTCGCAAACATGGTCAACTAGAAAATTTCAAGTTGCAATCAATATGCAAGTGAAAAAATCAATTTCAGTGTTGCAACAAATTTTTAGTTGGACATAGAGCTGCGTGAATCAAACGATCGTCCAACGGATGTGAAATTGACCGAGCTCTACCTCGCAGACAATAATTAGCAATCCCGGAAAAGAAATAGGTTAATACTATAAAGTTTGTTTTGGAGTTTTCCTATAACACGACAAACAAAATGAATCAACCTTTAAAAAACAGTAAGAAATGAAACACTATGCCGTTAATTATTAAAAAAATAGTTCGTGAAGAAATTTTAAAATAAAGAAAAAGAGATAAAGATTTAAAAGGTAAAGAAAACAAAAAGGAAAAACAAAGTCGGGGAAGCAAAAAATAAAAAAATGAAACACTGCAAGAGAAAAAGATATATAACAGACATAAGCACCCGACACCATATCCGTAAAAAAAAATCTACAAAAATCAACGAAACACACGAAAAAAATCCGCACACGTGCATGGGCCCAATCTGTAGACAACGAATAAAAACGAGCAGGGCCCATCATGCAAACTTGGCCCAAACTTGTGGACAAAAGAAGAAAACAAAAAAGCCCATCAAGGAAACTATGGATCGATCGATCCTGTCGAGCGTGTAGTCTCCTAGCCTGAGCGCGCTGCGCGCCTACATGTCACGTTCCACGACAAGACAAACAAACGACCAATACGAATCTCAAGGCAAAATTGTGTGGTTAGGAAGTTGACTGAGCACTAAGCTAATTCTCAGCTAGCTGAGAATTAGCAAAACCGTAAAAATAAATTACACATTTGAATTTTTTTTTGCGGCGGCACACCGAGAAGGATGAAGGTGCGGCATCGGCATTGAGAGCAAGGAAGAAGGAGGAGGTGTGGAGGTGGTGGCCGGGGGTGAAGGAGACCTGAGGCCATTGCCCAAAGAGTAATTTAGATTGACGCCTTGTCGAGACGTGGGGGTGGCAATGGTTGAAAACCACGGTGGTTCTGAGGAGAGAGCGAGAGACGGCGGGGACAACGGTGAGAACTCATAAGTGAGGTAGGTAGAGTGGGGAGGCCTAATGTGGACAATTGTGGCGTCGTCATTGGAGGGAGGGGAAAACCGTGCGGGGAATAAGCTGACAACACGAGGAAAAGCACCAATAAAATTACCTTCTTTGGTTTACGATGCATGGTTTCCCTTGCCTTTCTACTATGTTGGAGTAGTTTGTCTTCTAAGGGAGCGTAAAAAGACTTCTACTAGAAATTAACAGATTATCTGTTAATGAATGGATATTCGTCCTTCCAAATGTTTGACAAAAAAGTTTAGGGCGGCTGGGGTTGCTCGTGGCATGTTGGATGGTGTAGGAATAGAAAAAACGCTAAGGTCGAGTATGCGAATGAAGAGGAAGAGGGGGGAGGTGTTGAAAATACTGACAAGGCTGGTCAACAACATCTGCTATTGATGTAAGAAAGGTAATGAGATTTCTCCTATCTAAGAGCGCCACTCTTGTTGCCACCGGCGGACAGGCCTAGGAGGAGGGTGGAGATGCGCTACCATTTGTGTTATGTTTCTCCCCACATTTAACAATGTTCCTTCAATAGTACTCACTCTGTTTTTTAATATAAGATGTTTTAGGGGTTGCATATTCTGTCTAGATACATACTAAAGTGAGTGAACATGCACACTAATACCTGTCCACATACATATGTGTACATGTGCATGTGGAATAATGGTAAAACATCTTATATAAAAAAACGGGAGAGTACTGGTTACCTGGCATTTCGTTTTTTTGTTGGGAGTTGCTGGCCCTTCGAGGAAATACTTAGTTCTCAAATCATCTCTAGTAGTAATCCCTTCTAATTTTATAAGTAGATATTACATCATTAAAAAAATTAATGTGACATTGTAAGTGCCGTAAGTATAGAGAAATGTGGTTGAGACCAGTGCATCTTCCCATATAGACGTAGAGAAAATTGCAATGTTTATCTCACGACACAATGTTTCCATTTTAGGTTATTTACATATTTTGCACGTTGGAACTTGAAGGAACTTTTTTTGTCTACTTTTGTCATCAGTTCGCTTGGAAGCTTCCCCGAGCAATTACTTAGGATGCAAAATGGCGAGCGTTTGCAGCTGGAAGTCATACATGTGCACTTAAATGTCATACATGTGCACCAAATTTTTCAGGAAAAAGAAACATATCGTTGCTGTACACATTTTAAGTTTGACATATTTATCCTTGAATTTTTTTCCGGAGTTTCTTGCCACTTGGTCTCACCAAAAGTCGCATCTGATTTCTTCAAATGTTACGCAAGCAAAGCAAGCATATGTGTGCATGCATCGAGAAGTTGTGTTCTGGTCTAATATAATCAATCAATTTATGAAAGTTTGCTAGTAATTCTACGCGTGTTGGATTAAAAATGTTGGGGCGGAGAGCATCATGTGTTGCTCCTCCATGCTGCTGACTGAGTTGTTGCCTTAAATCAGCAAGAGTGTTGGGATACAGAGATAATCGTACTCAACTTCAGTGGTTTTGATAAGCAAAGTCAGGGAGCAAAAGTTTCCATTCTCGACCCTTAATATACACGCCCTCCGTATAAAAATAATTGTTTCAGGTTTGCCAAAAAGTAGATGTATCTATACATGAAACATGTCTAGATACATCCACTTTTGGGCAAACTTGAGACACTTATTTTTGGACGAGGGAGTATCAGATTGAAAGTATTCAGAAAAAATGGAAAAAATCAGTAAATTGTAATGTTTGGTAGTGTATTCTGAGAATTTTTTAATTCATTTGGATGAATAGCTTATGAGTAAATAGTTTGTACGGATTAAAATAAATAGAGCTATTTAATCACAGGCACTTAACTAGACGGATTGAAGTTTTCTCATAATATACAACGAAACATGTACAATTTATTGAAAACATTTGAATTTTTTCGAACACTATAATTTTTTTAGTTACAATTCTGGATCAATATGGTACATTAGACCTGCAATAAAGGGCTGAGATTGATGACTGCCTCGCTGACTTTGCAAAGTCACTGCAGCTGCAGCTGAGTCCGGCCGGGCTGTAGTCGTCTCTTTGGTATCTGGATTGAACTGAGATCGGCATCATGGTGACGTTTTCTCCTACACACACTTTGACTTGATCTTTTACCACCTTGAATAGCCAGGATTCAAGGTTGACCAAGAAGAGGAAGGTAGCTAAGATGCATGGTGGTGTCTCCAAACGTTTTACTTTATTTTTACTGCATTTTTGGTATGTGGGGCAAAGATTCAACAAAAACGTTGCAAGAAAACAGGAGGAACACCGTTGCAGTCAAGTGGCCAGATATACGCTACAGAAATTTACTGCATTTTTCATATCACCCAGACCAACAAGATGGGCAAGCTAACAACGACTCCTCAACTTTTATCATATATTCATATAGATATAGTTTTTATTTAATTACTAGTAGTTCGCATCAAATCGATACAACCACGTCATCCATGACTCGCTTGTGTCACCAAGCTCTTGTGTCGGCTATTTTTCTATGTATGTTCCGATGCTCTCTGTTCCAGCGCCAGTCTGCTTGCTTGCCCGTTAATCTAATCTAATCGAGTAGCCTAGTTTTAGTACAGCTCCAGCCACTTGGATGGACTGGAGTACTTATTACCTTCCAGGTGGCCATGGTTTGCTTGGAGAGATCAGGAGCGGCCATGGCAGGGTATGCCGCTGCCTTGCGACGCAGCGGATATGGCGTTGTTTCGGTCCTCCACTGATGTGATGCTAGGGAATGGAGCAAGGTGCCTTTTTTGGCAAGACCGTTGGCCCCCTCAAGCAGCAGTTTCCTCAACTATACGACATCACAACGCGAAAGTTCCACACTGTCCATAAGGAAATACACGCAAACAATTGGATAAAGGCGCTGTTCCACATTACTACCTCGGATCGGAGCAGCTGCAGCAGTTTACATCGTTGTGGGCAATCATGCAGGGAGTGCAATTGCTGCCACAACCGGATACCATTGCGTGGAGATGGATCACTTCCGGGGAATACACGGCAGCCTCGGCATACCAGTACTGGCTCTTGCCCTCCCTTCCGTGCCACAAAGCTTTGGAAGGCCAAGGCGGAACCAAAGTGTCGTTACTTTGCTTGGTTGGTGCTGCACGGCAAGATCCTCACTGCGGAAAAATGGGCGATTAGAGGATGATCACACGACCCCATTTGCAAGCTTTGCTGGTGTCATCCCGAAACCGTGCAACACCTTCTTCTTGATTGCAGTTTCACGAAGGAGGTGAGGGAGCGCATCTTCGGTTGGAAGGGCTCCATTGGGATGCCGCCACCAACCTTGGGACACAACATCGATTCTTGGTGGAATGGCATGCTCGCTGGGATTCCGAAGGAGAAGAGGAGAGAGGCGAGCGGAGCGTTCGTCTACGCCATGTGGGGTTGTTGGAAAGAGAGGAACTACGGAAGTAGTTTAGGGAAGAAGCATTTAAACACAAGTTTAAAAAAGAGAAGACAAGGAATAGAAATAGTCTAAGAATAAACTATGTGGATTTTCATAAATAGTTTTTTTTTCAAATAGTCTCTAAGGCTTTCCATTTCTAACTAAGGCCACGTGACTAGGTCGACGTCGGCTCTGATACCACTTCTGTGAGGACCGGAACTAGACTTCCAGACCCCCTGTGTAATCATGTCAATCCCAAGATCAATGTTGACAACACAGCGAAATGATACCATTGCAGAACGTTCAAAAAGTAATATTACATAGTCTGAATAGCAATAGCGAAATGTCTTGTGACATTTATTACAATCAGAAAGCTCAGCGGAAATATAAAAGTGAAGTGTCTCCATCTAGCCACAGGCAGTCGATGTAGTCCACGAGGCCTCACTCCTAAGCGTCATCGTAGTAGTCGTATTCTTCTCCTTCTTCGTCATGCTCTGGATAATCAACAAAGCAATGCGATGAGTACATAATAATGTACTAAGAGTGCCCCCTCATGCAAACCTATAATAGCTACATGTGGCTTCAAAGGAAGGCTATATGGTTCTTTTGCATAAAAGCTAATTTTGTTTGCAATACTATAATAGTTTTGATAAAACAATTTTAGATGAAAACAGGTTTTGTATCCAGTGTAATGTTTCTCATCATCGTGAGTGTCCTCGACACCTCACTTTCTCCATAGAATTCCAGAATAGGGGTAGAGTGAAGTAGCAAAACAGGGTTCCTGTATGTCAAGAAAGATTCATGTGTCGTCCATGACCGTGGACACGGCTATTCGAATAGTTTTACACTCTGCAGAGGTGGTACACTTTCACCACACGTCACAAACTCGCCTAATTGCAACCAGCCGTCGCTAGCATAGCAATAGAGAATTCGTGACAAGGTCTTTTAGCTAGATCCCCCAAAGATGCGACATGCCCACCGGGTATGGCGCCGGAACTGAGAGTACGTCCCCAAACCGGCCCCCCCATCTGTGCCGAAGGTTCTCCCGTAGGCAGACACCCCATCTGCGGTACGGCGACATCGACACCAAAGGCTGACTAACTTACTTGACCCAGCCAGAGCCCATATAGCATGTGGTTGTACGGTGGTCACAATCTTCAAATCCAAGACTTATTAAGGCCCTTATGCGGCACGGACGACGGATTGCCCCCTTCAGCTTGTGAAGGGCAGCCAATCGCTCCTCCATCAGTTGATCCAGTAGTCGCCCACGCCAATATTAGATGGTAAGTTTCACCCAGAGTAGAAGAGAGAGTAGAGGAAGCAACAATGGCTAATCAGCCTAGCTCAACGAGCTCAACAAGTTCAAACAAGTGTTTGTGACCCAAAGGTCAACCAATTCCTCCGAAGAGGCAAGATAAAGATATCCTAGTGAATATTGAGCATGGCTAAGCATTTCTACTCTACAAGATTACTATATAATTTCTACTCAGGGTATCAAGTATAAGGCGACAAGCAGATCAGGCTGGTGTGTCAATCGACACGCCAGTAAATTTTAAATAGCATGCATAATTTTAAAACAATAAATAATGCCCCTTTTTAAAAACATAGGATAAAACATGAGAGGGGGGCATGCCTTCGTTGATGAATCATCTTCTTATTATTCTTCTTCAGTAAGCTGATTATATCCACATTCTTCAATAAGCTCATTATATCCGTCCAACCACGTCACTCCCTACTCGTCGTAACGATAGCAAATGGCAACCAAATAAATACCAAAGCAATAATTACCAAATCCAAATAAAATACAAATGAGAATGCATGGAGTTGTAGTGGGAGAAGAATATAGGACAACTTGATAGAATTGTGAATGTGAGTTGTGGCAACTCAGATATGAATCAAATGGTTTGGATAGGTGATACGTTGCAAGTTGAAGCAAATGCTGAAACTTAATTCTTCCTTTGTGTTGATTGAATACCTTTTATTAGAAACTATTGCTTTATGAGTTAACACTTATGCAAAACTGTTTGATGCTTGTCTTGAAAGTACTATTCATGAAAACGTTTAGCTTGTGTGATTTATTGTTTACTCATTATCTATTTGGTAGCAAATTATAGACCATTGACTTGGATCACTTCATTCATTTACATGTGCCTTGCAATATTATATGATCAAGATTATGTTGGTAGCATGTCACCTCAAAAATTATATTGTTTTATCGTTTACCTACTCGAGGACGAGTAGGAACTAATCTTGGGGATGCTGATACGTCTCAAACGTATCTATAATTTTTGATGTTCCATGCATGTTTTATATCAATTGTCACATGTTTTATATGCACTTTATATCATATTATGACATTTATTGGACTAACCTACTAATAGTTGCCAAATTGCACAATGTTCTTGTTTTACACTTTGATGTGTAGAAATTATCAAAATTGGGCAAAGGAAACCTTGTTGGAGTCAAATTGGGACTTTCCAGAAATCTGTCTGAAAACTATTTTCAAAGATCGTCAAATTGGGACTTTCCAGAAATTATCAAAAAGTCTAGTCGCGAAAGTTGCCGGGAATTTTCCGCCGCATGTTTTATACAAAAGGTTCATCTCCATCCGAGTTCGTATGCGGCCTGTGCAGGCCCGACAAGTCGGCTCGGCCAGGAAAACCCTGACCCGCGCCGAGGCCACGTGTGGCTGCCTCGGGACCTTCTGAAGCTGCACTTTGGACCATAAATAGCCCCCGCGGAGTAAACCTAACACAATTGACGAAACTCCCGAATACATCTCCGTGCTCCGCCGCCACGAAACTCCGTTTCGGGGGTCAGAAGGTCCTGTTCCGGTACCTTGCCGGGACGGGGAATTGCCCCCGGAGCCATCTCCATCGACGCCACCGCCATCTTCATCGCCGTTGCTGCCTCCCATGATGAGGAGGGAGTAGTTCTCCTCGGGGCTGAGGGCTCTACCGGTAGCTATGTGGTTTATCTCTCTCTCCCATGGTGTGATCTTTATGTGATCATGAGCTTTGTAATCTAGTTGAATCCATAGATGTTACTCTTCATTATCTTATATGCTACTCAAGTGGTTTTATTAATGTAATCTCCGGAGTCACCTTTGTCCCACGGTGCGAAGTTGACAGTGTGCGCCCCGTGTGTGGCTCTTAGGCTAAAGATAACAGGAATACTTATCATGAGTTATTATTTGCGTTGGATGTCTCTATGAAATTGCGGTGTTTGTCTAGTACTTTAGGGCGCTCAAGTTGACAGTGTGGGGTTCCTAGATGGGAATGCGACTTTAAGGTGTGCTTTTATAGCCCTACGCGTGGATTGGTGTTCGTTATCCAACGAGAGAATAACTCAGAGTAGCATAGTGAAGAGGAAATATCTATGTATTCAATTATATTATTATTGTTGAGAGTGTCCACTAGTGAAAGTATGATCCCTAGGCCTTGTTTCTAAGCATTGAAACACCGTTTACAACCAGTTCTGCTACATGTTTGCTTGCTGCCATTTTTATTTCAGATTGCAATTACCACTTATAATCATCCATATTACTTGTATTTCACTATCTCTTCGCCGAACTAGTGCACCTATACATCTGACAAGTGTATTGGTGTGTTGGGGACACAAGAGACTTCTTGTATCTTAATTGCAGGGTTGCTTGAGAGGGATATCTTTGACCTCTACCTCCCTGAGTTCGATAAACCTTGGGTGATTCACTTAAGGGAAACTTGCTGCTGTTCTACAAACCTCTGCACTTGGAGGCCCAACACTGTCTACAAGAATAGAAGCGTGCGTAGACATCAAGCTATTTTCTGGCGCCGTTGCCGGGGAGGTAAGGTAAAAGGTACTCACATCCTCCAGCTACTTAGCTATTTTCTAGCACTGTTGCTGACGTGTGAGTGCTCGAAGGTATTTCCTTTAGATTCTGCAATTATATCTTTTTGTTTCTTGTTTTTATTTACTAGTTAGGCTTAATGGAAAACAACAAAAAATTAGAGATCTTATGAAATTTATCTTGAGTTAGGACATGATGCTTTTGAAGAGAAAATTAAAAAACCTATGGAAATTTGTTTGCATAATGGTAGCAATGTTATTACATGAATTCTTTGAACACCATTATTGCTAATGCTATGGAAAAGTCTAAGCTTGGGGAAGCTGGTTTTGATGAATATGATATTTTTAGTCCCCCAAGTTTTGAGGAGAAAATTTTCTTTGATGATACTTTGCCTCCAATTTATGATGATTATAATGATAGTGGTATTTTGGTGCCACCTACTATGGAGGATAAAGTTTATTATGATTATACTATGCCTGCAATTTATGATGATTACAATGATGCTTGTGATAGTTTTACTCCCACTATTACTAATAAATTAATTATGCTTATGTGGAGAGTAATGATACTTTTATGCATGTGGATCATGATAAGAATGCTTTATGTGATAGCTATATTGTTGAGTTTATTCATGATGCCACTGAAAATTATTTTGAGAGAGGAAAGTATGGTTATAGAAATCTTCATGTTACTAAATTTCTTCTCTTTATGATGAAGGTTTTGAGCTTTCTCTTGATTTGCTTTTATTTGCTGGTACTTTAAGACCTACTGGTCATTATGAGAGAGGGAGACATGGTTTCATATATCACAATAATATTAAGTCTCCTCTCTTTATGTTGAAATTTTTGAAGTTGCACTTGTTTTGCCTTCCTATGCCATTGCTTGCTTATTGATTTATTTTCTTACAAGATTCCTTTGCATAGGAAGTGGGTTAGACTTAAATGTGTTTGATATTTGCTTCTTGATGCTCTTTTATTCAACTCTTATACATATGAGAGCATCATCAAAATTATCATGCCTAGCTAAAAGGCTTTAAAGAAAAGCGCTTGTGGGAGACAACCCATTATTTTTATTTTCTGCTATTTTTTTTTATTTGAGTCAAGGTGTTGTTTACTTCTGTAGCAACTCCTTTGTATCTTTATTTTCTCGCATTGTTGTGCCAAGAGTAGCCTCTAATGTTAAGATGATGCTTAATTTTGATTGCTGCGCAGAAACAGATTTTTGCTGTTCACTGTACGAAATTCCTAAAATCACCAGATTGTTAATTAAATCTGAAAATTTTGTGCGTAATCTTTATGAATGTCTGAATCTTTCATTAGTTCAAAGTTTTTCGATCTGAGCGTCGTAAGTGCCTCGAAAAAATTCGTCTTTGCGGACTGTTCTGTTTTAGACAGATTATGCCTTTTTATTTTGCATTCTCTCTTTTACTAGTGTTGAGTGAAATTCTTTTTTGGGTGGAAGAGCTTCACATAACATCAGTGGCTGTAGCTAATGTTTAAAGTAACAAGTCATATTGCGTCTTTATAGAACATGTGAGTTTTTGATTATGCACTAACCCTCTAATGAGATTACTTTGAGTTTGGTGTGACGGAAGTTTTCAAGGGTCAAGAGAGAAGGATGATATAATAGGATCAAGAAGAGTGAAGAGCTTAAGCTTGGGGAGGCTCCCATGGATCTCCCCAGCATATTTCAAGAAGACTCAAGCGTCTAAGCTTGGGGATGCCCAAGGCATCCCCTTCTTCATCGGCAAAATTATCAGGTCATCTCTAGTGAAACTATATTTTAATTCTTTCACATCATATGTGCTTTTCTTGGAGCGTCTGTGTGCTTTTATTTTCAGTATTGTACTTTTATTTTCAATAAAGCTTGACTGGACAGCATTCTTGATTGGGAGAGAGACACGCTCCGCTTTTTCATGAGAATACTCCTATTCTTCACTTATATTTGTTGAGTATTCATATCTAGCGCTGTTCAGCTTTTAGCTCTTGTTTTCATGTATCTCTTGTCAGAGCTATTAGCTTTCTTTTGTAGAAAGTACTCTCTTGCTTCACTTATATTTGTTTGGAGAGTTGATTAAATAAATTGATTGGTGTTTGGTTGGTTCAGAAAATGTTGCATGTGGTAATTGGTATAAGGAAAAACTTGCTAATCTTGTAGATCACTAATTTGGATAACTTGATGCTTGTCAATTGTTTTGAGTTAACAAGTAGATCATGATTAAATTTGTGCATCACATGAGTTAAGCCTATTAGTGAAGAACTACCGTAAAGCTTGTTGAAAATTTGGTTTGCATCGGTGGTATCTCTAAGGTCTAGATATTTTCTAATAACAGGGTTTGGTTAACAAGGAAGACGGTATGAAGTCTTATAACGTTTGCAATATGTTTGTCATATAAAACTTGGTGTACGGGTTGATATTCTTGTTTGCTTACATAACCTTGCTAGCCTAAACTCTGTACTGAGAGGGAATGCTTCTCGTGCATCCAAATCCTTGAGCCAAAATCCATGCCATTTGTGTCCACCATAACTACCTATATGTGGTATTTCCTTGCCACTCCAAGTAAATTTTTCATGTGCTACCTTTAAATTATTCAAAATGTTATTATTCCCTTTTTGTGTCAATGTTTACTAGCTCATGAGGAATTAGTGTGGTTATTCTTTATTCTATTTGTCAAATGGACTTTTACACCTGGACTAGTGGCATATACATCCGCTTATCCAATAATTTTGCAAAAAGAGCTGGCAACGGGGTGCCCAGTCCCAATTAATTACAACTTTAACCATTAATTCTCTTCACACTTTTGCCCTGATTCATCAGTAAGCAATGACAAACAGTGAAATACCTGAATGTGTGTAAACCAAAGAGAAAGAGGGATGATCTGCCTTGCTGGTAGAAATAACGTCCTTCATGGGAGCCGCTCTTAAAAGTCCGTTTGACAGGTAGAGATATACTGTTCTCACCCGCTACCATTCGTTGACAATTAACAAACACCTCTCAAAAATAGATACTCCTCCATGGTATGTGATTGATGGAAGGCACCCGAGGATTCGGTTAGCCATGGCTTGTGTTAGCAAGGTTGGGAGGAGTATCAAATATTTTATGCAATCTCTATATGCTTTCAAAAACCTAAAAGCTCTAGCACATGACTTAATCCCTGCTTCCCTCTGCGAAGGGCCTTTCTTTTACTTTTATGTTGAGTCAGTTTTCCTATTCTTTCTGTCTTCCACAAGCAAACACTAGTGTCAACTTTGTTACAACATGCGTTATATGCTACGTATTGGACTTGTTATACTACTTTGTGTTGACGATATCCATGAGATAAATATGTTGAAAGTTGAAGCAAATGCTGAAACTTAATTCTTCCTTTGTGTTGATTAAATACCTTTTATTAGAAACTATTGCTTTATGAGTTAACACTTATGCAAAACTGTTTGATGCTTGTCTCGAAAGTACTATTCATGAAAACGTTTAGCTTGTGTGATTCATTGTTTACTCATTATCTATTTGGTAGCAAATTATAGACCATTGACTTGGATCACTTCATTCATTTACATGTGCCTTGCAATATTATATGATCAAGATTATGATGGTAGCATGTCACCTCAAAAATTATTTTGTTTTTATCGTTTACCTACTCGAGGACGAGTAGGAACTAAGCTTGGGGATGCTGATACGTCTCAAACGTATCTATAATTTTTGATGTTCCATGCATGTTTTATATCAATTGTCACATGTTTTATATGCACTTTATATCATATTATGAAATTTATTGAACTAACCTACTAATAGTTGCCAAAGTGCACAATGTTCTTGTTTTACACTTTGATGTGTAGAAATTATCAAAATTGGGCAAAGGAAACCTTGTTGGAGTCAAATTGGGACTTTCCAGAAATCTGTCTGAAAACTATTTTCAAAGATCGTCAAATTGGGATTGAAGACGACGTCAAATGGAAAACGTCTAGTCGCGAAAGTTGCCGGGAATTTTGCGCCGCACGTTTTCTACAAAAGGTTCATCTCCATCCGAGTTCGTATGCGGCCTGTGCAGGCCCGACAAGTCGGCTCGGCCAGGAAAACCCTGACCCGCGACGAGGCCACGTGTGGCTGCCTCGGGGACCTTCTGAAGCTGCCCTTTGGACCATAAATAGCCCCCGCGGAGTAAAACCTAACACAATTAACGAAACTACCGAATACATCTCCGTGCTCCGCCGCCACGAAACTCCGTTTCGGGGGTCAGAAGGTCCTGTTCTGGTACCTTGCCGGGACGGGGAATTGCCCCCGGAGCCATCTCCATCGACGCCACCGCCATCTTCATCGCCGTTGCTGCCTCCCATGATGAGGAGAGAGTAGTTCTCCCTCGGGGCTGAGGGCTCTACCGGTAGCTATGTGGTTTATCTCTCTCTCCCATGGTGTGATCTTTATGTGATCATGAGCTTTGTAATCTAGTCGAATCCATAGATGTTACTCTTCATTATCTTATATGCTACTCAAGTGGTTTTATTAATGTAATCTCCGGAGTCACCTTTGTCCCACGGTGCGAAGTTGACAGTGTGCGCCCCGTGTGTGGCTCTTAGGCTAAAGATAACAGGAATACTTATCATGAGTTATTATTTGCGTTGGATGTCTCTATGAAATTGCGGTGTTTGTCTAGTACCTTCTAGGACGCTCAAGTTGACAGTGTGGGGTTAACTAGACATGGGAATGCGACTTTAAGGTGTGCTTTTATAGCTCTACGCGGTGGATTGGTGTTCGTTATCCAACGAGAGAATAACTCAGAGTAGCATAGTGAAGAGGAAATATCTATGTATTCAATTATATTATTATTGTTGAGAGTGTCCACTAGTAAAAGTATGATCCCTAGGCCTTGTTTCTAAGCATTGAAACACCGTTTACAACAAGTTCTGCTACATGTTTGCTTGCTGCCATTTTTATTTCAGATTGCAATTACTACTTATAATCATCCATATTACTTGTATTTCACTATCTCTTCGCCGAACTAGTGCACCTATACATCTGACAAGTGTATTAGGTGTGTTGGGGACACAAGAGACTTCTTGTATCTTAATTGCAGGGTTGGTTGAGAGGGATGTCTTTGACCTCTACCTCCCTGAGTTCGATAAACCTTGGGTGATTCACTTGAGGGAAACTTGCTGCTGTTCTACAAACCTCTGCACTTGGAGGCCCAACACTGTCTACAAGAATAGAAGCGTGCGTACACACCAATAGGATGCTATGATAGATTATCATATTAGAATGTTGTCATAAGAGACATGGATAGATCTTACTGTATCTAACTATCTACAAACCTGGCATAGGGATTGTAACATAGTTGGTCATACCCGTGTAACCCAATAAACTCAAATAACATAGAGTGGCATAACTAGATAACTAGCAAACATGTAAACAAGACATATCAACAAACCATATCATGCTAGTTTGCAATCATCACACAATACCTGTCATACTAGTAATATAAATATATAGTAGCAAGGATTATCTAGCATGCTAACACATAAGCATATAAGCAATACAAGAGCTAAGGTAAACACCATCATTATAAAACACCATCAATTGCAAACTAAAGATGATACTATGAAAACAAACATTACACTAGCACATCATATAGCTATACATCACAACACACCAGGATAACATAAACAATAAATACGTATATACTACCATAGTTACACTTCAGCGATAATAGGCCAAGAACTAAACAAGGTGTAACAACATCTAAAACATATGATTCATGACATAGCAAGATCAAACTAGGACATGCTAATTATACATGAACAAATCAAATACCTTTCATAACAATCATATCATTACACGTGTAAAGTACTAAGCACATTATATACTAAACAAGAATATCATTACAAGCATATAACAAACAAAGCATAGTATATACTAAGCAAGGTCATAACATAACACTATATGACTAAACACACGAAGGAGACACAAGACTACATTTGGGAGATACTATAGCATGGTACTACATAACGATCAAGCATAACATTACCAGCATGATAAAACAAAGCATACAAGTATATACTACAAGATCACACACATGCCAATCAATACTATACTCATAAGAAAACGCATGCCAATCAACACTATACTTACAAGAAAACGCATGCTCACAAGCATATACACAACAATATGATATTATCATGCAATACTAACGTGACATACAACTACGATAGGCATGAGATGATCTACTACAACAAGTAACACACAACTAGTAAGGTAACATACATGTATGAGACATGATATACATCTAGAACTAAACAACCACTAAAAGCATAGTATTGTCTAGTCAATGTGGGTAAAGCTATGCTGCCATACATGAACATAAAGCAATATATATCATGGAATACTAACACGAACATCTATGTAGATAACACAAAAGAGCAACCAATGGAACATGACATGAAATGAGATTAACATATAAATGCTAGCATAAAGATACACTGCAAGAATAACATAACTAGCTTCATATATAACACATGCCACACAAGATACAAAAATAGCTAAGCATGCATGATAGATTAGACACTACAACAGGACAAGGCTTTTGTAACACCTTCTTGTGTTACTACAGGTCCAAAAGGGTGTTACTAAGTTGTACAGTAACACATTTTGAAATGTGTTACGTTAGGCCGTGTTACTAAGATGGATTCGTTGTCACACACTTTTATTATTACCATATGTCAAAAATTGTGTTACAATTATGTTGTAGTAAGATGCATATTTTGTGTTACTAGATATGCTAGTAACACCATTTTCTAACTATGGCAACACAATTGGTAACATATTTTACGGAAAGTAGTAACACAATTGGTACCATTTTTCAGCTTCAGTAACACAATTAGTAACATTGTATTCCAAATATTGTAACACTACAATTGATGGTTGCCAACTACCGTGGTAACACATTTATCTAACCATAGTAACACCTATGGCAGCATAATAAATGTATTATTTTTAATTATTAAACACATAATTAGGAATATAATATATAGAATATATTATATTAAAAATCATTGGCTAATTTAATTGATTTATTTATTATTAAATGAATTAATGCATGATGCCATTAAAATGACAGAGAAAAATGAAGAACAACATATTCACAAATGAACAATTAAGATATTACTAATATACAGCTTGTGTAGCACAAGTACGCATTACAATAAATACCAACATTATTCATATAACGCAATAACATTCAGACCATTTTGGCCATAGAAAAAACCTTTGTGAAGAATATTACAACAAAGCATTTGCATCAACTCGACTAAATAAATCTGTCTTTGTGAATAATATTACATTTTCATCCATCAATGTAAACTACAATTACTGGTAAGTGAAATATTTGAAATTTATTTGTTGCTTGATCCAGCAAAATGGAGAATTCAACAACTCATCATCATCCTTCTTTCTAATCTGCAAAAAAATGTGAACAAGAGAAAATATATTTTAAACAACAAGAGAAAATATCAAGATTCATAGTCAAAGACCAAGCGAAAAGTGTATAAAGCAGGTCCAAGGTTGTAAATGATTGGCAATAAACAGTATGTATAACAAGATAATTTAGATAAGCAGCTAAGAGAAAGGCATGTTTGTTGGTCACTTCTGGTGTCCACAATTGAAAATAGATTGACAAAGCACTATAATGAAGTACAGTGGTACGCCCTAGATTGACTAACTATTTTAATGGCCAGAAAGCAAATGAGAGAAGTCATAATACCTCATTTTGCAAGTTTGCATTTACTAGTTACATCCACTGGATTTGGGTTAAGAGCTATTGGATTTAAATGAAATGTCTTGCCAATGAGAAAGGTGTAAGCACAATAAAAAAGGTGTAAGCACCGTAGCTCCGTAGGTTCTGAATGTTCACTATTCAATCGTAAAACCAGGTCTCTCAATTGTTATGTAGTTACCTTGTATCGTTTTGGCAAAATCCTTCCATACCCTCATGTCCACTAGCAAGAATCATACGCCTAAAACAAAATTATACTCCAGATCAGATGCAAGCATAAGTCTGACAGCCAAGAATATAGAACTCATGATGCAGTGCATATCTCCTGGTCTCCTTAAGCATGTCGACCATGTTGGTCCGGAAGACATGTTTGTCAGCGTCGACAATGACCCCGGTTCTGATGTGCGGCATGCCGAGCACTTTAAAAGTACAAGAATTACTGTATCACGTTTTTGTTTACTAGCAAAAAACAGGTAGCTTTCCAGGCCACAACTCATGTGAACTTTGAAATTTCCTGAATATATTTTAGGGAAATTAAGAAAATGGTATAAAGCTCCGAAAAATATCAAATGAATTTGTGAAAACGAACTCAGATTCAAAAGAGGATTATGTTGAAACCAAGAAAAAAATACGATCAACTTGAAGGACAAATAAAGCAAAGATTTGTTCAAGTCGATATTAATTCATTTTAAATCTTCATGTTTAAGAAAAATCTGGTTAAGCTTTAATTAATTAAACGAAATTTTCTAGTCCTCATTTTTGGGTAAAAGTTTTTTTAAACTCCAAAAATCGGTCTGTTACATCCTTCATCCCATATGTATCAAAGACCAAAATGAGGCTTTTGTTGTTGTCACTCAAGCAGCCTTACCCGACGGCTTTCTTCACATACTACAAACCCTACGATGTTATCCATGAACCATTATATCCGAGAGATTTTAGGACCATGAAGCAAACCCATTGAGCTCCACCTAATTCATCTTCATCCATCATCAAATCCAATCCACAACTCGACAACCTCTAGTCAATTCTCTCCTCCGCACAATATTCTAATTTGTTTTCTGTTCCCACAGGAGAGCCCTTTCAAGCAGGATTATTTAGATAAACTTTTGCGAGTCTTACCACATTCCGGTGGACTACGTGGTGCCCACCAGCTGGGAGCCAGGGGCTATGCGAGTTTATGAAGAAGCCCTGAACTCTTAAAGGATGTGTTGAAATTCCCATAGAGACTTTCATCGTCAAAGTGTTATGGCATTTCAATATTACTCCCTGGCAAGGTAGTCAGGATCGGGATTCTTGTTTGGATCGACACGTATGCGGTAAGATCGCAAATCGTAGGATCATAACTAGTAGGATCGCATATCATGGATTCTACTTACTATAATCGTTGAATCGATCGAGTCAATTTAGATCGTAAAGTCGTAGAATCGTATGACATAATCGGGATTCCGACTACCTTGCTCCCTGGCAATTGATGCATGTGGCTTGGCGTATCTTCTCTGGTTTCTAAAAAATGCAAAAATAAAGGTCAACAACCTTCAAGAGGCAGCTTTTTATACTTCTACAGCCTGAGAAAGTATGGACATCATTTTAAGCCTATTAGTTAAAAAATAAGTAGTAAGAAGTTTTCAAAAAAACAATGTTGGTCGTCATGACCAGAGAAAAGGTCGCCATTGAGAGAGCAAATGGCAAGAACATATTTTTTCTGAAGTAAAAGCAAGGGTGTCGTGGCCATTCCCAATGGAGTAAAGCGAAGGACCCTCCCCTTGGTGCCAGAAGTCTTCTCAGCTCACCAAGGTCGAGTACAATGCTGTCGTGGCTCTAGGTGGCATCCCGGATGTGGGGGATTGCGTCAACCCCGACGAGGGCGATGTGCGATACTTGGCCTCATTGTCGCAGGATTTAGGTAAATTGATTATTTTAAATACTTAAATTGAATTAAGAATTATCCTACCATACTCATTATGTACTCATTATTGTTACAGGGAACCAAGACGAAAATAAATTTTTGGCACCTACCATATTTAACTTGGAAAGGAAGTTTAAGATAATTCTAAGTTATTTTCTGCCAAACAATTACCCGAAACGACCGTAGATTACATATGAGGCCTTTTGAGGATAAACTAATTATTTTTTATTATTTGTATTGAACTGTTTTACCTGTAAAACATTTTCTCTATGAAGGGTCATAATTAGTACATATTCTATTATGTCAAGCACAATCATCTATATGATGTTGCCTCTAGTTTTAGTATACAGTGTTCTTTGTAACGGTGTTACTATTTCGATATACGTTGACAATCCAGTGTCGCATCATTGAAATTGTATTTTGCACCCAATATTATGTTTCCTCTATCGAAAGTTTTTGTGTCGAGGGGGCGTTAAACGTGGTTGCACTGAATTGCATTAGGTCTTCTATTTTCCATGTTTACAATTTAGTATATTTATATCTCTTGCTAAAAATCTTTAGATAGTATATGCTTGTGTCATACATATCTTATTAAATGTTCATGTAAATAAAGTTAGAGTGTTAGTGACGTGTGTTGCATTGCCATTTGGGATTTTTTAACTGACTGAGTAAGCAAAATAATTACATGGAACACACTGACACTATGAGGAATGATAAAAATAATTCACAATACTGAAGTTACATCAAGGTTCTCGAAATCTTCGTCTTATACACCATAGAATTGCTCTTACATATGATCCACTTATATTTTTCTTAGTGATTACCGAACCATTGTTTCTGAAAAAACTAAAAATATGGACAACCCGTGTTGTTCTTTGCTGACCCGTGGGTTTCATCTTGGCGATAAACATGGTGCCACCGCAGGCCGAGTGCCGCACGGCCTGTTTATTAGTGTGCTGTGCCAGGCTCGTGCTTGGACAACTTATTCCTATGTTGAGGGTAAAAATAAAATTATTCCGACATTTTTGAAGGTCCGGCATTTTTCCCTTCCGCGCGAGCAATTGTTTTTGCCAAATATCAGCTTCTCCTTCCGCGGGGATCACGTCAGTTGTCTAAATGTTTGATATGTGTCTCAACGAGATATGTTTGATGGGGACCCGGACGTGCACATTTAGTTTTGAGATTCAAATATTCATAATGAAATATTTGTCTAACGGGTCATCCGAATTACAAACGGTTTTCACCATTGTGCTCTTCACGTTGATATTTCAAAATTATATATCATATTGATAGGTTTGACAAACTTTTTAATAGAGTTTTGTACTTCGTATTTAAGTGTTTCTATATTTCGGATCTTTTATACTTTATAATTCGTGTATTTTCGTCCTTGTTGATTTTTAGATTTCAGGTTTCAGTGTATTTGTACTTTGGACTTTTTTGTACTGTGTACATCGATTTGTATTCTTTTGTACTTTGTACTTTTCTAGCACACGTGTTGCGCAAAAGCCCGGTAATATAGTGAGAAGCAACTGTACCGTACTACATAGGAACGTGATAATAAGCTTGATCGATCAGACTAAGCAAACTAGCGAAAAGTCATTTTGGCTCCCGAGTATTAGTGCTCCCCAAAAAATAGTTTTGCCTGTCATCAATGATGTATAATACAAGTGTACGAAATCACAATGCGAAATGTATTGTATTATGGCCTACACAAAACTAATAATTTTGTAAAATTAAAACAACTATATTCAAATCTGTACATTTCTGATTTTTGTATAGCTCAAAATGCAAAGTATTTCACATTGTAATTTTTTAAGCATGTAGAATACATCATGGGCGTATCCAACGGGTGGGCAAGGCGGCCATGACCCATCCATAAGGTCGGTCTGTAGCACACCGATCGACGTGAGACTTTATATTGCTCCAGTGGCCTAGCAGCTCCCCACCTAAGCCGGCCTTTTCGCCTTCGACGGCGTTGGTCAGACTTGAGCTTCCGATACACAGGAGAAGCTAGGGAGCGTCGTTTCGTTTGGTATTCCGTCTCTAGGGTACGTGTTACACAGTGGAATAAATCAAGTTACTTGTCAGCGGCAGTAGCAAGCTCGTGTATGAAAGCCCGGCCAGAAATCAGCCTTGTGACGAGAACAGGAGAAATATCCAACAGCGGGAAAGCGAGCCGTCACGTGGGAGCTCAAACCTTAGAAAAAACCGAACCGGGAACTGGCCTCAGATGCAAACCATTTGTTCAAACCTGACATACTCTAGAATTTTATATTCGTCACGGCTTAGATATTTTACGCACTCCTTTGAAATATATATTAAATGAATGCCACTGTTCGCATGGATACCTACGCACCCTAGTTTGACCGACTCGTATACGTCACGGAAAAAAAAGAATACTCAAGGGGACGGGGGATCTCAACATTAGAGTTGATAGGATTATCCAAAAGTATTTTGAAATTTTTTCAAATCATATCCCGGTTGTTATGATTATTTTTTAAAGTCAACGAAAAAAGTTAACGAAAAAGTCAACCCAAAAAAATAACGATCAAACAATATATTTTTCAAAATTCTGAAACCAGTTTTGTACACCAAAAATCCATTCTCTACTAGAATATCAAGCTAAAACAGCTATATATGGCTTACATTACCGTATAATGCTATGGTGTGTAGCTACCACCATGAGTAGTAAAACGCCTCTCAATATATATATACTTACCAACATACTTAAAGATAATCAGATAGACACAAATACACTATGGAATATCAAAGTTGAACATATAATTTATATTTGATAGATCCACATAAATTTGTATTTATAGAATTTAACTAAATACTTCTTTCTGCCTTGATAGTGTCCAGTTGATCTTAACCGTGTAACTTCTGTACCTCCAACGATTCAATTATACAATATTAAAATTAAAGTTTCCATATTACATATAGTTAATAATGTTAGGTACAATTTGAAAAAAATAAACTTAAATATGCACTAGTAGGAAACAGGCTATAGGTGGATAGCCTTTTAGTGGCGCACGACACAGAAATATTTCTGTGGCGCATTGTTTTGCATGTGCCACAGAAACTTTGAAATTTTGTGGCGCACGGAAACCACATGCACCTAAGAAATATGTCTTTCTGTGGCGCATGGGCCTAGGTGCGCCACAGAAAGCCACATTTCTGTGGCGCATCTAGGCCCATGCGCCACAGAAAAATGGTGGGCCCCGCCAACAATGATTGGGTGGGTGCCCTTTCTGTGACGCATGGGTCTAGATGCGCCACAGAAATCAACACTTCTGTGGCGCATCTAGCTCCATGCGCCACAGAAATCAACACCTTTGTGGCGCATCTAGCTCCATGCGCCACAGAATGTTCCATTTCGGATCCCCTGTGGATCGCCTTTTCAGTTTTGCAAATAAGAAAAGAAAATGATAAAAAATTCAATAAATAAAATCCTTCGAGATGTAGTTAGATTTTAGTGTCTAGTTGGTATAGAAATTTTGAAATATGAATTTTGACCTTTTTGCAAAAAACGAAAAGAAATATTGACACGGCCATAACTTTTGCATACGACGTCGAAAAAATACGTTTAATATGTCAAAATAATCGTGAGAAAATAAGGAGCTCGATTTCACCAGGGTTTTCCCGGTGAACTTTTCTCAGATTCGGGAAATTCCAAAAGAGTAAAAAGTTATTTCAAAAAGAAGATTTTTTTCTACAAAATCAAAAAATTGGAAAAAATATTCTGTGGCGCATGGTGGCAGGTGTGCCACAGAATTGTTGGGCGGGATTCAAAATTTGAATCCCGCCCAAGCCCTTCTTCTCCCTCTCTTTTCTTCTTCTCTCTTTCTCTCCTCCACTTCTCCTCCACTTCTCCTCTCCTTCTCCTCCACTTCTCCTCTCCTTCTCTGCCACTTCTCCTCCTTCTCCTCTCCTCTCCTCTACTCTCCTCCACTTCTTCTCTCCACCTCCTCCTCCACCTCGACCTCCATCTCCGCGACCTCCTCCACCACCCCGGCGACCTCCTCCACCTCCACCTCCGGCGACCTCCTCCACCACCCCGGCGACCTCCACCTCCGCCGACCTCCACCTCAACCACCGGCGACCTCCTCCGGCGACCTCCGGCGACCTCCACCTCCACCACCGGTGACCTCCTCCTCCACCCTGGCGACCTCCTCCGGCGACATCCTTCTCCAACTCCGGCGACCTCCTCCTCCACTCTGGCGACCTCCGGCGACCCCCATCCTCCACCCACCCACCTCCGGCGACTCCCTCCTCCACCCACGGGCAACACGTCCTCCGACGAGCTAGATCTGGCCGCCCTTTTTTTGAAATTCAAAAAAAAATTCTGTGGCGCATGGTTGTGAGTGCGCCACAGAATTATTTTCTGTGGCGCACGCGTACCGGTGCGCCACAGAATCTTGGTATTTCTGTGGCGCACGGTGGGGGTGCGCCACAGAAAAATATTTTAGTGGCGTGATATCTGTGGCGCACCCGCCATGCGCCACAGAAAGGCAAAATGGGTGCGCCACAGATAGCATGTTTCCTAGTAGTGATGTTATATCAATAAGATTGTAATGGACATCTGATAAACTTTTCTTAAAGAGGGTATGACCCAATGGGTGGGCACTAGCTTTATGAACGTAACATGTACATATTATAAAATGAAAAATTATTCGGTAAGGGTTTTCCCTGCTGTTTTTAGCATACAAAATGGATATCCAATGATATAATGAATTATATATAAGTAAAATAGTTTAGTATAAATAATGCAAGTTCTCTCCATCAGGCAGCTACATAAAAAAAAGTTTGTGCCATAGATGTTAACTCATATGTCCTCGATGGCATATAATATAGCTGCTATCTCAGCCAAATTCATGGATTTGGGCTTCGACGATGCAGCGTTTTGTACTTTGTAGCTTTTTTACTTCATGAATTTTGTATTTCGGATTTCAGTATATTTTTAGTTCGACATGTTTGCAATTTGAACTTGACGAGTTTTGTACTTCGTATTATAAGGTTTTTTATATGTCAGATCTTTATACTTTCTACTTCGTGTATTTTGGTACATCGTGATTTTTATATTTCAGGTTTCAGCGTATTTTTACTTTGAACTTTTTTGTACTATGTGCCTTGATTTGTATACTTTTGTACTATGTACTTTTCTAGTAGTGTGCTTCGCAAAAGCCCGGTAAAAAGTGAAGAAGCAATTGTATCATACTACATCAAAACGTGATAATAAGCTTGATCGACCAGACTAAGCAGACCAACCAAATCATCTGGCTCCCGGACATTAGTGCTCCCTCTGTTTGAGAAAAATCAAAACAAATATTTAAAAGTTTTTTTTGTATATTATCAACGATGCATACTACAAGTGTAAGAAATCATTTATATTATGGGGTACACGAAAGTAACATTTTTTGTAAGTTTGAGACAACTATACTCAGATATGTACATGCAATCCATTTTTGTGTAGTTTAAAATGCAAAGTATTTCACATTGTGATTTTGCACGCATGTTGAGAATATGTAGGATGTTTTTCAGATTTTTCTGTAACTTATAAATATTTTTCTCTGGACCAAGAAATCTTCACTCAGCAAACTAACTAGTCGTTTTTTTACCATCGGGAGTAATCTATACTACGTAGTACGTGTATTGTTTCGATGGATGGAAGATCTAGCGGTTGTCGATGGGGTGGTCTCTAGCACACCGATCGATGTTAGACTTTATATATTGCTCCAGTGGCCTAGAGAGAGCTCCCCACCCAAGACGGCCTTTTCGCCTTCGACGGCGTTGGTCAGACTTCAGCTTCCGATGAGCAGACGCGGAACGCAGGAGAAGCTAGGGAACGTTGTTTCGTTTCACATTCCGCCTCTATAAATTGCGTCCCAGACGAAAGGAGTTCTGAATTCTGCTACCATGGAGATGGACTGGGCCGGGCTGCCCCTTGACGTCCTCGCCTCCATCTTCGCCAAGCTCAGCGTCGAAGACGTCCTGTCGGGCGCAGGCCTGGTGTGCCACCCGTGGCTCGAGGCTGCCAAGGTGCCCTACCTGTGGCAATCCATCGACATGGCGCACCTTATCACCATGTACATTGTCGAGCACGAAGGCGAGGACTACTATTGCACGATGGCCGAGGTCGCCGTCCACCGCAGTGATGGCCGGCTCGAGGCGTTCGCGGGGAGATACTTCGTTACTGACGAGCTCCTCCGCTACATCGCCGAAAGGTAACGTTGCGTACGTAGGTGTCAGTGTTAGTACTCTCCAGCACAAGGTCTGAACTCTGAAGTATATATGTTATAATCAGATTCCGGTGCTTACTCAACGAATTATTAAATCATGCTCTCCGGCCAGGTCGCCGTCTCTGAAGAGCCTTAGAGTTATCAGCAGCTACTGGGTCACGGCTTCGACTGGTGCATACTACGTTTCGGCGGGGTTTTCCTATACTACGTTTATCGGTACATGGGGATGAGCTCCCGCGCGTTAAACATGCTCCGTGGAGCAGCCAAGATTGCTAAACCTAGTTAAGAATATTCGGATTCATGATGTGATTGTTTGATCTCGTATGCTTCATTATGTGGCTCCGATAATAACTAGTGGTATAAAAGCGGGTTTCAGAGGATGCTTACGACTAATCTAGAGGATGGTTTAATTCCAAGTTGCTTGTATGTTGGGAGCTAAGAAAATTGATCACGGTAGGAAGGTACTACTTCTGTTGCTAAATGTAAGTCTATTTAGCTAGTTTTGACCTAAATATATCTAGACATAGTTTAGAGCAAGGTTCATATAAATGTTATATTAAAATATGTCTAACTACATGTGAATTAAAACTAGCTAAAAATGATTATATTTAAAAACAGAGGGAGTGGAAGATTAGCTGGAGAAGCGTCGATTCGTGGTCGGATCGCGGTGCTGTGCATGTTGTTTTTTCTTCGAGACAAAATTGTTTTTTCGAGGGTTTCTTCAAGACAAGTGCTGTGCATGTGCGTGAGCTGTCCAAGATTCCCTGGTGAGGCCCATGTGCAGGTGGCCCATGCAGTTTGAGGACAGACCGTTAAGGCGTTAACCCACAAACTTAGTTTTTTTTAATATTTTGATGGTTGATTTCCCGTTTTCGCACGATCCATAAGCGTGGGGTCATTTTGGAACTTCATGCGCGCCCCCATTTTTTCCTATAGCCATTTTTTCTTATTTTTTTCCTCCATTTTCCGGGCGGTGATTTTTTTTGCGAAGAAATGGGCGAGATGTAACACTTTCAAGTATAAATAAAACTTAATTTTCAAAAATATATAAAATATTAATGTAATTTGACGAAACATATATGAAGGATCAATACATATGACTAGAATGGGATGAATATGAGTTTAAATTACTCTAATAAAACTGAAAAATATAGATACTTGAAGCAAGCTTATGAGAAGGAGATGAAACTTGAACCGGATAAGCTTGATGTTGGAGTACATGTATACCTGGCCATGGGAAGCCCAGCCCCGAAGCCCGAAGCCCGGCCCAAAAACCTCGAGCTTGGGCCGGAAATCTAGGCCCGACCACTGTGATTGGCCAGGCCTGGGCTTTGCATTTTGGCGGTTTTAGGAAGAACCCGGCCCGCGGCCCGACGGCGGGTTTTCGGGCTTTTTGGCCGGGCCAAGCTTGGGGCGTGAGTTTTTTGCGTCGGGGTTTTCTTGGCCAGCCACCCGAGGTATGGCCAGGTATAAGTACATGATTCAGTTTAGTTTGTCGTGTACCAGAATTACCGCCAAATAGACAAGACAAAAAGCTGGTATGCTAGACACAAGATCATGAGAGGACGTTCTGGCGCCCGCAACTGGGGCGGCCGGACCGGCGTGGCGTTGTAGATCTGATGCATCTGAATGTCTCGGTGTGTTTGTCATCGATGGTATTATTATAATTAGTACATGGGAGGAGCATCCATTAAGCATGCCCTACAGCTGTAGGGATTGGTCGCTAAATTGTGTTACCAAATCTTGATCTCGTTTGTGTGATTGCTTGTCCTAGTAGACCAACTAGGTGCTTCAGATTTATAACAGGAGATGCGGTGGACCGTGGCCTCTCGCTGGTGCCCGGCGAGAGTGTAGCTTGTTTATTATATGTCTTCATCCATGGTGAGGCGGTGGTCATATCCCGGTGTCAAAATAAGACCCTCCCCGTCTTATCCACGCTCTAGTGATGTGTCTAGCATGAGTGGAGGACTCGTGTCCTTGTCTCCGGTGGATCTCCGAGATCTGTTCGGTTTTCATATTCGTCAGTATAGTTGCAGCTCAGGTTGTGTCGATCTACGGTTCACATCAGAGTTCATGTCAAACCGTGCTCTTTTCTTCCTGTTATAACCAAATACTCCCTTCGTTCCGCAATAAAAGATGTTTTAGGTGTTCTATATATTATTTATATTTGAAGAAAAATAAATATACATATACAATAAAAATGTCTAGATACATATTTACACATGTGGATATGGAAAAAGGTTAAAAGATTTTATATTCTGGAATGGAGGGAGTATATTTTAGCCACGCAGCCCAACCTGCAAGCGGGGGCGGGATGCTTTTGAAGCTGATGCACCAAGCTGTTTTATTCAGAATCCGAACACATACATACATCTCCGATATATATTGTACTCCCTCCGTTCCAAATTAAATGACTTCCATTTATCCACATGCGTATGTATCTATACTTGTAACATGTCTAGATACATCCGCATGTGGACAAATGGAAGTCATCTAATTTGGAACGGAGGGAGTACTAGATACCACCTCCATCCAGCGGTGGATCCATCGGATGGTTGGATGGATCGGCCGGTCGGCCGTCAGTGCCCGCACTGATAACCGTACGCGCACCCCCGGGTGTAGGAACATCCTGGACACGGTGCCGCGCAGTTACGTTTTTTTCACGCACTCCTGTTTGTCGGAGTTGAGGCTGGATTCGCTGAAGCCGCTCCCAGCGAGAGGCTGGCTGCCTAGCTAGGCTCCGGCGCCACCAAATCGCCCAGCCGCCCCGTGAACGTCGACGCCGACGCGCCACCGGCCGGAGAGGCCGATGCCGCAAGGAGAAGGGTGGCGAGGAGGAGGAGAACGATGAGGAGTCGGTTGCCCTGCATTGTTGCTGGTGGTGTTCTCTCTTATGTTCCCATGCCGTGCGTGGTGGATGTATATATAGCAGTAGCAGATTTACATTGTTTCACTGTGCGTCACGTTAGTGTAGCCAGCAAGCCCCATCGTCCGCAGCGCCTAGCGCCCCAGTGGGTTTCCCTCGTGTCGACGAGCCAACAGACCGCTCACTAGGAGAGCACGTGAACGTCCATGTGGGCATGCATCCAGCCAATATGCAAGCTGGATGGGTGCGAATACAAACGGCTCGTAAAGTTTGGAAGTTCACTAGGAGCATCTCTAACCATTCTGAATGTTTGGGCGGACTGTCCGGACACGATATGAATAGAGAAAACCCGCCCAATCAGATTCTTCAAATCCAACCCATCTATCCGGACTGTCCGACACCTCTCATAGTCCAGACACGACCGGGTTAGCAGGGCTCAGTCTGTCATGAACGTATCCATGTCCCAACAAACGGATCAAACCCTAAGTCGGTCTTCATGTCACCGACGCCGCAAAAACACCCTCCTCACCAACAAGCAGGACCACGCCGGCAGGATGCTCGCAGCTCGACACCCCACCAACGATGACCACATCTCTGATGACGACGGCGGCGTCTCCTCCTCTGATGTACACAGTCTTCGAGATTCTCTACCGCCCCGCTGGAGAAGCCAGTGAGCTCTTGTTTGTCCGTGTCTTTTTTTGTCATGTCTATTGTTCGTATATATTACGTTGAGCCTGAAGAGTAGCGCAACGGCCTGGCACCCACTGGCCGACAGCTGATCCTCTGCCACGACAGAGGATGGCGACACTGTCACACGCAACGAAGAGTTGGGGCGCCTGCCCCACCGAGGCGGATGAAACCGTTGGTGACCGTGAACCATGATGAAGGAGGACACCATCAGTGGCAATCGAAGGTTCGTTTTTTTGTGTGGTTGCTTAGGAATTGTCTTGTATTGTGTTTTGATCAGCACCCTTGTACCCTTTGAAATTTTTTGTTAACTTAAAGCCGGGCATATGGCTTTCTATCTAAAAACATCATCCACGACATCATCACATGCAATGCAGCCATGGTTGCTGCGTGCAACCACAAGTTTCTTACATGACAGCCATGACGATAAATTCATGAGGTGAGGTCGTGTGCCAAACTTCCAATGTCGACGATCCGCATCTTTGTGAAACCTGGGCCAACATAGAATGCATCTGTGGTGTTAGGAAAAGTACACGATGAATTCGGCAAAAAGCTAGGTGAAAGAATTCAGTTGTTGAGTTCAGAACCTTCAGGTCCACATGCACAATCCATTAGTCGATTCGATCTATCACTAGTAGAAACAGGGGCTTCGGTGCGGCCCCATTTGCACCGGTTTGACAGGAAACGGTACTAAAGGGTCCTTTAGTACCGGTTTCAGAGGGCGAGGCGGCCGGCAGGCTTTTGTACCGGTTTGTGCGGACCTTTTGCACCGGTTGGTATTACCAACCGGTGCAAAAGGGTTGGGCCAGGCAGATGCAGTGGGGGGGCCCATGGCCAGACCCTTTAGCACCGGTTCGTAACACAAACCGGTACTAAAGGCCCATCTTTAGTACCGGTTTGTGTTACGAACTGGTGCTAAAGATTTCCCTATATATTTCTTCCACCCCCCGAGCCAGCTCCATTTTTGCTGCTCGAGCTCACCTCCATTTTTTGCTCTCTCTTTCCTCTCCCAATATTGAGTTCATCACATTTTTCTCCAACATTTGTCAAGATTGGTGGCACCTATCTATACAAGGGTTAGCAACTTCATCCTCTCTTCCGGCATTTCAAGTTTAGCTCATTTTCGTACTAGTTTAGCTCATTTGATTTTTGTAGTGCTAGCTAGGTGTTTGATGAAATGCCTAAGTTAGGGATTTCATTTGTTTTATATGCATTTTGAGCTCAAATAAAAGTATGATTTGTGGTTTTTTATAGTGTCGTCCCGTCCCCTTTCTCACCGCCGTCGATCGCCCGCGTCGCCCCGTCACCGACACCACCTCGGTGAGCCTCTTGTTTTTATCTTTTATTTTTTAAAATCTTAGTTTGTATGATTTAGATGCACAATTATTACTTGTATAATTTCTTATTTGTATAATTGTTTGTTATATATAGTGTCATAGTTTCGATTAATGAATGTTTATGAGAACTATGTATTAGATTTGGTCGCTACTCTACTTTTATTTAAATGTGGTGAACTGTTGTATTAATGAATTTGGTCACATATCTCTATTTGATAAATTTGTATAATGCAGATGAGCCGGGAATGGATGTACGATGACCGACGCTGTCCCGAGTTCATTGATGGCATGCATAATTTTCTCCGTATGGCTGAGTTAAACAAGCAGAATGGTTTTATATTTAGTCCATGTGATGACTGTAAGAATAAGAGGAATTACCCTTCCTCAAGAACCCTCCACTCCCACCTGTTGCGAGAAGGCTTCATGCCCAATTATTTTTGTTGGACCAAGCACGGAGAAAGAGGGGTTATAATGGAAGATAATGAAGAAGAGGATGATGACAACTATCCTGTGTTCTCTGAACACGGTGGTACTACAATGGAGGAAGACGAAGCTGAACATGAGATCATTGTTGATGATCAGTCCGATGATGATCTTCGTCGGGTCATTATTGATGAACAGATAAATTGTGGAAGTGAGAACGAGTGGTCGAAGTTGTAGCGCATGTTAGAGGATCACAAAAAATTGTTGTACCCAAAGTGTGAAGATGGCCAGAAAAAGCTGGGTACCACCCTGGAATTGCTGCAATGGAAGGCACAGAATGGACTATCTGACAAGGGATTTGAAAACTTGCTGAAAATATTAAAGAGGATGCTTCCAAGAGATAACGTATTGCCCCATAGTACGTATGAAGCAAAGAAGATTGTCTGCCCTCTTGGATTAGAGGTACAGAAGATATATGCATGCATCAATGACTGCATCCTCTACCGTGGTGAGCACGAGAATTTGAATGCATGCCCGATATGCGGTGCATTGCGGTATAAGATCAGGCGAGATGACCCAGGTGGATGTTGAGGGCGAGCCGAGCCCTAGGAAGAGGGTTCCTGCCAAGGTGATGTGGTATGCTCCTATAATACCACGGTTGAAACGTTTGTTCCGAAACAAAGAGCATGCCAAGTTGTTGCGAATGCACAAAGAAGACCGTAAGGAAGACGAGATGCTGAGACACCCCGCTGATGGGTCGCAGTGGAGAAACATCGACAGTGAGTTCAAAGATTTTGCAGCTGACGCAAGGAACTTAAGGTTTGGTCTAAATACAGATGACTCATAGACCCAGGTCGAGGTCCGTGGCGCTGGAGACACCGTGGTCAGGGTCGATGGAGGAAGAGGAAGGCATCGCGCGAGGGGCTGAGGGTGCTCCAGCTCGATCACCAGCAGCTTTAGCAACAGCATGAGCTCGATCGCCAGCACCTTCAGGGACACTGCAGATAAAAAAGACCACAACGGAAGAAATAGTGGTCAAGAACCTAAACCGAGAAGCCCACCTACAGGTTCGAACAACTGCAATCAGCTGCTTTGTTTCTGTCGAGGCAAGATTGAATACAGTCTGAGTGTGCTTGTGGTCTATGAGTCTATGAGCTCGATCGCCAACAGCTTCAGGGACAGCTAGGCGAGCTTCAACGACAACATGAGCTCGATTGCCAGCAGCTTCAGGGACACTGCAGATAAAAAAGACCACAACGGAAGAAATAGTGGTCAAGAACCTAAACCGAGAAGCCCACCTACAGGTTCGAACAACTGCAATCAGCTGCTTTGTTTCTGTCGAGGCAAGATTGAATACAGTCTGAGTGTGCTTGTGGTCTATGAGTCTATGAGCTCGATCGCCAACAGCTTCAGGGACAGCTGGGCGAGCTTCAACGACAACATGAGCTCGATTGCCAGCAGCTTCAGGAACAGCTGAGCTTCAGCGACAACAGTGTTGGCATCAGGATGATCGGAGAGCTCCTGGCTGAGGTAGTCCTCAAAGCCTCTCTCCAGCCCAACGTTGTGTCGTCCCATCGTCTCGGTGACCGACTAGAGTAAACGGACTGCAACTTCCAGACTGCTGCCTTTTTTTACTTAGACGCTCCCGTTCCCCACTCCACCAAGCAGCACACTGAACATGAACGAAGTTGCTGCCGGCCTCCTCCTTGTCCTTCTTCGCCGCCACCGCCCAACAAAGTTACTGCCAGCCTCCTCCTTGTCCTTCTTCTTCACCGCCACAGCAGTATCCCTTCAGTAGATTGTATGTGAAGTGATAGTTGTCAGTAGATTGTATGTGAAAACCGTGGACTATAGCCCACGAAAACGGCCAGAAATGCCCGAAATCGCAAGTTTTGACGATACCGCTAGAGTCGTGTCATTTGGGCACTTCATAATCCTAAAAATGTGTATACATAAGGAATACCACTTAGTGTTGATATATCAAGATTATCTAGTCTCTATGTGGTATGTCTTGATCATGAGAAATTCAAATTCTATAATGTCCATTAATTATCTCTAGTTGGATTTTATTTGCCTCTTGTTGAGAATAAATGGTTTATCACATTATGGGGGAGTAATGAACTATGTGCATATTACAAACCTAGAAAATGTGAACATGTGAGGTATTGCTACTTAGAATTGATATTGTAAATTATCTAGTTCATATGTGGCATGTTGCTCAAGCAAGTTCCAATTTGCTTGAATGCTTTTATTTGCTCATCTTTTGGATCTTGTTTATGAGAGATGTTCTTGGTACGGTTTTCCTCAAATGTGTTCGTCTATATCGTTTGGGAAACCGTTTGCTTCAAGTTCTTATAATAATTGTGTTGCATGATCACGTGAATAATCGAAGCTATCAAGAACATCTATCTATATAAGCATTGCGCTTAAATCTTATCTTTTACCATATGCTTCTTAGTTGTGAATATGATTTTGAATATTCCTACAATATACCACCAAGAAATAACTTCATATACTCCTTGTCCTTGACAAGTGATATTCACTTTTGTGGTGGAATTTGTAGATCATCTTCATATTGGCTTTTGATCTTATTCGCCCTATTTCTTGCCAATAATTTGTTTTGGTCTTTTCTCCCCTTGTGTCCCTTGCACCTTGTGGATCCCTTCGCTTTACTCAAACTTTGTTTAGTGCTTTATTTGGTATAGGAGAGACATTGATCTCATTTGTGTGCATTTTGTATTCAAATGCAAAATTCTAGATAATGCATACATCTTGGGGGCGCTATTCTATATCTTTTAGAATACTATCTTTATACTCTTATCATAATATCTTTTTGTCCTTATCGAGTGTGCTTTGGTGGAAGACAAAAATCCTTTTTGGTACTTTGTGCCATTGTGAAAAGTGTGGAGGGTTTGGTTTTCTTTTGTTGGAACCTTGCTCTCTTTTGGGAGTTTGCTATCTCATTCTTTCTTCTATGTTTTATCTTCTTGAATGAGATAAGTGTTTGAGCATGTGTGTTTTGTTTCTTTGTGTGTGCTCAATGGTTTTACTTTGTTCATGTGTTGAACTTGTGAATCAATCATTTGTTGTTTTGATTCTTTGATATAATTTGGACACCAAATGTGTTTTGACACGCCATTTGTGGCTTCTTGGATTTCTTGGTGTTTTGTCCGAATTGTATCTTATTTGGATCTTGGAAGTCTTGTGCATGCATATTTACTATATGTATATTTCCTGGCATGCTTGGTTTATTTGATCCAATATATTGGGTAGACTCCATGAAATCCTAAAAGGCTAAGATGTGCATGAAATTCAAATTTCATCTCTAAATATCCACATATTTATATGGATTTTTCCCAATGTATTGTAGTTATTCTAACTACTTTGGACCCAATAAGTTTGGGGACCAAAATGTACTTGAATGTTGTTTTAGGTACATTGTAGATGCAATGGATGCTTGTCTCAACTACAAGGAAGGTATTCTCACCATGTGTAAATTGGAGCCAAGCTAGGATGATTCAATGAACTCTTATCTACTACATCACACCAATGCTATCTCGGTAACAAGTATTCACTTCATGCATACATGTAAAGCTTTCAACCTTGTGTAGGTTGCATCATGGCATGAATATCCTTATTTGCAAATATTACATGGTTCCTTCAAAGGTTTTAAAGAAAACTTTATTGCAAATGTGAGAAGTTTGAGATGATTGCATATCCGTGGGAGTAATCCTAAATATGTCAACTTCGCAATTTTATTGTATATCCTTTCCTCATAATGCTCACATGCGCAATACTGATGAAATTGCAAAATTATTGGATCTTTGTGATACTTGTTGCTTCCTCAAAGCATTCCAACTATCTTTTGTTCCCTTATTGCTAGTTGTGATTTTATTGAGGTTTGAGTGTTTGAAGTTCATTATTATACAATAAGATAATATCAAGCCTTGTGCTATAGACGCTCTTATGCAAACATCTTATTGTTACAATTTATACTTCTTTCTTGGATATCATGGTATCTCCTTTTCAAGTAACTTTTTGTGTGTGCATGTTTCTTTGTGAATTTTTCATCATGATTTTTTGTCCACTTAGAAACTTATACACATGAGAGTGTTATTATATCGCCTTGACATCCTCGTTCTTGCCGACCATCTTTCTTATTCGGTTGGTTTTTGGTGGCGTCGGTAAGAATTTGATTTGTGAGTGCCTGTCTTACTTGATTTCATCTTTGTGCACTCATATTTTGTGAATATATTTTGGACTCAAGTTTGTCTTGATAAGCTTACTGATCATTATCTACATCGTGTCCAAAATATGTTCTTTGGATCCTTATGGTTTCATTGCTTCTTAAGTAGATACCACTCTCATATCTTCTTGTTGCAATATTTGGATCCTCAATATAGTTTGAATTCCTCCAATTATTCGTCATTGGATAAGTGCATTTTATTCCACTCATTTTATGAGATATGGACATCTTGTGGAGGAGCTCATACTACATTGGCTCTCTAGATTTTTCGTCCATTTCGGCAATTGTTGACAATGGGGGAGAAGTTTAGAGTGTTTAAGAGAAATGGTTTTATGCTTAAGTTTGGTTTGTGCTTGAGTGTTTGCCTTTCATGCATATCTATCTTTGTTTGATGTGTGCATGGTTGAATATATAGTGGAAACTCCACGAAAGGTTAATCTTGCCAATGTATGCAATGAAATTCAAGTTCATCACACGTGCATATATTGTGGGGGAGTTTG
Organism: Poa pratensis; assembly: GCA_947311845.1. NCBI lineage: Eukaryota > Viridiplantae > Streptophyta > Magnoliopsida > Poales > Poaceae > Poa > Poa pratensis. The sequence goes on from CAMZMU010000014.1 coordinate 6,329,682, forward strand.
CTCTATATATTGTGATTCTACTCACATCACTTTCTTTGGTAGTGGGTGATGTGAGTATAATCGGTTTTGCTATGGGCTAGTATCTTTGTGATACTTGACCATATCAAATACAACCTCTTGTATGCAATTTATTCTCGAATAAGTTGCATACTTGTTTTCAATATTCATTATATAAACCCTCTTGTTGAGATTGTCATCAATTACCAAAATGGGGGAGATTGAAAGTGCATGGAGCCCCCATGTGTGGTTTTGGTAATTAATGACAATCCCTATGGACTAATGGTTTCATTGAGTTATATTTGAAGGGCTTTCCCATAGGTAAATATATGAAGTCCATGTGTTGGATTCAAGGTTGGATGCCATGAAGATAAAGATATATGTTGAATATTGGCATCAAGATCATTGACATAAAGATATGAATATGATATGATCAATGAGAAGAAATGATGATGGAGTTCTTGTGTGGAACTCAAAGGAAGACATGCTCTAGCTTATGTGTTAAGCCGTGAAGAATCAAGATCTTGAGTGTTTGAATTCAAGAGAAGAATTCAACATATGGCTCCAAGTCGAAGTCGTGATGGACTCATGTATTGAGCCCTAGTTGACCAAGTCTTGGAGCATGCAAGCAAGTGAAGAATTCATTGGGTATCTCAAGATATTGTCATAGAGCATGAAGAAGATCAAGTCATGACAAAAGTGTGTTCAAGGTGTGATCAAAGAATGGTCATGTGAGAGTTGAGCTTTTGGCAAGTGTGTCTTGAAGAAATGAAGATTGTGTGAGCATTCATGCTTACCTTCAAGACATCATCATAATGAAGTTAGAAGAAAAGATACGAGGTTGATCAAGACAAAGTACAAAGATTGGATTCAAGTTGATCAACTCACAAGGCACATATGGTGTACCAAGTGGGATCAAGTGATCTTGTGGTACGGTAATCAATTGTCAATTGTGCTTTGTGAACTAACCCATGATATATTTGTTTGGTGTTTCTATATGTGGTTAGGTATCTTTCCATGGGCTTGCATCAAAAGGAAGATTATGTGTAGCCCATGAGTGGATGACATCAAGTATTGATCGTCATCAAGATTGAGAAGTGCAAGTTCAAGATGAGCATCTCGAAGATCACATGCTTGAATCTTGCCGTCCATTTCGGTGTTATGGACATGGGAAGATATTCCTAAATGAGGCTTTCCCATAGTGGAGTATGGGGGAGCAATTTGCAAGTCTTCACCAAGCAAATGGAATCAAGAATGGTGTTCCATCTTGAAGCGGCCATGATCGTCATCATCTAGCTCAAGTGGAATGCGCAAGGCAAAGGTATGATCTTGATAGGTTTTCTATTTTACCGGTCTCATGGTGCTAGTTGGGAGACCGGGTTATAGGATAGATAACCGTACTATTAAGAGGGGCGCTCGGGTGAGTAGCTTTAGCTTATAGTTCGTAGAGAGCTCAAACCTTTGCATTCTTTGCATCATCATTCTTGGTTGATATTTGGCTCTTCTCCGTGTAAGGATCTTGTGCTTGTTGCTAGATTTCCAACAAGTCCAAGTTCATCAAAACGGAATTTGCATGCGTCTTCTATTGCGTTTTCGGTATTGTAGGTTTTGCCGGTTCTTCGGCTTGGGAGGTTTTACACCTCTCCATCCTTGCTATTTTATCTCTTGCTTATTCTTGGGATTGCCAGTCATGATTTGATAGAGCTTTTCGTAAGCTTTCCAAAACACCCAAGTTCATCAAAAACGGATTTCGTATGAAAAACTAGTTGCGTTTTTTATGTTGGAGGTTTGCCGGTTATTCTTTTTAGAGAGAGGTCTAACCTTTTCCCATTTGGTTTTAACCTCCCATGTTGGACTATGATGTTTCTCTGCATTATATTGTAGTGCTCGTTGTGGTGATTCCAACGAGCCCAAGATCATCGAAAACGGAGTCCGGATGAAAAAGATATTGCGTCTTTTGTTTGAGTGGTTTTCCTGTTTTACCTGTCCGGTGTAGAACCCGGAATATTCCGGATCTCACACCGGGGCCCGGAACAAATTACGGTAAGGTACCGGGCTTAAACCGGGCGACTCCAGTACCCACTGGCTAAGCCCGGAACAACCCGGCGCCCGATCCGGAACATGTTCCGGCGCCCGGTGTGGAACCCAGAATATTCCGGATCTGACACCGGGGCCCGGAACAAATTACGGTAAGTTACCGGGCTTAACCGGGCGACTCCAGTAGCCACTGGCTAAGCCCGGAACAGCCCGGTGCCAGTTCCGGAACATGTTCGGGTCCCGGTACTAGCTCCGGAATGCTCCGGATTCCACACCGGACAGTGTAAAAACTGTGTAACGGGCAGATTTCTTGTTGCCCTATAAAAAGGCTTTCTTCCCCAACGGTTCTTCAAGCTTCTTCACCTTCTCTCACCTCCATTGTTGCCTTTGAAGAAAGCTTGCTTCCTCTCCATCCCTCCTATGATTCGTGCTTTTTTTTAGGGAAAAGAGAGAGGAGATCTAGATCTATATTTCCACCAATCCATTTCTCCTCTTAGTGAGGGAAATCCTTTGCATCTAGATCCTTTGAGTCATTTGTTGATTTCCTCCTTTGTTCTTCCTCTCCCATTCCTCCCTAGCATTTGTTGTTTCGGTGGAATTTGAGAGAGAAGGATTTGAGCACCTCTTGTGTTCTTGCTTTGCATTCGTTGCATAGTTTTGAGCTCTCCGGTTCGATTAGTTCGAGTGAGAGCCCGAGTGATTGTTACTCTTGGAGGGTGACCTCCTAGACTGTTTGGTGGCGTGACCGCGTGTCCTCTTCGTGGAAGATTGTGAAGAGGCCCAGGTCTTCTCCTTCTTGGGGATTGTGAAGTGGTTGTGGAGCTTGCCATCTCCGGAGTGGAGGAAAAGCTAACCGTAAGGAAAAGACCCTCGCTTCGTTTGGGGGGCTTGGAGAAGAAGGTGAGCTTTCGTGGCGTTCAGGTGTCTTTGTGGCATTCCGCACCTCTCCAACGGTGACTACCTTTCTTCGTGGAAGGGAACATCGGGATACATCTTCGTCTCCGTGTGCCTCGGTTATTTCTATACCCGATTTTACTTCCTTGTGATAGCCTTCGTGCTTGAAGTTATATATATCTTGTTTATCACTTGTGATATATCTATTGTGCTCATCTTGTTTAGATTAAGTTGTTGGTGCACTTAGTCGAGCCTAGCATATTTAGGATTTGTGTTTGAAAACTAAACGATAGTTTATTTCCGCATTCTTTCAAGCCAAATCTGTAATAAAATTTTAAAACGCCTATTCACCCCCCTCTAGGCGACATCTCGATGTTTCATCCCCGCCACTGTGTTTTTGTCGTCGACCATGGCGATGAAGGGGACGTAGTCGAAGACGAAGTCGGAGTCAGAGTCGGCACGGACGCAGTCGAACGAAAGCGAGAAGTTGCGCCGAGACAATCCCCAAAAACCTTATCGGCCGTCTCTCGGTGCAGGATCTCAAAGGCCGCGGGGTTTCGGTGGCCTGCTCTCCTGGTTGGCCATGCACGCGGTCGCCGGGACGGAGAAGCCTGAAAACAACACATCAAAAGAAACAAGGAAATATGTGTAGAGACTGGGAGTCACCCCCCGGAGTTGTCCACTCTATCCTGTATAGACTGGCGGCAGGTGCAGAGCACAAGCGCCACGCGTTACAAATGTTGAACAAGTATCCGCCACACCGAGAAAGAGCCAGACAAGTGTCGATTACACAAGCCACGTGGTGGAAGAGTTACGGCTACACACATGCACGCTGACACGCGTACACAACACACTTGTGTGTGTGACAGTACACACGCAGGTGATGACTCATACAAAAAATTAACCTCCCACCAAAACAGGCTCTAACTCGAACTCGATTCACGAAACGCGACGTGCCGCGTGGCGAGGCGAGGCGGAGGAAGAGGAGGAGTGTGCGTAGTCTCCTCCTATTCTCACTCTCTTACTAGTGGGAGAGGAGCTGCACTTATAAGCTGCTCCCCATCTCTCCCATCTAGCAATGTGGAACTAAGGTTAGTCCCACTAGCCACCAAACTGAGTGGCCTATGAGATTCAGAATTTGTAGGCTAGATGGGCTGGCTAGACGGGTCACAACCCATCAAAATCCAACATACTCACTCTAAACATGAGCCCCTTCTTGATTACTTTGTATTCAGACCTTCAACATTTGTTTCTCTTTGGCAGTTCATGGATTTGACCTTCCTATTTGTTTTTAAACTTAATTCTGCTCACGTAGCTAGCGGAGCCCACTGATCGGTGAATCACATAGTGGTCAATGGAGAGACAAGATGCGGGACACGAACTTTAACGCTTGCCACGACGCATTCAGGCGTTCCTCATCTTTTTCCCGTAGCAACGCATGGGCATCGTCGTGGACTGGGGCAGAACGGAGCAAAGGGAAAGGAAAGAACGTGAAGGTCTATAAAAAACTAGCTGGAAAAAACGACCCGTTCCCGCGACACACCCCGCGTGCGTCTGGGAACCCTAGCTCCGCCGCCGGCCTCCAGACCCCTCCTCCCTCCTCCCCTCCTCGCCGCCGCCAGCGCGCGTCTCGGGCGAAGCCCGTGCGGTGGCGGAGGGACCTTCTCCCCCTCGCTCGGGTCCCGGTGGCGTGGGGCGGCTCGGTCCGACGCGAGCGCAGTGCGTGGCGACGCATGCTGGGACGACGATGCAGGCATGGTGCGGCGGCGTGGGTGCTAGCCATCAAGGCGGGCTCATGCCGGCGGCGGTGGTTGGATGAGGGCTCTGCCCAGATCTGACGTCGTCTCGGCTGCGGCGGAGCGGCGTGGCTGCCTCTCGCCGGCGTGGTTCTCGGGGTGCGGTGAGCCTGTGTGCTGTTGACTGGTGACGCGCAGCAGGCGGCGAGCGGGAATCCGGCTGCCGGAGGTGCTGGCTGCAGGTGGGGAAATAGGAATGGGTGGCAGCGGGCTTCGGGAGGTCACACTTGGCCTGATCCAGTCGATTGGCCCGAGGAGGCCTGCTGCCCGGCAGCCTGACAAGGGTCAGTGCTGCCCCGACGCCATGTTGCGGGCAGGTGGCCTACGACTTGGTACTGGCCGTTCTCTCGGGTCTCCGTTCCTGGCCAGATTCTGAGGCTCGATCTAGGCGGGATCGGGCGCCCGTGGTCGGGGACTCCCGTTACGTGTGGGCGGCATCATTGATGGCTGGCCCTGACCGAGATGGTGCTATGGCACGACGGTTCTGATCCTGCGTGGTTCGTGTCAAGGTGCCGGCTTCTCGGTACTTCCGATGTCCAGGTGGCGGTGGTGTGTCATTCCTGGACACCGGGGCGGCCGCCCTGGATGGTGGTCTACGCATCCGACGAGCGACGTTGAAGTGGTGGTGGCCTATCTCTTTGGCTGTGTGGATGGCGAGGAGCAGGCGGCGGGGAATCCTGGTGTTGGCGGTGCTTCGGCAATGGCAGCTCCCAGATCGCGTCCTGGAGACCCGACTTGGTGACAGCGGGCGGTCGAGGTTACCGGGATGTGGTGCGAATGTTTTTCCGGGTGAAAGCTCAGCGCTCCGGCGCCAACGGCGGCGATGCCTGCGGGTGTCGTGACCCTCTTGGGGGCGCCGGTGTGGTCACCTTCCCTGTATCCGAGCTCCGGGTGAAAACCCTTGACCGTCTTGGTCTCGATGGCGGCGCGCTACGTCGTCACCCTTTTGGGGGTCATCGTCGTGGAGATCCGGTTCCTCCCGGTCTCGTTCCGTTGTCATCAGTAGGCAAGTCGGATCCTGTCTCGAGGCTCCTTCAGCGCTGGCGTGGGGTGTTCTCGGTGGCCTCCTATCATTTACACGTGATTTTGTTATCACCACTCTCCGTCCTCGATGTTCGCAGGATCGGTGCTCCATGGCCCTGAGCGAGAGGGCAGGCGGCCCTCTCCGGCGACAACTTGGTGGGTACGGTGTGACGATGTTCGGTGGTTTCATGAGGAGGCGTGGTGGCACCTCTAGTTAGTTGTCTGGGGTGCATCTTCGGGGGTGTGGCTACTCCTTTTTCTTTTCTGTTTCATCTTTGATCTGCTTCGTATGAGGATTTTCGTTACCACTTTATATCGGTTCCGTATCTTCCCCATCGAGAGTTCCGCCTCCACCAGCGTACCCTTGGCTGAGCTCTCCCCTGCCTGAGCTCCTTCATGGCCACCAACCGTCGAGTGGGCCAGGTTCTCCTCCGGTGTGGTGGTCGTCACCAAGGCGCTCCCGCCGTCCCCCGCTCTGCCTTCTCGGCCGCATCTCCTCACCTGGACGGCGACCCCCGACCCCGCCAGCTGGTCCGCCGTGTGGACGCTCGACGACCAGCAGCGCCGCTGCCTTCTCACCGTCGATAAAGCGGAGCGCGGAGGAGGCCCGCAACAAGGAGCATGGCGAAAAGACCATGGTCCATGGGTAGGGGGGTCCTGGTGGCGGCGGCCCACAGGCCAGTGTTTTTTTTTCGCTCCCGCGCAGAATCGTGGTAGACTACCTTTATATGATTTTCTCTAATTTTGGGGCCAAACTATAACATACTTGTGTTCAAATTTGAATTAATTTCGGTAAATGCCATTAAACTCATTTAATGAGTGGAATATACCTAAAAATCTAAAAAAAATCAAGATATTCAGGGATTATGCCTGCCATATGATATACTTTGTGTGAAAAATGTGAAAGTCTAATTTCCAATGTTATTTGGGGTACCTGCTTCACAAAAAATCATAATTTAGGCACTTAAAAATGAAAAAAAAACTATCAAAAGATCTTGTAATCTAACTTTGGCAATTTTGTTTACAATGTTAAAACCCATGTTTATGCCTATTTTTGTCATCATAGCAACAAATTGTATAATGTTAAAACCGATGTTTGTGCCGATTTTGTGCCGAAAAATTCAAAAATCGTTGTATTGCGAGTTTATGATTTTCCCTTAAAACCAGTAAACTAAAAATGAAGCTTCGTGCAGTTTTCCAATTTTTTTTGAATTGCATGCATAGCGAACCACGTCTTTTAATCATCCATTTAATGAGGGGAATTAGTCATGCCAAGAGACGGCATGGAGATGAAATAGATGAAACAGACGAAAGAACCACGTCTTTTTAATCGTCAAATTAATGTTGTTCATGATTTAATCATCTAATTGTCTCTAAATTATCAATAAAATACCCAAGCTGGTCATGAAACAGACGAATGAAATCAAGGTTAATTGAATCAGACGAATGTAATTGAGGTTAATTAAGTTGAAATGGTACCGAAATATAATTTCGATTAGAACCATCCATAAAAAGATCATCGCTGATTCTAGGGGCCAAATCACACACAGATTTGGCCTGTAGATTCAGCGGTCATCTGCACCAGTGCCACATTCAAGGTTTATAAACTGGTCGTACACACTGTAAACTAGCGAGATGGGACTAAACATCCCACCCCATGTAACTCCACGACCATGCATTTAATAACAAATGAGACCATGCATAAAACTTAACATCGAATGTAGGGGGCTGGTCGGGCTAGACTAGCCCCCTAGATTCGATGTTACGCATGTCAGTGCCACATTTGGGTTTATAAACCGGTCGTACACACTGTAAACTAACGAGGTGGGACTAAACATCCCACCCCTTGTGACTCAGTAGCGGGAGATACCACGGTCAGGTCCCACCTGCCAGCACAGTAACAGTCAAAGCATTTTAAGCGGTCCCACTAGTCAGAACTCAGCCAAGTAACGGCCAACGAGCTTGACCGGCAGAAACACCCCGTTTGATCATTTGCGAGGCTCGAGTGGAGCGAAGTGTGGCAAAAGTGAGGAAAGCTAAGGCAGTGGGGCAAAACTGACTAGTACTAAACGAAGTAGGGCACCAAAATAAAGAAAACCCTAGTATTTATGCTTCTTATACCTCCTATCGCAAGTCAAGATGCATTGCAGCCATAGAACCATGCTTCCTAAGTTTGTATGTTTGTTTCGATTTGTTATGAGACCTTTTTCAACAATACCACATGCTTCCTACATTTCTACCCTCCTATTTTTCTCTCTCTCTCTCTTTCCTGTTTTGAGAGTCGCGTCCTCCCGGCCCCTCATCCCCTCTTCTCCGGCGGCCTCGTCGGCGGGAGACGACGGGGATGGAGAGGTCGGCTTCCTCATGTACATATATGTAGCTGTAGGTTTTGGGCTTCATCCCAGTTTGCCGCGTTTGGCGTTGTCCCATTGGGGACCTCTCGCCAGAGCTCGCGAGCGGCGTCCGGTGGCTGGTGGTGATGATGTGGTTGCTTGCGGTGCTCTAGAAGGCAGACGTGATTAGCGAAATTAGTGGATGGACAATAATTAATTGCATGGAGTCGTAGATCTGCCTGTTTGTCACGCATCAACAAATCCTAGTCTCAATCACAAATAAACCTCTTCCCGTATCCCGTAGTAAATCAACAATCTTAGACTCCTAGTCACAATCATAAATCAACCTCCTGACCGTAGCGGACGTAAAAGGACAAACCAATCTGCACATCCCAAGTCGATCACGATCCAACATTCCTTTATTGTTTTGCACCAAAACTGGACACAAGCAGTACGTCGTAGATACGTGGTACAAAAATATCTCAACAACCGAAGCGGTACCAACCTATCGACTTAATTCGACGCAACAAGAATCCACACCGATTTGTTTCCTGGTAAAAACTGCTCCCTCTGTTTTTTAATATAAGATGTTTTAGTTGTTGCACATGTTGTCTAGATACATACTAAAGTGAGTGAACATGCACACTAATACATGTCTACATACATTTGTGTACATGTGTATGTGGACAAATGATAAAACATCTTATATTAAAAAATGGAGGGAGTACGTGAGAATTTGCATTAAAAAAACCACTACTTCGTACATGAGTATTTGCCGTAAATTGCGTTTTGGTTAGGACTAGCAGGTCCGATTTTTTTTTTAACTTTGATCCGATTTTACTATAAACCATTATCTGTCGATTATTAAAAATAAGAAATCATGTAAAGACGATTTGATTCGTAACAGTCGGACCATATACACCTCTCTTTGACCTCCACACGCACATACGCCTTTCTCGGTCATCGGGTCACACATACACCTCACTCGAGACCCATATACACATCTCTCGACAGTTTGGACCCATATACACCTCTCTCTCAGCTGTCCGAAACAACATACACCTCATCCGGTCACGCATACACCTCATTCGGTCATTCGGGCCCACATACAGCTCTCTTACTTGTCTGGATCCACGTACAACTCTCTAGACCATTTGGTCCCTCATACAACTCTCTCGATTGTCTGGACCCACATACATCTCTCTCGGTCGTAAATACCAACATACACCTCATCTGGTTATGCATACACCTCTCTCAAACATCTGAACCCTCTTTGGACCATTCGTTCCATGATACACCTCCCTCGGTCGTTCAGTCCCAGATGCACCTCTCTTGGTCATTCAGACAAATATATACCTCATCCGGTCATGCATACACCTCATCTGATCATCCATACACCTCTCTCGACAGTCTGGACCCAAATATACCTCTCTTAGTCGTTCGGACCCACGTACAACTCTCTCGACCATATGATCCCTCATACACCTCTCTCAGTGTCTAGACGTACATACACCTTTCTCTATTGTCCGGTCCTAGATGCACCTCTCTCGGTCATCTGGACAAACGTACACCTTTCTTGGCCGTCTGGACCCCTATACACCTCTCTTAGTCGTCTAGAACCATGTACAACTCTAGACCATTTGTTCCCTCATACACCTCTCTCGGTCATCCGGTCCCACACACATCTCTAGGTCGTCCGGTCCTAGATGGACCTCTCTTGGTTGCCCGAACCTCTATTAGTTGTCTGGACCCACATACAACTCTCTCGACCATTCGATCCCTCATACACCTCTCTAGGCCATCTGGTCCCACATAACCTCTCTCAGTTGTCCGGACCAACATGAACCTCTCTCGGTCATCCGGTCCCACATACACCTCGGTCGTCCGGACCCATGCACAACTTTGTCGGCCATCTAGTCATGCATTCACCACTTTCGTCCATCTCGTTCCACATGCACCTCTCTCGGATATACGGTCACTCATACACCTCTCTTGGTCGTCTGGACCCACATACACCTCTCTCGCTCGTTTGGACCCACATACACCTCTCGCGGTTATCCGGTCACTCATGCACCTCCCTTGGTCGCTTGAACCCATATACACACCTCTCGACAATCCGGCCCACATGCATGTCTATCGGTCATCTGGTCCCGTATACACCTCTCTTGGTCCTTTGGGCACACATACAGCTCTATCGATCATCATGTCCCGCATACACATCTCACTGTCATTTGGTCCCTCATGCACCTCTATTGGACATTGAGTCCTACATATACCTCTCCCGGTCATCCAGCCCCACGTGCATGTCTCCCGATTGCCCGTACCCGCATACACCTCTCTCGGTCATCCGGCCCCACATGCACCTCTTTTGGCCATTTGGTGCTGCGTACACCTCTCTGGGTCGTCCAAACTTCCCTCTCTCGGCCGTCTGGACCCACATATACCTCTCTCGACCATTTGGACTCGCATACACCTATCTCGGTAATCCGGTGAACAGCGAAACAATTTCTAGGTCTTAATCGAGCGAAAAACTAATCATTGATTGAGCCAACCTGATTATTCTAAGGAAAGGCTGACCCTATCGGATAGCGGTGTACTGGGTGGGTTGACAGTCAGTTGAGCTTGTGTTTCAGGTTAGAAATTCAATTTTGTAACTTTTGTTTTTTTCATTCCCGTGTACATGAGCTGCAAGCTCATTTCTTTTTGGTATACCTTGTGTAGATAAGCATATTTCATAGAATTGATACATCCATGACATAGGCAAGTAACACACTTCTCATACGAGAAGTCATATATGAAGTAAGACCTTACCACTTAAAATTAAATTCATACAACCATTACAAGTCTGATCGTAAAAAAAATCCTTACAAGTCCGATCGGAAAAGGGCCTTACAAGTATGACATTAACACTTAAATTGTGCATACGAGTTAAAAAAATCTAGATCCATTTATTTCTCAATTGTATGACATAAAAATAAAATGTCATCCACCATTAGTTCATTTGCCTTAATGAATGCTTGCTTCGGTCTTTGGAGGATCTGCAGAGTCCAATATCAGTTTATAAATTAAGTACATTCACGAGGAATTCAGTTAGGGCCAGATGTAAGACCAGGTTACATCTGATATCACACAAGGTGGTCATGGCAAATCCAAGTCATACATGGTATTTATGCAAGACAACATCAAGCTACGGTGACGGTGAATTGCTCACATTTCTGACACACCTTTTAAAGATCGTTCCCCAATGGCAGCTTCTTCACTACAGTTTCGAGTCACTTTTGACGTGAACAACAAAAAGTAGCATCTTATTTTTCCCTGATTTCCACTTTTAAAAAAACTAAAATTTCTTTCCCGCGCTCATATTTTCGACACAAATTTTAAGCGTAGTTTTCCGGTGATACTTTCTTTAAGCTAACGGCGAACAAAATTGTGACTGCAATTTGTGCGCTACAAATTTTTAGATTTCTCGACCCCATAGACACTTTCGACACAAGTTTTTAAACGTAGTTTCCCAACGATAATTTTGTAGATCACTTTTCTATCGAGAACAAATTTTCGACTGTAATTTGCAAATTTTACAACAAAGGCGCGGCGTGACGGCGCGCCAAATTCAACTAGTAGTTTAACAAGACAGATGCCAGATCAACCAGCTACATGTTTACAATAATGCACGAAGATGCGACTGCCGATAGCATGCAAGTCAGCTGTCATCATGCACCAACGGGACCAAACAATCTCAATTTCATAGTTTATACCATGATTTGTTTCCCGTTTTGCTATCCGGTATGATTCACTTTGATTCTACGTGATTCACTTTGATTTTTTCCTTTCTCATATGATGGCGACATTTCTAGCGGTGGCCTATATATAAGCCACACTCACACTCTATATATATATAAGGCACACTCACACTCTCTTAGTGAAGAAGTCTACTTTCTCCCATGGCTTCCTATATTGTTAGTGTTTTCACACCTATGAGGCCGGCGTGCCACTCTTGGAGGAGGAGCGACAACGTGGTCAGGAGGAGCGGTAGCGCCATTGCCACGCTCGTCTCCTACTCCACCAATGGCCAAGTTGCACCCGCGAAGGATCTACCTCTGAACCTCTCCCCCTCACCAACACACATGTCGGAGCTGTGTGTGGCATACCAAGGCATGCCAGGGGCGTATAGCGAGGCGGCAGGAAAAGCGTACCCGGGGTGCAAAGCCATCCCATGCGATCAGTTCGATATAGCCTTCCAGGCTGTGGAGAGCTGGATTGCGGACCGTGCGGTGCTCCCCCTAGAGAACTCCCTCGGTGGAAGCATCCACCGGAACTACGACCTCGAAGCCGTGTCGTCCATGTTCTGAAGTACGAAGTTGCGCTCCATGCGGCTGAGCGTGTACTCGCACTGGGCTAACGCCTACGGGTGGCTCATCACGCGTGTGAGGCTCCCCACGCGCACGCCCGGGAGCGCGACGAGGCAGTGGTGCACCGGAAGCAGCACCTCGCCGACAATGTGGAGGCGGTGCCAGAGTAGGAGGTCGTAGTTCCGGTGGATGCTTCCACCGAGGGAGTTCTCTAGGGGGAGCACCGCACGGTCCGCAATCCAGCTCTCCACAGCCTGGAAGGCTATATCGAACTGATCGCATGGGATGGCTTTGCACCCCGGGTACGCTTTTCCTGCCGCCTCCTCGCTATACGCCCCTGGCATGCCTTGGTATGCCACACACAGCTCCGACATGTGTGTTGGTGAGGGGGAGAGGTTCAGAGGTAGAGCCTTCGCGGGTGCAACTTGGCCATTGGTGGAGTAGGAGACGAGCGTGGCAACGGCGCTACCGCTCCTCCTGACCACGTTGTCGCTCCTCCTCCAAGAGTGGCACGCCGGCCTCATAGGTGTGAAAACACTAACAATATAGGAAGCCATGGGAGACAGGGCCGTCGATGAGGGCGTTCGAGCTGGGCGACCGCACAGGGCCCCCAAAAATTAGGGGCCCCCAAATCCTATATACGTAGTGAGAATCGACATTGAACTGAAGGTTAAACTGTTCTCTGTTCGTGTGTCTTGGAGACGAGGAAAGGTGGGAGGAAGAAGATGGACCTGTGTTGTGGGGCCAGCAGCGAAGGGGTAGGCGACTCGTGCGGCTAACCAAAGGAACATGATGTGCGGCTTAATCAACTGACATGATATGCGGCTTAATTAACTGACGTGATATGCGGCACACACCTGCTATCTCCTCCCCTGTGAGAAGCCTTCCCCAACAGAAACTTACTAGGGCAAGGCCATGGCGACGGGCAGCCGTAAGAGTAGATGCAAAGGGTACCAGCAGAATTTCTCACTGAACGCCCTGGACTTTTTTGAGCGAGCCGCTAGGTACTGCAAAAATGGCGCCGCTTCATGCGTGGGCTGCCAGAAAACCTGATCTGAAATCGCATCAGTAAGATCTATCTGGTATTCTGATGTAGTTTAAGGTATCAGAAGGCATGATTCAATGTCTTTTTGTTGTTGCGGGTGGCATAATTCAATATCGATTCTTAGGCTGGTACGTTATGATTAGATTCACTGTTTTTTCTTTTCTTTGAGGCGTTGGCTGTTTGTGGAGTAATTAGATTATCAAGTTAACAATGTCACACCCTTGCAAAACCCATGCGTACATAATTCTGATGTAGCACTTGTATTGTATTCCTATACTGTTGCATTTTTACTAATGGAGGATTACTAGAAATTAACAATGTCATACGACACACAAATTTTCAAAGTATATAGAAAAAATTCAAAAGCTTATTGGTATATACTCCAATTTTTGGGCCCCATCATGCATTTCGCACAGGGGCCTCAAATTTCTGGAAACGGCCTTGATGGGAGAAAGTAGACTTCTTCACTAAGAGAGTGTGAGTGTGCCTTATATATATATATAGTGTGAGTGTGGCTTATATATAGGCCACCGCTAGGAATGTCGCCATCATATGAGAAAGGAAAAAATCAAAGTGAATCACGTAGAATCAAAGTGAATCATACCGGATAGCAAAACGGGAAACAAATCATGGTATAAACTATGAAATTGAGATTGTTTGGTCCCGTTGGTGCATGATGACAGCTGACTTGCATGCTATCGGCCGTCACATCTTCGTGCATTATTGTAAACATGTAGCTGGTTGATCTGGCATCTGTCTTGTTAAACTACTAGTTGAATTTGGCGCGCCGTCACGCCGCGCCTTTGTTGTAAAATTTGCAAATTACAGTCGAAAATTTGTTCTCGATAGAAAAGTGATCTACAAAATTATCGTTGGGAAACTACGTTTAAAAACTTGCGTCGAAAGTGTCTATGGGGTCGAGAAATCTAAAAATTTGTAGCGCACAAATTGCAGTCACAATTTTGTTCACCGTTAGCTTAAAGAAAGTATCACCGGAAAACTACGCTTAAAATTTGTGTCGAAAATATGAGCGCGGGAAAGAAATTTTAGTTTTTTTAAAAGTGAAAATCAGGGAAAAATAAGATGCTACTTTTTGTTGTTCATGTCAAAAGTGCCTCGAAACTGTAGTGAAGAAGCTGCCATTGGGGAACGATGTTTAAAAGGTGTGTCAGAAATGTGAGCAATTCACCATCACCGTAGCTTGATGTTGTCTTGCATAAATACCATGTATGACTTGGATTTGCCATGACCACCTTGTGTGATATCAGATGTAACCTGGTCTTACATCTGACCCTAACTGAATTCCTCGTGAATGTACTTAATTTATAAACTGATATTGGACTCTGCAGATCCTCCAAAGACCGAAGCAAGCATTCATTAAGGCAAATGAACTAATGGTGGATGACATTTTATTTTTATGTCATACAATTGAGAAATAAATGGATCTAGAATTTTTTAACTCATATGCGCAATTTAAGTGTTAATGTCATACTTGTAAGGCCCTTTTCCGATCAGACTTGTAAGGATTTTTTTTACGATCAGACTTGTAATGGTTGTATGAATTTAATTTTAAGTGGTAAGGTCTTACTTCATATATGACTTCTCGTATGAGAAGTGTGTTACTTGCCTATGTCATGGATGTATCAATTCTATGAAATATGCTTATCTACACAAGGTATACCAAAAAGAAATGAGCTTGCAGCTCATGTACACGAGAATGCAAAAAACAAAAGTTACAAAATTGAATTTCTAACCAGAAACACAAGCTCAACTGACTGTCAACCCACCCAGTACACCGCTATCCGATAGGGTCAGCCTTTCCTTAGAATAATCAGGTTGGCTCAATCAATGATTAGTTTTTCGCTCGACTAAGCCCTATAAATTGTTTCGCTGTTCACCGGATTACCGAGATAGGTGTATGCGAGTCCAAACGGTCGAGAGAGGTATATGTGGGTCCAGACGGCCGAGAGAGGGAAGTTTGGACGACCCAGAGAGGTGTACGCAGCACCAAATGGCCAAAAGAGGTGCATGTGGGGCCGGATGACCGAGAGAGGTGTATGCGGGTACGGGCAATCGGGAGACATGCACGTGGGGCTGGATGACCGGGAGAGGTATATGTAGGACTCAATGTCCAATAGAGGTGCATGAGGGACCAAATGACAGTGAGATGTGTATGCGGGACATGATGATCGATAGAGCTGTATGTGTGCCCAAAGGACCAAGACAGGTGTATGCGGGACCAGATGACCGATAGACATGCATGTGGGCCGGATTGTCGAGAGGTGTGTATATGGGTTCAAGCGACCAAGGGAGGTGCATGAGTGACCGGATAACCGCAAGAGGTGTATGTGGGTCCAAACGAGCGAGAGAGGTGTATGTGGGTCCAGACGACCAAGAGAGGTGTATGAGTGACCGTATATCCGAGAGAGGTGCATGTGGAGCGAGATGGACGAAAGTGGTGAATGCATGACTAGATGGCCGACAAAGTTGTGCATGGGTCCGGACGACCGAGGTGTATGTGGGACCGGATGACCGAGAGAGGTTCATGTTGGTCCGGACAACTGAGAGAGGTTATGTGGGACCAGATGGCCTAGAGAGGTGTATGAGGGATCGAATGGTCGAGAGAGTTGTATGTGGGTCCAGACAACTAAGAGAGGTTCGGGCAACCAAGAGAGGTCCATCTGGGACCGGACGACCTAGAGATGTGTGTGGGACCGGATGACCGAGAGAGGTGTATGAGGGAACAAATGGTCTAGAGTTGTACATGGTTCTAGACGACTAAGAGAGGTGTATATGGGTCCAGACGGCCAAGAAAGGTGTACGTTTGTCCAGATGACCGAGAGAGGTGCATCTAGGACCGGACAATAGAGAAAGGTGTATGTACGTCTAGACACTGAGAGAGGTGTATGAGGGATCATATGGTGGAGAGAGTTGTACGTGGGTCCGAACGACTAAGAGAGGTATATTTGGGTCCAGACTGTCGAGAGAGGTGTATGGATGATCAGATGAGGTGTATGCATGACCGGATGAGGTATATATTTGTCTGAATGACCAAGAGAGGTGCATCTGGGACCAAACGACCGAGGGAGGTGTATCATGGAACGAATGGTCCAAAGAGGGTTCAGATGTTTGAGAGAGGTGTATGCATAACCAGATGAGGTGTATGTTGGTATTTACGACCGAGAGAGATGTATGTGGGTCCAGACAATCGAGAGAGTTGTATGAGGGACCAAATGGTCTAGAGAGTTGTACGTGGATCCGGACAAGTAAGAGAGCTGTATGTGGGCCCGAATGACCGAATGAGGTGTATGCGTGACCGGATGAGGTGTATGTTGTTTCGGACAGCTGAGAGAGAGGTGTATATGGGTCCAAACTGTCGAGAGATGTGTATATGGGTCTCGAGTGAGGTGTATGTGTGACCCGATGACCGAGAAAGGCGTATGTGCGTGTGGAGGTCAAAGAGAGGTGTATATGGTCCGACTGTTACGAATCAAATCGTCTTTACATGATTTCTTATTTTTAATAATCGACAGATAATGGTTTATAGTAAAATCGGATCAAAGTTAAAAAAAAATCGGACCTGCTAGTCCTAACCAAAACGCAATTTACGGCAAATACTCATGTACGAAGTAGTGTTTTTTTTAATGCAAATTCTCACGTAGTTTTTACCAGGAAACAAATCGGTGTGGATTCTTGTTGCGTCGAATTAAGTCGATAGGTTGGTACCGCTTCGGTTGTTGAGATATTTTTGTACCACGTATCTACGACGTACTGCTTGTGTCCAGTTTTGGTGCAAAACAATAAAGGAATGTTGGATCGTGATCGACTTGGGATGTGCAGATTGGTTTGTCCTTTTACGTCCGCTACGGTCAGGAGGTTGATTTATGATTGTGACTAGGAGTCTAAGATTGTTGATTTACTACGGGATACGGGAAGAGGTTTATTTGTGATTGAGACTAGGATTTGTTGATGCGTGACAAACAGGCAGATCTACGACTCCATGCAATTAATTATTGTCCATCCACTAATTTCGCTAATCACGTTTGCTTCCACTACAACTGAGAATTCCTCCGGTCTAAGAGTACGTTTATAATATAACGATTTGTTATTCAAGCAAAACTATATTTTTATTTATAAAAAATTGTTTCATGGCGACAAAATTTTGCTTCCAAGCATCATAAGATTTTCGCCGACTGGAGAATTGTTTGGAACAAAATAGTATTTTCTTTCCATCAAAAAAAAACATTCGCACGTAACATTTACACATATGATTCAAACTACAAAGGTATATTCTTTCAAATTATTCGAAGTATGCTTTGATCAACCACGTGCCCACCACACGCCCTCCCGCGATGGGCTGCTTCCGAACAAATGAAGGTCTGCTTCCACGTCATTCCACGATATCTGAAACAAATTGCCGCTTTTAGTAGACACTCAGTTCGGCCTGCTGCCTGGTGGCAAAAGGGAGTTCTGAAAAGGAAGAATTCCTAACGTGTTGTTAGGTTGCATTGACGCCCCAAGATGTGCGGTTCGCAATAAAAACGGAATTCATAGATGTGATAATATGCATCATTTGCGACACAAAAGGAGAAAAAATAAATTAACGAAGGGGCGGGTCTAGAAGGATCCGGAAGCTGCATTATCTCAAGTGGCGGTACATTTTACATAAAGGTCCCCATACAAATTGGAAATTACAATTAGGACCTAGATTTTTGCACAGGGGACCCTCGAAGAAGTACATGCAAAGCAATCGAGTCCCTAATCCGCACACCGCCGATACTCGCGTCGCCTCTGCTGGGGACGCACCACTTGGGGTGGCGTCGATGTGGACTGCTTGATCGAAGCGCCGGAAGAACCTCCGCAGTGGCATGAAGCCTGGAGGAGAAGAAGCCTTCACAAGGCTTAAGAGTTGCTGCCCTTTGGCCATTGGAGATGTAGGTAAGACGGCAACAGCCTTTGCAAAAGCTTCATTGAAGAACTCCTGAAGAGGCCAGCAGCTTGAGAACCCTGCACCTCAGATCTGCACCACGGTCGACGGTCCTCGCCAGCAGAAGCTCCATCACCACGATAATGCCACTTCGAAGAACCGTCGGCAGCAGAAACAAGATCTGAGATGCAACGAGCATTATTTGAGGGGAGGGAGGGGGTACGTTGTTGTTTGCCTTCGGCTCTGCCTTCTAGAGCACCGCAAGCAACCACATCACCACCACCAGCCACCGGACGCCGCTCGCGAGCTCTGGCGAGAAGTCCCCAATGGGACAACGCCAAACGCGGCAAACTGGGATGAAGCCCAAAACCTACAGCTACATATATGTACATGAGGAAGCCGACCTCTCCATCCCCGTCGTCTCCCGCCGACGAGGCCGCCGGAGAAGAGGGGATGAGGGGCCGGGAGGACGCGACTCTCAAAACAGGAAATGAGAGAGAGAGAGAGAAAAATAGGAGGGAAGGAATGTAGGAAGCATGTGGTATTGTTGAAAAAGGTCTCATAACAAATCGAAACAAACATACAAACTTAGGAAGCATGGTTCTATGGCTGCAATGCATCTTGACTTGCGATAGGAGGTATAAGAAGCATAAATACTAGGGTTTTCTTTATTTTGGTGCCCCACTTCGTTTAGTACTAGTCAGTTTTGCCCCACTGCCTTAGCTTTCCTCACTTTTGCCACACTTCGCTCCACTCGAGCCTCGCAAATGATCAAACGGGGTGTTTCTTCCGGTCAAGCTTGTTGGCCGTTACTTGGCTGAGTTCTGACTAGTGGGACCGCTTAAAATGCTTTGACTGTTACTGTGCTGGCAGGTGGGACCTGACCGTGGTATCTCCCGCTACTGAGTCACAAGGGGTGGGATGTTTAGTCCCACCTCGTTAGTTTACAGTGTGTACGACCGGTTTATAAACCCAAATGTGGCACTGACATGCGTAACATCGAATCTAGGGGGCTAGTCTAGCCCGACCAGCCCCTACATTCGATGTTAATTTTTTATGCATGGTCTCATTTGTTATTAAATGCATGGTCATGGAGTTACATGGGGTGGGATGTTTAGTCCCATCTCGCTAGTTTACAGTGTGTATGACCAGTTTATAAACCTCGAACGTGGCACTGGTGCAGATGACCGCTGAATCTACAGGCCAAATCTGTGTGTGATTTGGCCCCTAGAATCAGCGATGATCTTTTTATGGATGGTTCTAATCGAAATTATATTTCGGTACCATTTCAACTTAATTAACCTCAATTACATTCGTCTGATTCAATTAACCTCGATTTCATTCGTCTGTTTCATGACCAGCTTGGGTATTTTATTGATAATTTAGAGACAATTAGATGATTAAATCATGAACAACATTAATTTGACGATTAAAAAGACGTGGTTCTTTCGTCTGTTTCATCTATTTCATCTCCATGCCGTCTCTTGGCATGACCAATTCCCTCATTAAATGGATGATTAAAAGACGTGGTTCGCTATGCATGCAATTCAAAAAATTTGGAAAACTGCACGAAGCTTCATTTTTAGTTTACTGGTTTTAAGGGAAAATCATAAACTTGCAATACAACGATTTTTGAATTTTCGGCACAAAATCGGCACAAACATTGGTTTTAACATTATACAATTTGTTTCTATGATGACAAAAATAGGCATAAACATGGGTTTTAACATTGTAAACAAAATTGCCAAAGTTAGATTACAAGATCTTTTGATAGTTTTTTTTCATTTTTAAGTGCCTAAATTATGATTTTTTGTGAAGCAGGTACCCCAAATAAGATTGGAAATTAGACTTTCACATTTTTCACACAAAGTATATCATATGGCAGGCATAATCCCTGAATATCTTGATTTTTTTAGATTTTTAGGTATATTCCACTCATTAAATGAGTTTAGTGGCATTTACCGAAATTAATTCAAATTTGAACTACAAGTATGTTATAGTTTGGCCCCAAAACTAGAGAAAATCATATAACGGTAGTCTACCACGATTCTGCGCGGGAGCGAAAAAAAAACACTGGCCTGTGGGCCGCCGCCACATGGACCCCCCTACCCATGGACCATGGTCTTTTCGCCATGCTCCTTGTTGCGGGCTTCCTCCGCGCTCCGCTTTATCGACGGTGAGAAGGCAGCGGCGCTGCTGGTCGTCGAGCGTCCACACGGCGGACTAGCTGGCGGGGTCGGGGGTCGCCGTCCAGGTGAGGAGATGCGGCCGAGAAGGCAGAGCGGGGGACGGCGGGAGCGCCTTGGTGACGACCACCACACCGGAGGAGAACCTGGCCCACTCGACGGTTGGTGGCCATGAAGGAGCTCAGGCAGGGGAGAGCTCAGCCAAGGGTACGCTGGTGGAGGCGGAACTCTCGATGGGGAAGATACGGAACCGATATAAAGTGGTAACGAAAATCCTCATACGAAGCAGATCAAAGATGAAATAGAAAAGAAAAAGGAGTAGCCACACCCCCGAAGATGCACCCCAAACAACTAACTAGAGGTGCCACCACGCCTCCTCATGAAACCACCGAACATCGTCACACCGTACCCACCAAGATGTCGCCGGAGAGGGCTGCCTGCACCCTCGCTCTGGGCCATGGAGCACCGATCCTGCGAACATCGAGGACGGAGAGTGGTGATAACAAAATCACGTGTAAATGATAGGAGGCCACCGAGAACACCCCACGCCAGCGCTGAAGGAGCCTCGAGACAGGATCCGACTTGCCTACTGATGACAACGGAACGAGACCGGGAGGAACAGGATCTCCACGACGACGTCCCCCAAAAGGGTGACGACGTAGCGCGCCGCCATCGTCGAGACCAAGACGGTCAAGGGTTTTCACCCGGAGCTCTGATACAGGGAAGGTGACCACACCGGCGCCCCCAAGAGGGTCACGACACCTGCAGGCATCGCCGCCGTTGGCGCCGGAGCGCTAAACTTTCACCCGGAAAAACATTCGCACCACATCCCGGTAACCTCGACCGCCCGCTGTCACCAAGTCGGGTCTCCAGGACGCGATCTGGGAGCTGCCATTGCCGAAGCACCGCCAACACCAGGATTCCCTGCCGCCTGCTCCTCGCCATCCACACAGCCAAAGAGATAGGCCACCACCACTTCAACGTCGCTCGTCGGATGCGTAGACCACCATCCAGGGCGGCCGCCCCGCGTCCAGGAATGACACACCACCGCCACCTGGACATCGGAAGTACCGAGAAGCCGGCACCTTGACACGAACCACGCAGGATCGGAACCGTCGTGCCATAGCACCATCTCGGTCAGGGCCAGCCATCAATGATGCCGCCCACACGTAACGGGAGTCCCCGACCACGGGCGCCCGATCCCGCCTGGATCGAGCCTCGAATCTCGGCCGGGAACGGAGACCCGAGAGAACGGCCAGTACCAAGTCGTAGGCCACCTGCCCGCAACATGGCGTCGGGGCAGCACTGACCCTTGTCAGGCTGCCGGGGCAGCAGGCCTCCTCGGGCCAGATCGACTGGATCGACTGGATCAGGCCAAGTGTGACCTCCCGAAGCCCGCTGCCACCCATTCCTATTTCCCCACCTGCAGCCAGCACCTCCGGCAGCCGGATTCCCGCTCGCCGCCTGCTGCGCGTCACCAGTCAACAGCACACAGGCTCACCGCACCCCGAGAACCACGCCGGCGAGAGGCAGCCACGCCGCGCCGCCCACAGCCGAGACGACGTCAGATCTGGGCAGAGCCCTCATCCAACCACCGCCGCCGGCATGAGCCCGCCTTGATGGCTAGCACCCACGCCGCCGCACCACGCCTGCGTCGTCGTCCCAGCACGCGTCGCCACGCACTGCGCTCGTCGGCCGAGCCGCCCCGCGCCACCGGGACCCGAGCGAGGGGGAGAAGGTCCCTCCGCCACGCACGGGCTTCGCCCGGCAGACGCGCGCTGGCGGCGGCGAGGAGGGGAGGAGGGATGAGGGGTCTGGAGGCCGGCGGCGGAGCTAGGGTTCCCAGACGCACGCGGGGTGTGTCGCGGGAACGGGTCGTCTTTTTCCAGCTAGTTTTTTATAGACCTTCACGTTCTTTCCTTTCCCTTTGCTCCGTTCTGCCCCAGTCCACGACGATGCCCATGCGTTGCTACGGGAAAAAGATGAGGAACGCCTGAATGCGTCGTGGCAAGCGTTAAAGTTCGTGTCCCGCATCTTGTCTCTCCATTGACCACTATGTGATTCACCGATCAGTGGGCTCCGCTAGCTACGTGAGCAGAATTAAGTTTAAAAACAAATAGGAAGGTCAAATCCATGAACTGCCAAAGAGAAACAAATGTTGAAGGTCTGAATACAAAGTAATCAAGAAGGGGCTCATGTTTAGAGTGAGTATGTTGGATTTTGATGGGTTGTGACCCGTCT
The DNA here is from genome assembly GCA_947311845.1 of Poa pratensis. NCBI lineage: Eukaryota > Viridiplantae > Streptophyta > Magnoliopsida > Poales > Poaceae > Poa > Poa pratensis. The sequence continues at coordinate 6,352,510 of CAMZMU010000014.1, forward strand.
AGCCAGCCCATCTAGCCTACAAATTCTGAAATCTCATAGGCCACTCAGTTTGGTGGCTAGTGGGACTAACCTTAGTTCCACATTGCTAGATGGGAGAGATGGGGAGCAGCTTATAAGTGCAGCTCCTCTCCCACTAGTAAGAGAGTGAGAATAGGAGGAGACTACGCACACTCCTCCTCTTCCTCCGCCTCGCCTCGCCACGCGCGCACGTCGCGTTTCGTGAATCGAGTTCGAGTTAGAGCCTGTTTTGGTGGGAGGTTAATTTTTTGTATGAGTCATCACCTGCGTGTGTACTGTCACACACACAAGTGTGTTGTGTACGCGTGTCAGCGTGCATGTGTGTAGCCGTAACTCTTCCACCACGTGGCTTGTGTAATCGACACTTGTCTGGCTCTTTCTCGGTGTGGCGGATACTTGTTCAACATTTGTAACGCGTGGCGCTTGTGCTCTGCACCTGCCGCCAGTCTATACAGGATAGAGTGGACAACTCCGGGGGGTGACTCCCAGTCTCTACACATATTTCCTTGTTTCTTTTGATGTGTTGTTTTCAGGCTTCTCCGTCCCGGCGACCGCGTGCATGGCCAACCAGGAGAGCAGGCCACCGAAACCCCACGGCCTTTGAGATCCTGCACCGAGAGACGGCCGATAAGGTTTTTGGGGATTGTCTCGGTGCAACTTCTCGCTTTCGTTCGACTGCGTCCGTGCCGACTCTGACTCCGACTTCGTCTTCGACTACGTCCCCTTCATCGCCATGGTCGACGACAAAACACAGTGGCGGGGATGAAACATCGAGATGTCGCCTAGAGGGGGGTGAATAGGCGTTTTAAAATTTTATTACAGATTTGGCTTGAAAGAATGCGGAAATAAACTATCGTTTAGTTTTCAAACACAAATCCTAAATATGCTAGGCTCGACTAAGTGCACCAACAACTTAATCTAAACAAGATGAGCACAATAGATATATCACAAGTGATAAACAAGATATATATAACTTCAAGCACGAAGGCTATCACAAGGAAGTAAAATCGGGTATAGAAATAACCGAGGCACACGGAGACGAAGATGTATCCCGATGTTCCCTTCCACGAAGAAAGGTAGTCACCGTTGGAGAGGTGCGGAATGCCACAAAGACACCTGAACGCCACGAAAGCTCACCTTCTTCTCCAAGCCCCCCAAACGAAGCGAGGGTCTTTTCCTTACGGTTAGCTTTTCCTCCACTCGGAGATGGCAAGCTCCACAACCACTTCACAATCCCCATGAAGGAGAAGACCTGGGCCTCTTCACAATCTTCCACGAAGAGGAGACCACGGTCACCGCCACCAAACAGTCTAGGAGGTCACCCTCCAAGAGTAACAATCACTCGGGCTCTCACTCGAACTAATCGAACCGGAGAGCTCAAAACTATGCAACGAATGCAAAGCAAGAACACAAGAGGTGCTCAAATCCTTCTCTCTCAAATTCCACCGAAACAACAAATGCTAGGGAGGAATGGGAGAGGAAGAACAAAGGAGGAAATCAACAAATGACTCAAAGGATCTAGATGCAAAGGATTTCCCTCACTAAGAGGAGAAATGGATTGGTGGAAATATAGATCTAGATCTCCTCTCTCTTTTCCTAAAAAAAAGCACGAATCATAGGAGGGATGGAGAGGAAGCAAGCTTTCTTCAAAGGCAACAATGGAGGTGAGAGAAGGTGAAGAAGCTTGAAGAACCGTTGGGGAAGAAAGCCTTTTTATAGGGCAACAAGAAATCTGCCCGTTACACAGTTTTTACACTGTCCGGTGTGGAATCTGGAGCATTCCGGAGCTAGTACCGGGACCCGAACATGTTCCGGAACTGGCACCGGGCTGTTCCGGGCTTAGCCAGTGGCTACTGGAGTCGCCCGGTTAAGCCCGGTAACTTACCGTAATTTGTTCCGGGCCCCGGTGTCAGATCCGAATATTCTGGGTTCCACACCGGGCGCCGGAACATGTTCCGGATCGGGCGCCGGGTTGTTCCGGGCTTAGCCAGTGGGTACTGGAGTCGCCCGGTTTAAGCCCGGTACCTTACCGTAATTTGTTCCGGGCCCCGGTGTGAGATCCGGAATATTCCGGGTTCTACACCGGACAGGTAAAACAGGAAAACCACTCAAACAAAAGACGCAATATCTTTTTCATCCGGACTCCGTTTTCGATGATCTTGGGCTCGTTGGAATCACCACAACGAGCACTACAATATAATGCAGAGAAACATCATAGTCCAACATGGGAGGTTAAAACCAAATGGGAAAAGGTTAGACCTCTCTCTAAAAAGAATAACCGGCAAACCTCCAACATAAAAAACGCAACTAGTTTTTCATACGAAATCGTTTTTGATGAACTTGGGTGTTTTGGAAAGCTTACGAAAAGCTCTATCAAATCATGACTGGCAATCCCAAGAATAAGCAAGAGATAAAATAGCAAGGATGGAGAGGTGTAAAACCTCCCAAGCCGAAGAACCGGCAAAACCTACAATACCGAAAACGCAATAGAAGACGCATGCAAATTCCGTTTTCGATGAACTTGGACTTGTTGGAAATCTAGCAACAAGCACAAGATCCTTACACGGAGAAGAGCCAAATATCAACCAAGAATGATGATGCAAAGAATGCAAAGGTTTGAGCTCTCTACGAACTATAAGCTAAAGCTACTCACCCGAGCGCCCCTCTTAATAGTACGGTTATCTATCCTATAACCCGGTCTCCCAACTAGCACCATGAGACCGGTAAAATAGAAAACCTATCAAGATCATACCTTTGCCTTGCGCATTCCACTTGAGCTAGATGATGACGATCATGGCCGCTTCAAGATGGAACACCATTCTTGATTCCATTTGCTTGGTGAAGACTTGCAAATTGCTCCCCCATACTCCACTATGGGAAAGCCTCATTTAGGAATATCTTCCCATGTCCATAACACCGAAATGGACGGCAAGATTCAAGCATGTGATCTTCGAGATGCTCATCTTGAACTTGCACTTCTCAATCTTGATGACGATCAATACTTGATGTCATCCACTCATGGGCTACACGGAATCTTCCTTTTGATGCAAGCCCATGGAAAGATACCTAACCACATATAGAAACACCAAACAAATATATCATGGGTTAGTTCACAAAGCACAATTGACAATTGATTACCGTACCACAAGATCACTTGATCCCACTTGGTACACCATATGTGCCTTGTGAGTTGATCAACTTGAATCCAATCTTTGTACTTTGTCTTGATCAACCTCGTATCTTTTCTTCTAACTTCATTATGATGATGTCTTGAAGGTAAGCATGAATGCTCACACAATCTTCATTTCTTCAAGACACACTTGCCAAAAGCTCAACTCTCACATGACCATTCTTTGATCACACCTTGAACACACTTTTGTCATGACTTGATCTTCTTCATGCTCTATGACAATATCTTGAGATACCCAATGAATTCTTCACTTGCTTGCATGCTCCAAGACTTGGTCAACTAGGGCTCAATACATGAGTCCATCACGACTTCGACTTGGAGCCATATGTTGAATTCTTCTCTTGAATTCAAACACTCAAGATCTTGATTCTTCACGGCTTAACACATAAGCTAGAGCATGTCTTCCTTTGAGTTCCACACAAGAACTCCATCATCATTTCTTCTCATTGATCATATCATATTCATATCTTTATGTCAATGATCTTGATGCCAATATTCAACATATATCTTTATCTTCATGGCATCCAACCTTGAATCCAACACATGGACTTCATATATTTACCTATGGGAAAGCCCTTCAAATATAACTCAATGAAACCATTAGTCCATAGGGATTGTCATTAATTACCAAAACCACACATGGGGGCTCCATGCACTTTCAATCTCCCCCATTTTGGTAATTGATGACAATCTCAACAAGAGGGTTTATATAATGAATATTGAAAACAAGTATGCAACTTATTCGAGAATAAATTGCATACAAGAGGTTGTATTTGATATGGTCAAGTATCACAAAGATACTAGCCCATAGCAAAACCGATTATACTCACATCACCCACTACCAAAGAAAGTGATGTGAGTAGAATCACAATATATAGAGCAAACTCCCCCACAATATATGCACGTGTGATGAACTTGAATTTCATTGCATACATTGGCAAGATTAACCTTTCGTGGAGTTTCCACTATATATTCAACCATGCACACATCAAACAAAGATAGATATGCATGAAAGGCAAACACTCAAGCACAAACCAAACTTAAGCATAAAACCATTTCTCTTAAACACTCTAAACTTCTCCCCCATTGTCAACAATTGCCGAAATGGACGAAAAATCTAGAGAGCCAATGTAGTATGAGCTCCTCCACAAGATGTCCATATCTCATAAAATGAGTGGAATAAAATGCACTTATCCAATGACGAATAATTGGAGGAATTCAAACTATATTGAGGATCCAAATATTGCAACAAGAAGATATGAGAGTGGTATCTACTTAAGAAGCAATGAAACCATAAGGATCCAAAGAACATATTTTGGACACGATGTAGATAATGATCAATAAGCTTATCAAGACAAACTTGAGTCCAAAATATATTCACAAAATATGAGTGCACGAAGATGAAATCAAGTAAGACAGGCACTCACAAATCAAATTCTTACCGACGCCACCAAAAACCAACCGAATAAGAAAGATGGTCGGCAAGAACGAGGATGTCAAGGCGATATAATAACTCTCTCATGTGTATAAGTTTCTAAGTGGACAAAAAATCATGATGAAAAATTCACAAAGAAACATGCACACACAAAAAGTTACTTGAAAAGGAGATACCATGATATCCAAGAAAGAAGTCATAAATTGTACCAATAAGATGTTTGCATAAGAGCGTCTATAGCACAAGGCTTGATATTATCTTATTGTATAATAATGAACTTCAAACACTCAAACCTCAATAAAATCACAACTAGCAATAAGGGAACAAAAGATAGTTGGAATGCTTTGAGGAAGGCAACAAGTATCACAAAGATCCAATAATTTTGCAATTTCATCAGTATTGCGCATGTGAGCATTATGAGGAAAGGATATACAATAAAATTGCGAAGTTGACATATTTAGGATTACTCCCACGGATATGCAATCATCTCAAACTTCTCACATTTGCAATAAAGTTTTCTTTAAAACCTTTGAAGGAACCGTGTAATATTTGCAAATAAGGATATTCATGCCATGATGCAACCTACACAAGGTTGAAAGCTTTACATGTATGCATGAAGTGAATACTTGTTACCGAGATAGCATTGGTGTGATGTAGTAGATAAGAGTTCATTGAATCATCCTAGCTTGGCTCCAATTTACACATGGTGAGAACACCTTCCTTGTAGTTGAGACAAGCATCCATTGCATCTACAATGTACCTAAAACAACATTCAAGTACATTTTGGCCCCAAACTTATTGGGTCCAAAGTAGTTAGAATAACTACAATACATTGGGAAAAATCCATATAAATATGTGGATATTTAGAGATGAAATTTGAATTTCATGCACATCTTAGCCTTTTAGGATTTCATGGAGTCTACCCAATATATTGGATCAAATAAACCAAGCATGCCAGGAAATATACATATAGTAAATATGCATGCACAAGACTTCCAAGATCCAAATAAGATACAATTCGGACAAAACACCAAGAAATCCAAGAAGCCACAAATGGCGTGTCAAAACACATTTGGTGTCCAAATTATATCAAAGAATCAAAACAACAAATGATTGATTCACAAGTTCAACACATGAACAAAGTAAAACCATTGAGCACACACAAAGAAACAAAACACACATGCTCAAACACTTATCTCATTCAAGAAGATAAAACATAGAAGAAAGAATGAGATAGCAAACTCCCAAAAGAGAGCAAGGTTCCAACAAAAGAAAACCAAACCCTCCACACTTTTCACAATGGCACAAAGTACCAAAAAGGATTTTTGTCTTCCACCAAAGCACACTCGATAAGGACAAAAAGATATTATGATAAGAGTATAAAGATAGTATTCTAAAAGATATAGAATAGCGCCCCCAAGATGTATGCATTATCTAGAATTTTGCATTTGAATACAAAATGCACACAAATGGATCAATGTCTCTCCTATACCAAATAAAGCACTAAACAAAGTTTGAGTAAAGCGAAGGGATCCACAAGGTGCAAGGGACACAAGGGGAGAAAACACCAAAACAAATTCTTGGCAAGAAATAGGGCGAATAAGATCAAAAGCCAATATGAAGATGATCTACAAATTCCACCACAAAAGTGAATATCACTTGTCAAGGACAAGGAGTATATGAAGTTATTTCTTGGTGGTATATTGTAGGAATATTCAAAATCATATTCACAACTAAGAAGCATATGGCAAAAGATAAGATTTAAGCGCAATGCTTATATAGATAGATGTTCTTGATAGCTTCGATTATTCACGTGATCATGCAACACAATTATTATAAGAACTTGAAACAAACGGTTTCCCAAACGATATAGACGAACACATTTGAGGAAACCGTACCAAGAACATCTCTCACAAACAAGATCCAAAAGATGAGCAAATAAAAGCATTCAAGCAAATTGGAACTTGCTTGAGCAACATGCCACATAGGAACTAGATAATTTACAATATCAATTCTAAGTAGCAATACCTCACATGTTCACATTTTCTAGGCTTGTAATATGCACATAGTTCATTACTCCCCCATAATGTGATAAACCATTTATTCTCAACAAGAGGCAAATAAAATCCAACTAGAGATAATTAATGGACATTATAGAATTTGAATTTCTCATGATCAAGACATACCACATAGAGACTAGATAATCTTGATATATCAACACTAAGTGGTATTCCTCATGTATACACATTTTTAGGATTATGAAGTGCCCAAATGACACGACTCTAGCGGCGTCGTCAAAACTTGTGATTTCGGGCATTTCTAGCTGTTTTCGTGGGCTATAGTCCGCGGTTTTCACATACAATCTACTGACAACTATCACTTCACATACAATCTACTAAAGGGATACTGCTGTGGCGGTGAAGAAGAAGGACAAGGAGGAGGCTGGCAGTAACTTTGTTGGGTGGTGGCGGCGAAGAAGGACAAGGAGGAGGCCGGCAGCAACTTCATTCATGTTCAGTGTGCTGCTTGGTGGAGTGGGGAACGGGAGCGTCTAAGTAAAAAAAGGCATCAGTCTGGAAGTTGCAGTCCGTTTACTCTAGTCGGTCACCGAGACGATGGGACGACACAACGTTGGGCTGGAGAGAGGCTTTGAGGACTACCTCAGCCAGGAGCTCTCCGATCATCCTGATGCCAACACTGTTGTCGCTGAAGCTCAGCTGTTCCTGAAGCTGCTGGCAATCGAGCTCATGTTGTCGTTGAAGCTCGCCCAGCTGTCCCTGAAGCTGTTGGCGATCGAGCTCATAGACTCATAGACCACAAGCACACTCAGACTGTATTCAATCTTGCCTCGACAGAAACAAAGCAGCTGATTGCAGTTGTTCGAACC